>ML660203.1:2869432-3051001 GCA_007570785.1 Antilocapra americana
TATACACATACACATAGTATATACACATGCTATATATACACAATTTTCTGAACCATCTAGACATAAATTTCGGACATCGTGATACTCCCACCTCCAGAAAATTCAGCATGTTTCCTGAGAATGAGGACAGTTCTTCAGCATAATTGCAGTAAAATTACCTTACTCAAGAAATGTGACCTTGTTTCAGTCTCTGATAGACCAGTCCATAGCTGAATTTCCCCCATGGCCCTAAAGTGTTCTCTCTTTTATTTGTTACTATCTTTTGGATCCAGGATTCAGGCAAAGTGCTCACTTTATATTTGACCTCCACATCTTCCATCACCTTTTTATCTACAGTGTTCTCCCACCTTTAGTTTTCCTTTCAGGATGCTGACATCCTTTAAAAATCCAGGCCAGCTGTCCACAAAATACTCCTGAGTCCAGATTCGTCTGAATTTTTTTGTCATGATCATATTCAGGTTAAACATATTGGCAAAAATGCCGCACAGGTGACATTGTGTACATACTTCCCTTTGCATCATTTCAATAGGAACTATCACTCTGATAAACTATCACAAAGCTACCACTTTGCCCACTCTTGGTGATGCTGAGTTTGAGCACTTATCAAGGTTGAGAGTTGGGCAGAGTCTTACAGTACATACTGATCACTTCATGAGCAAATATTTAGCTTGTTTTTCTCAGAGAGCAGAGCAAGTTTACAGTCTGCCTAACCACAAAGCCAGTTCTTTTAAAAAAAAAATAATTTGTTTATTTTTGGTTGTGTTGAGTCTTTGTTGCTTCAAGGACTTTTCTCTTGTTGCAGCAAGCAGGGGCTGCTCTCCAGCTGCAGTGTGCGGGCTTCTCTTTGCCGTGGCTTCTCTCGATGGGGAGCACAGGCTCTAGGCCACGTGGGCTCAGTAGTCGCGGCTCCTAGGCCCTGGAGCTCAGGCTCAAGAATTGTGGTGCACGGGCTTAGTTGCTCCTTGGCGTGTAGGATCTTGCCTGATTAGGGATCTAATGCTTGCCTCCTGCATTGGCAGGCAGGTTCTTTACCAGTGGGCCACCAGGGAAGCCCTGTCTCCACACAGAGTCAGTTCTTAATGCATTCTCCACACAGGTGATTTTCTGGGATTTGTACATTCCAGCAGAGGGCAGGAGAGGCAGGAAAGGGGACGGCAGGGAACGGGGTTTGGTTTCTACCTATAGATGCACCCTGAGCACCCCCGACCCCACCCCCTACCTCTGACTTTGTTAACTTGTCACTGACTCTCCTGCTTTTGTGCTGGGCAGGGAAGCTCACTAGCAGGTCTGGCTGTTGGCACGCGCTGGCCAAGTGGTACCTGTTCACCAAACTCTTTCCTGTCCAGACCAAGCCTTGTGCACACTTATTCCATTTGTAAAATTGTCGTGGGAGGACTCTGAAGACCAAAGAGATGTGGTCAGAGACACACGACAACATCATGACACCCAGTTTATAGGTATTTGATCTCAAGTGAAAACCTGGGGAACACTAGTTTCTTTGATTTCAAGGGGAAAATACCACCTCCATTTCCCCCATGGGCTAAAACTTAGACTATTTAAAATGAAAGCACCCAAGACTGGGATAGATTGGCCAGCCAAAGAGGAAGAAGCAGCAGATCAAATAAAATCTAATTAGATGTTTTAAAATCCAGACCCAATCTTTCCAGGACTGATATGTGTATGTTTTATATTTATATACACACAGGCATAACAGGCATACATACACAGACATATGTGTATCTATACATATTGTATGTACATTTATTTTAATGATAGTTTTTAAAAAGCTTTCCATCGACATTATACTCAATCATTAAGACATTTTGCATTTGTTTGAATCAGTGAGTATTTAGAATTCTGTCCATGCATCTGGTGCTCTCAGGCTAGATCCACAAACATGTTCTGGGGATTCTTTTGAATGCCCTGAAATGCATCAGGTACCTTTTGAAATGCTCTGTGGAACCACTAGGATGTGATTTGATGGGGGAAAAAATGTAAGTAATGCTTACATTGGAGATGTGGAAATTGCTTCTGAAATCACCCTGATGTATGTAAAATTGAATCTATTTTTGTGACATTAGGAAAGTGGCTTCTGCATCAGTGTCTTTAGGAGGCCCTGAGATTATTTGAAAATGTTGAGGACGTGTTGAGCAAAGAATAGGTGTCACATTGGAAAAGATAATGGAAAAACCTGCCCTGAGCAATTATTTCATTATGGAACCAGGTGGTCGATGACCTAATTCAACCTTGGCACCCAACTGTGTGGGTTTGTTTTCCCGGATTTTCAGTTCCAAGTGACCGCTGAGTTCTACAGCATCCCTTCCATCAAGTCTCCCGACTTCGTAGAGGGTTAGTAACCTCCAGGATACAGGAGTGATGGCTCTCTGTCAGGGGTGGGCTGCTGCTCTGGAGAACTTTGGCATTCTTAACAAAGGAGTGCTTGTCAACAGTGGGCATCGTTTTCCCTTTAAAGGATTGCTGGCTTTTATTAAGTAATCTGGTTTTGATCTTATTGCCCTGTTTACCTGTTCATTCTTTTTCCGAGATCTTTGGCTCACTGGGATCATTTTCTGGGTCTTTCTCTGGGTGCTTTCTCTTTTATATTCCTGTTTAAATCTTCCTTATGTCTTTTGTTCCTAGTCTCACCCTCTGCTTGTTTATTTTCAATCCAAATCAAAATGCTTCAGAACAAATCACTGTTGAATTCTGTGATACAAGGCTTAGCCATCTATCCTTCCTGTAATAGCATTTGACAGACTCACTTGCCCGTTGGGTACTGTTAGGAAACTCCATCTTCATTTTTTGCTTCTATTCTGTTGAATGGTTTCATGTCTGGTGGGTGAAGGCAGTTTATCTCTTAGGAGCATCCCATGCCGGGCCATCAAGCTATCTGTTCAGTAAAGAAACAAGCATGGTTGAGGGTTTGAAAGAGACATTCAGTGGCCATTTTCTCGTTGCTTAGTATATGCCTGTCCCATCCTGAGTCCCAAGCATAGTTTGGGGAGGGGTGTGATTACAAAAATGAATAAAATGGGGCATCATCGCAAAAATAACAGGTGTTTCTACTTTTAAATTTTTCATAGTCTACAAAAGTTCTTTTGTAAAACCCGGAAGCTGTATATCCTTATTCCTGTACCATAAGAGAACTAGCAAGTTTATTCTTACCCCCATTCTACAGATGAAGAAACTGAGATTCAGAAACACCATACCCCAAATCACACAGGCATTATTTGCAGCATCGTAATAAGGATCTGTCTCTCCTAACATCAGTTAGGTTTTATCCACTTAGTTCTACAAAATTTTAGAAAAACATCTGTAAAGGTACGTACAAAAACAGCTGTATGAGAATTAAATAATCAGAATCAGGAAAACATAAATGAAGACAAGAGGGTCAAGAACAGGTTATTTTAAACTGTAGCTCCATTATATGAAAGTTTAGTCTATATATGCAGGCTGGCAATTTTCAAATTCCAGTTTGGCTCTGTGCTCTCTAGTAACAAAAACCTAAATAGGAAGATCATTTGTGTTGGCAGCTACAATGTGCTAGACTGTATGCTTTATATAAATCCCACTCTTAAGCCTCCTAGGAATCCTATAAATTAGATATTAGTCCCATTTCATCAGTGAAGAAACTGAGTTTCAAAGAACCAGAGTAAATAAACCCAGTGCCAGAGAAGACTCTTGAAAGTCTCCTGGCCTGCAGGGAGATCAAACCAGTCCATCCTAAAGGAAATCAACCCTGAATATTCATTGGAAGGACTGATGCTGAAGCTCCAGTACTTTGGCCACATGATGCGAAGAGCCGAGTCATTGAAAAAGACCCTGATGCTGGGAAAGATTGAGGGCAGGAGGAGAAGGGGACAACAGAGGATGAGATGGTTGGATGGCATCACTGACTCAGTGGACGTGAGTTTTGAGCAAATACCAAAAGATAGTAGGGCTTTGCTGGTAGCTCAACTGGTAAAGAGTCCACCTGTAATTCAGGAGACCCTGGTTCGATTTCTGGGTTAGGAAGTTCCACTGGAGAAGGGATAGGCTACCCACTCCAGTATTGTTGGGCTTCCCTGGTGGCTCAGATAGTAAAGAATCTGCCTGCAATGCGGGAGACCTTGGTTTGATCCCTGGGTTGGGAAGATCCCCTGGAGAAGGGAAAGGCTACCCACTCCAGTATTCTGGCCTGGAGAAGGGTAGTAAAGGACAAGGAAGCCTGGCATGCTGCAGTTCATGAGGTTGCAGGAAGTAGGACATGACTTAGCAACCGAACAACAGCAACACACATATGCATAGAATGGAGATGGGTCGGAAGCCAAAATACGGTTATCTGACTCCAGAACCCAAGTTCCCTCTCCCTGCACTAGGAACATAGCTCTCACCACTCAGCTGGTCTCACCATGTGAGACTGCTAATGGCTGGGAGAGAGGGAGGGCTCCACACCTTTCCCAGTGCTCAATCAGCCTTTTCTACCACGTGGGCAGAAGCTGCTACCACCATAGTGTCCTGCATGAAGCCAGTCAGATTCCCACCAAGTGCCAGGCTCTGTGATGAGCATGTCCAGACACAAATCTTAATCTATCCCCACAGTAACCCTCTCCAGTTGGTATGTTTATTATCAAACCCACTTTTCAGGAGAGGAACAAGATCTTCTCAGGTCACATGACGAATAGATGGTGAGGTTTGGACCTCAGATCCGGTGTTCTACTTTTGAAACCAAAGTGTCCTATCTTTCCTGCAACCTTAAGCTTTCTCTCCATCACAAAGTGTGTGAAAGAAAGAAAGGAGAGCAACATTAATAGCCTTGCTGGCTGATGGGACAGGGCCTCTGTTTGGTTTCTCTATGCACTTCAGAGCCCAAAATGCCTGTCACAGGAAAGCAGCTGCCTAGTAGTCCAGGAAGGACCTATGAGAATTGTCCCACAAGAAGCTTCTTAGGAATTGGAGCCATAGACCACATGGTCCCATTCCATCCTCGGGCACTCCTGAGCTGGCCCACACCCCAGATAGATACATAGCTCACAGCCTCTTGTGGGAGACATAGTATCCAACAATGAGCGTCTCTGTACGATCTAAATATGTATGGATGGATGGATGGATGATAGACCTGAAATTCATCTAAGGTCTTCTAGCTCCCATCCTGTATCTGGTTCCAGCTCTTCTGGTAGTGAATTCTGTCTTCTTTCAGGCTGAAATCTACTCTCTATAACTTCCATCCATTCACTCCTGATTGTGCACAGAAGTATGGATTGGCCAGCAACCAGATGCTGGCCCATGTCTGCCCTCTGGTGTCACACAGGGTAATGAAATCAGTCTTTCCCTTCTGGCTGCTCCCAGCCCCAGCCCCAGCTATTGGACTGCTGCCAGCTGTGTGCCCTGCAGGTCCTTCCCTCCGGCTAGGCAGCCCCCACATCAGCTATCAGCCTTCCTCAGTACACATTTCTGTTTTCCAATCTGTTCAAAATCTTGATTGGCACATCTGTCTCCATTTAGTCCATGTCCGTGGAGTGTGTAGTTTCCAAGTCTGTGCCAGGCCAAATTAACTGGAAGTTCAGAGAACTGCTACCACCCTCACTCTACTCCACACCTGGGTTTAGAACACACTGCTCACGTTTGAATTAAACTCCAAATGCCCATCATGTATCTGCCTCCTGCAGAGTTTATGCAGGAGGGATTTGAGGGGCCCAAGTAAAGACTTTCTATTTCGTCTGTGCTGTGCCTTCTTGTTGGATTTGACCCTGTTATCCTAGAGTACTAAGATATTTTTGATTTCTGGTTGTGTCAGCCAAGGAGCTCACTTAATCCTCCCAGTTTGGGGCCTCAAATTATAATAATTATTAGATTACTAATATTCATCATACCAGCTATTATCTATTGAGCATTAATTATGAGCCCGTTTCCAGCTGAGCATTTTATGTGCATTATCTTGTCTCATTGGTGTGCTGGGAGGATTAAATAACTGTTATGATTATCCCTGATGATTTACAGGTGAGGAAACTGAGGTTTTAAATAATAAGGAACTTGCTTAAGGCTTCATAGTTTTAAGTAGCAGGCTTTTAAGCTGAAACTTAAACCTGGGTCTGTGTGACACCCCTAAGCCCATAGCCAAGATCATTCCTATATACCGCCTTCTGTAAGATCGATGTTATTATCCCCATTTTATAGAGTTGTTGTTCAGTTGCTCAGTGATGTCCGACTCTTTGCCACCCCATGGACTGTAGTATGCCAGGCTTCCCTGTCCTTCACCATCTCCTAGAGTTTGCTCAAACTCATGTCCATTGAATCAGTGATACCATCCAACCATCTCATCCTCTGTCATCCCCTTTTCCTCCCATCCTCAATCTTTCCCAGCATCAGGGTCTTTTCCAATGACTCGGCTCTTTGAATCAGGTGGCCAAAGTATTAGAGCTTCAGCTTCAGTATCAGTCCTTCCAATGAATATTCAGGGTTGATTTCCTTTAGGATTAACTGGTTTGATCTCCCTGCTGTCTAAGAGACTTTCATTTTATAGAGAAGGAAACTAAAGTTTTCAGTTTCAGACAGACATTGAGACATTTGCTCAACGTGGGATCCCCAGATCAGCAGTATCAGCCTCAGCTGAAACTTCTAGGAGGCAAATTCTTGCACCCTTCCTCAGGCCTACTGAACCCAAAACTCTGCGGATAGGGCTCAACGATCACTTGTGGCTTGTGAGGTCTTAATTCCCCAACCAGGGATTGAACCTGGACCCACAGCAATGAAAGTGCTGAGTTCTAATCACTGGATGGTCAGGGTATTCCCAGCAATCACTCTTTTTAAAAGCCTTCCAGGGAATACTGAGGCACCTTGAAGTTTGGCACTTGCTGGCTAGTGGTGAGACCCAGGACTGTCAGATTCCAAAACCCTAGTTTTTCTGTGTGCCGGGTTGCCTCTGATAGTACAGTCGTAGGCACACTGAGAGAGAAAAGCTGATTTCCCCTTTCTCAAGATGGATGCACCAGGAAGAGGGGCTACCTGGAGATGCTGGACCTGAAGGCTGCTATCGCCTGTATATAGCAGCGAAGGCTCCCAAACCCAGGGGTCCCTGTGGAACCATCTCTGGAACTTTCTAACAACCTGAGAGTCAGACTAGAAGGAGTGGAAATTTACGAGGGAAAGCAATCATGAGTCACACAGTGAAACTAAAAGCTCAACAGAACATCGTGAAAAGGAATAAAAAGAAAAACACAAAATGCAGGGACAGTTATATTTTCTGGTTGCTCCAGGATTAAACTGAATCCAGGAGAATTGAATGTTACAAGCTTGCCACCTCCAGTTTTATTGAATATTTTATAGCGATTATCGAATATTTTGCAATCATCCTCTTGGCTGACAGATTAAAGGACACACTTATTAAGTTCCTGGCAACCCAGAGTTGAGTGGAATTGTTCATTCCTTGGAAATGGAAATTTAAATGCCTTAAGAAAGTAAACAAATTCTTTCACATACATTAAGGAATTAAACTAAGTGTCAAAGAAGGATATTAGACTCAAAAGGGGACATAATAGACCATCAAAACTAAGAATTATCTTAGACACCATCTGTCCCTGCCTCCTCATCCTCAAGATGAAGAACTGAGTCCCAGAGGGTTTTCTCAAGGTCAACCATCGAGCCAGTAGTAAAACCTAGACTGGAGTTGCAAGCTGTGACCACTCTTGTCCTTTTCCCCTGGTCCCCTTCAGAGGAGGGAAGTATGGTCAAAAATGGTTTGTCTTCTGATGTTTGTAGACCCTCAATCTGATTTCTGCACAAATCGAACCTTCTCTGATTGAATTATACGTTTCATCTCCTGGTTATGGGAATAGCTGAGGTGTTCCTTTAAATATCCATTGGCTGCCAACTATATGCCAAGCAGTTGGCCAAGCAGGATCACAAAGATAAATAAGACATGGTCTGTGCCTTCCAGGATACAACTGTCCTCCAAGAGGAGACCTGTAAGTGGGTTAGTTTCAATAAATGTGATAAGTGATAGAGAAAAGGCATGTATAGAGCCCTAGGAACACTGATCAGAGACTCAGCAGGTGATTAATTCTGCCTAAGTGAGTTAGGCAGTACTGTCTGTGAGGAAATGGATTTTGATTTGAAGGAAGTGCAAGAAAAAGTTCCTCCCAGATAGAAGGGAAAAAGGCTTGGAAGTGTAAGGGGTATGGTGAGCTCAAGAAAGGGGCCTTGAGGTATAGGGTGTTTTGTTTTGAGGTCATTTTGGCTAGAAATATGGCTGGAACAGTAGCAAGAACCTGCCTGAGAAGGAACTTACATTTCCGGATTTAAATTCACTGACTTAAATTCACTTTCCAAGAAGGGTACCAGTTTGGAAATTAGGATGATCCCAGCGTTAGGTGCTCTACCACGTTGTTGGAACCTGGCCTTACAGTCTCTTCAATTTGTATAGATTCTGCTTTCCTTTATAAATAAGTAGGGACAACATTTTGTCAGCCACAAACCTTTGCTTTTCATTGTGAGCTGGCCAGCCATTCTTCCTGAGGAAGAGGAAGAGATCTCAGGAAAGCTGCAAAGCTGAAGTTGCTTTTGACAATTTATGCTAGGCCACTACATCTTGAGAAGAAAATAGAATTGTTCTCTACACCTCACAGGTGGTCCTGAATCGCAACAGGGCACTTAGGAAGTGCTTGTTAAAGTAATCAGGGATAAAGAAGTGTTGTTGAAAATGTAAATATATAGTTGCTAGGAAGCAGAATGATCTAAGCTTAGAGGCCAGACTTTTTTTCTTTTTCCTCAGCTCCAAGCTACAGCCTCGATAAGTTGAAAACATTAATAATAATTCTACTATCTTAACACTTTGTGAGTAATTCCTCAACAAAGTACTTTATGTGTGTCATTTCCTTTCCTATTCTCAATAATTCTATGAGGCAGATCAGGGAAACTAAGATTCAGACATTTTAAGTAACTTGCTGAAGGGCATGCAACTCCCAGTAAACCAGACCCAAGATTTATATGATTCACCTATCAGCAGCCTGTCCTTGAAATATTTTCTTTGTTTGACTTTTGTTGTTGGTGTTGTTTAGTTGCTCAGTCACGTCCAGCTCTTTGTGACCCCGTGAACTACAGCATGTCAGGCCTCCCTGTCCTTCAGCGTCTCCTGGAATTTGCCCAAGTTCATGTCCATTGAGTCAACGATATTACCCAACCATCTCATCCTTTGCCACCCTCTTCTTATGCCTTCAGTCTTTTCCAGCATCAGGGTCTCTTCCACTGAGTCAGTTCTTCACGTCAGGTAGCCAAAATATTGGAGTTTCAGCTTCAGCATCAGTCCTTCCAATGAATATTCGGGACTGGTTTCCTTCAGGACTGACTGGTGTGACCTCCTTGGAGTCCAAGGGACTCTCAAGAGTCTTCTCCAGCACCACAGTTGGAAAGCATCAGTTATTCAGCAATCAGCCTTCTTTCTGGTCCAACTCTCACATCCCTACGTAACTACTGGAAAGACCATATGTCTGTAGCTTTGACTATATGGACCTTTATCAACAAAGTGATGTCTTTGCTTTTTAAAACACTGTTCAGGTTTGTCATAGCTTTCCTTCCAAGAATCAGGCACCTTGACCTTTACTCTCCTAGGTTTTGTTCTTCCTCTTCAGCCACTTCTCATGGTTCTTTCTTGGTTCTTCTTCTACCCATTCACACATCTCGGGACTTAGTCCAGAATATTCTCTTTTCTGCTTATACTCAGTCTAAGTGGATGTTGATGACATTAAATGAGAGAATGGCATAAATGAGGCCAGAGTTGAAGCAGAAGAGGGGGAATTCAGATCTAGACAGGTAGGTCTGAAGTGCTGTTGAGTCATTGAGGAGATGTCAAGTAGGCAGTTGGATTTGTGGGCTTGGAGCTCAGCAGAGGCTGGCCTAGAGGTATAAATGTTGCTACATTATATATACAAAGTGACTGAAGACCTCCATGAATGAGGAAACTGAGGCACATTGAGATGAAACACATTGCTAGGTGTCACTTAGCAAGTTAATGGAAGAACAAGAACATTAAACCAGGACTTACCTATTAGAAATGCCTACAGAAAAGCAGTCAGTTAAAGCTGAGAGCAAAACAAGGGTCTGTGAAAGGGGCTATGTGACTAGTCCAAATACAGACCTTCTGGTCGTCCACCTAGACCCTGTGATGGAATTTAGAATGTGTGAAGAAGTTAATAGATTAGGTGGCCTCATGGTTGTCTACTCAGCCGGGATTATGATAGGATCTCAGTATTCAAAGCATAATTTTCTGAATCAAAATAGAAAATTTTAAATTTCTAAAGTCTGATTTATATATTGGTGGTTAGGAATGGACCTATATACCTTGGAAATTCAGTGAAGGGGCCATAGTTTTGACATAATCACAAAAGTTGAGGAGCTCATGTCAAGTTCTTGCCCCAGTGGTAGGTTGTCCCGTTGCCTGGAGAGGTGAACAGGAAGTAGAGATTTGGAGAGGGAACATCTTTGCAAAACAAAATTCAAGGAAACTGGAAGACCAGAGTGCCAAGGATGGGCAAAATCCCTTTGTCCCCTGCATTTCCATCTCCATCATTTTCCAGATAGTCTTCTATATACTTCTGAAGGAGTATGCCATGATGTTTAGTTAAGCTGACTCAGTAAGATGCTCTTGACTGGATTGAGAGGAACTACCTAAGCCACCAGATATCTATTATATCTCTATCCCACACCTATCTGTAGAGTGGACAGATGTTAAGTGAAAAGATCCCCCAATCACAATGCTAAGTGTTGGCAACACAGACAAGAAAAAGACAGCTCTACTCCCCCAAGTCCCACGATATTTTAGGGAGCACAGACACAGTGATATGGCACGAGACATCCAGTAGAGGTATGTGGAGAAGCTACAAGGAACATGGTGTCTGGTGAAGGGAGGCTATTCTGGCCCATTAGCCATGTAATGCATCTCTCTCCGGGTGATTTACTTCTCACTTTGCCAGCCATATGAATTGACTCCCTAATTATGTGGAGGCTGGAAATGAAAGTAAAATTTCAATCCCTTGGCAGTAAAACAAGAGGAAATGTGTTAAACATGATATCAAAGATACATTTAGCAGAGATACAGTATAGAGTAATCTTGACGTGTTCTTTTCCCTTACCCTCCACGTCTAGTTCAATACCATATTTTGATTAGTCTGCATCTTCAATATGTCTGGAACCCATCCACATCCTCTATCCCCATCCTTGTCCAAGTTATCCTCATCTCCGACCTCAGTAAGATCCAAAGCCCCTAAAGAATCCTTGTATTCATCCTTGTCATCCTCTCTTTCATTTTCTTAAAGGCAAGTGTGAATATGTTGCCTCATATCTCCCTGGTTGAAAACAATTCTATAGCTTCTGATTTTTCTTAAGCTGAAAACCAAACTCCCCATTCAGATCTTATATACAGATCTTGCCCTTCTCATGTCTTCCAAGTTCTGCATTTCACTCTCCCTTGTTCTGTGAGCTCTAGCCACACTGCCTTCTTCACCTTTTCTGCACCCATTCCACTGCAGGGCCTTTGCTCATGCCATTACTCTGTCTACCCCAGGGTGGACAAACTGCAGCCCACAGGCCAAATCCAGTCTATTCTTTGTTTTTATAAATAAAGCTTTATTGGAAAAGAGCCATGCTTATTTGTTTTTATCTTAGATAAGATGTACATAGATGTTTTTGTACTCCCATCAGTGGTGTTGAGTATTTCCTACTGGAACCATCGAGCCCACAAAACCTAAATATTTACTCTCTGGCCCTGAACAGAAGAAATGTTTCACAACTCCCCATTTAGAGCTCTGTCTATTCCCACACTCTTCCTCTAATTGACTCCTTTAGATCCCAATTCATGGATTTCTTCCTTTTCTCCCCAGACCAGATTGGATTCCTTTGTTAGGTGCTTTCATAGAATTCCGTTTCCTCAGCACAGACCTCACTTTCCAAGCATGTTTAAGGTATGTCTCTTCTGACAGTTAGCAAGATCCAAGAGGGAGGACCATTTCTGTTTGTTTATTACTGTATCTCCACCCCAGCATGCAGCATGGTGTGTGACACAGAATAGATACACAGAAATTCTTATTTAGTTGAATAGATAGATAAATGGATGGATGTATAGACAGATGGGACTGAAGCATAGCAATGCTAAGAATAAAAAAGAATATCTAGAAAGCCTGGTATAGCTGACACTATACACTGTTGACCTACTTTTTGCATTCAGAATTGAGTGCAGCAGAGAAGGGAATCAAAGAATGTTTCTTTGCCAGACAGTTGATATCCAGATCTTAGCATGTCTTCACCCCTTGCCACCAACCTGTAGTCTGCCAACACTGAAGGGAATTTTTCAAGTCCCTTTTCTGCAAAATTGGGAGCTGTTCCTCAGAATATCCACAATAGTCAACTGTTGGCTGGTCTGAGAATGTGATACAATCATTCCTCTATTCATAAGAAAAGGGAAGGATAATAGCCAGTGGTCTTCAGACCAGACATAAATAGAGGCAGAGACTCAGAAAGGCTACTATCAGGCTCTGTCAGTGGAAGAAACAAGAAAAATAGTAAAGTCAGGAGGGAGGTATAACAGATGGTGCTTATCCTCTGGCCGGATGGCCTCACAGGTAGCCATGGGAACATCAGTTATCTGGGAATGTTCTGGGAGACGATGGGCACCCGTGACATGGATCCAATCTCTATAGTCAAGGAGATCTGGCTTCTTCAAATGATTTGTCTTGGGAGCTGAGATGTTTCATTAGTTACTGAAACTCACTTGCTAAGTAAAAAGGAAGAAATTTGAACTGTGTTGGTTTTTCAGATGAGAAGAAGCCAAAATGAGCTGATTGAATATTAGCGGGACCTGGGATTAGGCTTCTTGGAATGCTTCAAGATGATCCAGGAAAGTCTTAGGAAGGAGATGAATCTCAAAGAATAAGCAATCAGAGATTGTCAAGGTAGAAAAGCAGAAGTATGTTATTGCTGTCTTTTCTTTGTTGTGACACATCATGTCAACACTTAATGGCATAAAACAACCACCATGATATTTTTGCTGTCAATTCTATGGTCCAGGAGTTGGGGCAGGGACCGATAGGAATATCTCGAAAATGAGCAGACTCAGATGGAATGACTTGAATGGCTGGAAATAATGGCGATGACTCTCCGAGGGCCATTTGTCTGGGTCTTCATTTCTTCCTCAAGCAGCAGCTTCTGGGGATGAGCCCAAATGGCTCCCTTATCTGCATGTCTGACCCATTGGTTGAAATGACTAGAACATCTGGGGATGGCTGGCTCCTCTCCCTGTGCATCTAACTTAGTCTTCTTTGTAGCATGGCAGATTCATGGGAATCAGACTTATTGCAAGATAGTTGACTTCCCCCAGAGCAAGTGTTCTGAGAAAGCCAGGAGGAATGCCAGTCCTCTTTAAAACTAGGTTGAGAACTGGCCAGCATTATTTCTGCTCCATATTAATGTTAAAAGTAGCCACAGGTGAGCAGTACAGAAGGAGGTTCCACCTGTCTGATCTTTAGGGGGACATGGCACCTGTCTATATGAAGGAAAGGAATGAATGGTGGTCATCTTGGAGATAAACTACCATGTTGTCCTAAAAGAGTATATATGTACCTGGATGCAAAGGTGTGAGAGGTCTACTTGGCTTATAAAATGAAGACTAGGAGTAGCAGTACTTTCCACATCCCCAATTTCCACTTAGGCTACGGTGATAACTCTTCCATTACTAGCATTTGGTTGTCAAGGTCTCTAAAGAGCTCTTGCTCTCATGCACAATTTCTTGTGAGTGTAAATGTATTCCCTAAACGACAGCGTCCAAAAGACATCAATAAAATTAACTCTTCCCTAGAGCTTGAGAACGCAAAGGACAGGAGATAGGTGTTGGTGTCTTTGTCCAAGGTGCTGATCCTCCTTGAGGTCAGGCTGGCCCTGATTCCTTTCTCAGGAAGTCCTTTCCCTAGGACTTGTAATCATGAGTGGTTTGCCATCCCTGGAGTGTTTGGATTATTAACTCCATGAGGTTACGTGCTGGGAAATGAACCTAGAAAGGTAATCAAGGACTGTGTCTTAAAAATTGTGAAAAACTAGAGAGTTTGGAATTTGTAGTGTTTTCTGCAAGGAATTTGCACAGATTTTGAGATGTGGAGAAGCAGAATTGAGTCCAGTTTCAAAAAGAGCATCTTAGTAATAGTGAGGAGAATGTATTGGACTGGGCTGGGAGTTAATAAGACTAATAAAAAGTAAATATTGTGTCTGTATATATCAGATTCAAGGAAAGTGACTTAGCACAAAACTGGTGCACATGGATATTTTTGTTTTACACATACATCCACACCCATGCATACACACATACCTGTTTACAGAGTTAATAGTCACTACAAACAGACTGGTGTGACCAAATCTTTGTACTGAAGCAGGTGATGGAGGCTGTCCTACAACAATCCATTCTTGGGACTGTTTTTAAGCCTAGCAGTATTGCTTAAATTTCCATCCTTGCTCTGTATTTTCTTTTTCAGTCAATATTTTGATGATTTGGTGCCCGAAAATATTTGGACATGTTTGACTTTTGAAATTAGTATCCTTATTCAGTTAATGTCTCATTGGGCCAGTTCAGTTTTTCCAAGGTGAACACCCCTTTCATCTTCAGGGACTTTGATCTGGATTGACTGAAATTCCCTCTGATCTGTAGATGTGACAGAAGATCAGAAAGTAAGCGAGTCCTTCCACACTAGCAGAGTCACTTCTGCTTCTGCTGCAGTGAAGACGTGTGTGGTCCTCCAGTGAGTCTTCAGCCAGCTCTGCTCTAGCAAATACATGTACTTGTAAAGCTGGTCCCTGGGCACTCTTATTAATAACCCTTCTTTCACTGTCCCATCACTCTCCTTGCAAATTGTCCCCTTAGCAGAGGTAATTCAATGTCTTTAATATGCTTTACTTATAAAACAGCTATTTGCCAAGCCTGTTCTGCAGTGTAAAAATGAAAGTCTCACCATGCCACTGTCCATCTAAAAATCTATCACTGGCTCCCTCTTGCTCTCAAACTGAAGTTTAAAATGCATCTCATCGCTGATGCTGAAGCTGAAACTTCAATACTCTGGCCACTCTGATGCAAAGAACTGACTCATTGGGAAAGACCCTGATGCTGGGAAAGATTGAAGGCAGAAGGAGAAGGAGATGATAGAGGATGAGATGGTTGGATGGCATCACCAATTCGATGGACATGAGTTTGAGCAAGCTCCTGGGAGCTGGTGATGGATAGGGAAGCCTGGCATGATGCAGTCCATGAGGTTGCAAAGAGTCGGACACAACTGAGCAGCTGAATTGATGGCCTGTAAGAATCAGAATAATCTGATTCCTGTCTACATCTTTGGTCTTATCTCCAACTACTCTTTGGACTCCTCAATGTAGTTTGATCTTATTAGCTTTCCTTCTATTCTTGGGAAACACGAAGTATTTTCTCAACAGCATGGCTTCCACAATTCCATTCCCCCTTCCTACAACATTCTTTCTATCAATCATTGTTTACCCTTATTAATCGTTAAGATGACTATCTGCCATCTTTTAGAGGCTCCCCAATCAGTAAGCAATGACCATTTTTTCTAGTCCCTCTTATTACAAGTGTGATGCATTCAAATATTTATTTAAGAGGTATTGTTGTTGTTAATGTTTGATTCTTTGCTAATTTGTAAGCTCTGGACTACAGAGACCACTTCTGTATTGGCTAGCGCTGTAACCCTGGAGACTAGTATTAGGTGCCTGATAGATGGCAGATGCTTGATGAGTATCTGTTGAATGAATCATTATGTTAATTTTGTAATCAAGGTGAATTACAATGATTCGCGTTTAACTATCCTGTATTCAACTGGCTGTTCTTGTCCGTTGCATGAAAAACGAGGCCCTGCCGCCATGGAGATGACTAAGGTTGCTCTTAGGGTTTGAGTCCGTGGTAGAGGTGGGGAAATGGGAGGAGGACCATTGCGCTAGTCTGGGGGAGGTGGATGGGGTGCTCTTTGCAGTTCCATTTCACAGGCAGTCCTGATCCTAGTATCTTTGTCCTCATCATCTGTGTGTATGTTTTAATTTACTTATTTTTAATTAGAGGATGATTGCTTTATCATGTTATGTTGGTTTCTGCCTTACATCAACATGAATCCACCATAGAGGGAGGGAACATACAGATACCTAGTGTCCTCATCATTAATTCTAAAGACCTCATCACCAGTACTGGCACCCTTGGATTCCATCATCCAGTGCAGGCCTGGAACACAGAAGGAACGCTCTTCAGAACTGCTTTGTGATTCCTGCTACCCCACCCTTGTGACCTCTCCTGTCTCCTCCAGAGGCCTCTGTGCTTCTAACTCTTTTTTTCCTCCTTCGCCTCATTTCCCAGTCACTGCTTATTCACTTGTGGATATTCCTAATATCTGGGAAAATCTAAAAAGTCAATTTACTCTTATGTTTAAGGAATGTGCCTCATTGTCTTTAAAGAAGAAAGCAGAGGAAACTAACATTTATTTAGTCCTAACTGTGTACCAGGGGCTCTGCAGGATGTTGTGATATGTTATATCCTTTGATTCTGACAACATCTGAAGTGACAGTTATTATTGGCAGCAGGCTTCTTTCACAACACAACCTATAGAGACTGAGGTTTAGAGATATTAAAGTATAACTTGTTCAAGTCACATATGTAGTAAGACCTAATCAGGGATTCAAACCTAATATTTCTTTTACATATGACTCAACTACTGTAAGATATAAGGTACTCCCTCCCAAATAATGTGAGATAATGCTGACACTTCTGAGGCCATTGGGGAGATGGTATATTTTGATGATATCTTTAGCATTGCTCTCTTCAGTGCTTAGAACATAGTGAGAACACCCCTGCCCTGCATTCATTCAACAGTGTTTGCTGAGCACCTGCTATGTGCTGGATACATTATAGGCTCTCATACCCCATCAGTGAGTAAAGTGGGGAAGAATTCCTTGTCCTCATAGAGCTAGCAAGATATTGATGGTAGGGAGTAGAAAGAGAGAGACAAGAAGTATAGAATAGACAGTAAAAAGATAAGCAAAGTATATGGCATTGCAGAAGCTTGCAAATGCTATGAAAAAATATGCAATAAGATGAGCGGTGTTTGGAGTTATAAGTGGGGAGCATTGCAGCTTTACAGAAGGTGGTATTTGATCAAAGCCTTGAAAAAGATAAAATGTCAGGAGTGTTCCTGTTGGAGGTTCCCAAGGCAAGAGTGTGCCTCTTGTTTTTAAAGAAAAGGAAGACCCTATTCTAGCTGCAGAGGTTCAGAGTCGTTGCTTTTGTTCACCCACTAAGTCGTGTCTGACTCCTTGCAGCCCCGTGGACTGCAGCACGCCAGGCTCCTCTGTCCTCCACTATCTCCTGGAGTTTGCTCAAACGCATGTCTGTTGGATCAGTGATGCTATTCAACCCCTTTATCCTCTGTCTCCCCCATCTCCTCCTGCCCTCAATCTTTCCCAGCTTTGAAGTCTTTTCCAATGAGACAGCTCTTCACATCAGGTAGCCAAAGTACTGGAGCTTCAGCATCAGTCCTGAGTATTCAAGGTTGATTTCCTTTAGAATTGACTGGTTTGATCTCCTGCAGTCCAAGGGTCTCCCAAGAGTCTTCTCCAGCACCATAATTGAAAAGCATCAATTCTTCGATGCTCAGCTTTCTTTATGATGCAACTCTCACATCCATACATGATCATTGGAAAAACCATAGCTTTGACTCTACTGACCTTTGTCAACAAAGGGTCCAGAGAACAAGGTTTTAATGATAAGCAATCTCCACTGTTCTTTGTTGGAGAGAAATTGGAAGTCCAAACTAATGGGACTCACAAAAACCATAGACTTATCTCAGTCCAGATCTTTCGGGAGACATCATAGTAAATGAGTTAATCCAAGATGCTTCCAGAGGACTACAAGGATCCTTGTATCTATGAAGGTACACTGCTTTCCAAGTCTCCCTGGTACCGAGTCTGACCTTCATTAGCCCAGTAAGGTCTGGCATTGAAGCCTTCCTCCACTTTCCCATTCTTACTTCTACTATGACTCCAATCTGGCTATACTGGACTTTGCAGATTCTCTTTTAAGCTAGTCACTCGTGCTATGACCATGGTGATTTTCCTCCCCTCCCCACCTCCCAGTTTCATACCCCCACCTCATTTAGACATATTCACTAGGTCCCTGCTTGGCAAGGGGCCCAGTGTAATGTTGTTAAGGGGGTTAGCTTACACAGTCACTTCTGTCATTGTTTTCTAAAAGCACCATTGCTTTTGCAACTGACCCTACACATGATGAGCATTTGGTCACCATTTCAAGTCATTTATTTAGCATGAAAATTTGTTAGACCATTGTTTAGAAAATTCATCACATTGAACTTTTTACTTAGCAGAATCACTTAATTAGTGTTTTATTACTGGAATCGACTGTCAATTATGTGGCTAATTCATTTACTTAGGGAGTGAATGTTTTATCTGGGTAATGCAATTCAGAGTGCACTGTTAACTCTTTAATGATTAAATATTGTTGTCAGTGGCAATTTATGTTATAAGGAACATTAAATCATTTATTTCCCTTGAAGTATCCAGGTGTTGGAGAAATGTGTAGAGAGAATAGTTTAGAACCATTATGAATTAAAGGACTTTCATTAACTGACTGTTAATGAAAGCTAAATAAAAGTAGCTGGAGGATTTTGATTGGACCCCTTGACATAAATTGTTATAATATGTATATTCACATGTGTATATTGCTGTAACACATGTAAATGCTCTTGTACTGACATGATTCCTTTGGGCACTCACAAAACCACTGTGGAGTGACATTGGGGTTTGTATTTGGCAGTCTCTCAGATGACCACGATGATTCCTGCCTGCTCTCATATATCCTAATATTATCCCTTCCATGGAACACAGGCTGTTCTATGACTGACTTCTAATGGATAGAATGTAACACAGTATTGACATGTCACTGTCAAGATTAGGTTATGAAAAGACTGGGGCTTCCATCTAGTCTGCTCACTTTCTGTCTCTCACTTGCTCTGGGAAATCAGCTGCCATGTTGTGAGTTGCCCTATGGAGAGACCCACTGGGCGTGAAACTGAGGTCCTTACTCCAGTAACCCATGAGAAAATGAATCTGCTTACAACCACATGGGTGAACTTGAAATCAGATTCTTCCCCTCAGATGAGTCTTCAGATGCAGCCGTAGTCACACCAGGCAACCTGGGTACAGCTTCATGAAAGACCCAAAGCCAGAGGTACCTTTCATGAAAGCAGCACTCAGATTTCTGACCAACAGAAACTATGAGATGAGTAGATGTTTGTGATTTTAAGTTGCTGAGTTTTGGAGTGGTTTGTTATGTAGTGAGAATTAACAGCTCCCCAGGTGGCCAATGGTAAAGAATCTACCTGCTAATGCAAGAGATGCAGGTTCGCTCCCTGGGTTGGGAAGATCCCCTGGAGAAGTAAAGAGCAACCCACTCGAGTATTCTTCCCTGAAAAATCTTGTGGACAAAGGAGGCTGGCGGGCTACAGTCCACAGGGTCTCAAAGAGTCAAACACAGCTAAGTGACTGGGTACACACGCATAATGGATAATTAATACATGACTTAACATGTGAGATGTTATAAGAATTTACCAAAAACTTTTTGGTTCATAAGTAGTAGAGCCAGGATTTAGCCTTGGTTCTTCTAATGTATTTCTATAACCAAAAAGAATAGGAACTGTAGTTAAGACCTCTCATTGCAACTGTCAGGAGTCCTTAAAGCTTTGACTTCTGATGAGTGCTACTATTCCAAGGCAGCTTCTCTGTAACAGTGATTCCCTTGTGACCTGCACACCATTATTGCCATAAGAAGAAGCCACTAGAATTCTGGAGAAGCTGTGAGCAGCAAGCTTGCAGGACTGATCTTCTTTACTATGTTTTAATCAGAAATTGAGTCAAAATTGCCCTCTGTAACATCACCCACTGCCCAACCTGCATTAAACGGTGGTAGCAGTGGTTTTCAAACGTGACTGGCCCCAAACTAAAGCTACTAAATCCTTGGGTCTAGAGAAGACGTCTATATTTAACGTATTTCCTCAGTGACTCTTAGATAACATCAAGATTTGAGATCCTCTACATAAAACAAAATAGATGGCCTTTCCAGTGATCAGCTTGTATAATTCAACAGCTGAGAGTCTGCCATGCTAACTTTTGATGTGCACATTCAACTTTATTCTTACGAGACTGTTAGGTATCTGTCCTTCCCAGAGTAAAGGTTATCAGCTTTGGTTGCCTGAATGTTTTTGTTTAGTTGGTTTAGTTGGTACAACGTTAGGCTGTACTACCTCATTCATTCACCAAAAGCAGAAAAGACAGTGTTTGCTTTTTTGAATAACTCTAGGACCATTTATAAACCAATTGTATTTCTTAACTGGAAGTTCAACTAGAAACTATCTAATCTCTTACTACTCAAAGCACAGGTCCATGAACTAACAGCATCACCATCACTTGGGAGCTTGTTACAAGTGCAGTTCTTGGATCACTGAATTAGAATATGCATTTTTTTACTCTCTAGCATGTATATTAAAATTTGAGAAGGAGTGGCCTAACTTAACTCCATAATTTTAAAGCTAAGATCCAGAAAGGTGAAAGTCATTATGTAAGACACTTTAGCAGCAAAACTAGGATGGACAGTCTTGTAACTCCACGACTGTGCTGCTTCCACTCTATTTGTGTTCAGTTGTCTTTGTACCTTATTATATCCACACACTCTGCCTAAGTATCCAGGACATGGTTTGAAATGGAGAAATCAGGTACCTCTCCACCCAGGATAATGGCAAACTTATTTCAAACAGCTGTTGCACATTTACATTTCCTCTTCCAGACAAGTTTTAGTCATTTCATTTTCTCTTTCTTAACACATCAACAAAAGCCAGAGTCACCTGTCAGGCTGAAGATTGTAAAACCTGACAAAATCAAGTTTTTCTAGTTGAACTAAGTATTACTCGGCAAGTATTTTGCATACCTTTGTCTTATGATGATTTTGATGAATGAGGGAGAGGAAATACGACAAGCCAGTGTTTTCAGTGTGATGCATTATTTACTTTTTTTTTTCTCTCCATCAAATACCTTCCTATGAAGATGAGGGTCTCAGAATGCAGTGAAAGGTACAGAACACAAAATGTTCAGCTGCTTATTTCTAGTGTGAGCACAACTCTGGAGCTAGAGAGAAACACCTAAGCTGGAGTCACAGCAGCGCTGCAGCCTTCGATCTTAGATAAACCCACCCTTCCCCCACACAGTTTGCCACCCCCCCATAGGAACCTCTCTCAATAGCCACCCCAGAATCCCTCTTTCCTGCTTGCAATAATATCAGTTCAGGTCAGTTCAGTCACTCAGTCGTGTCCGACTCTTTGCGACCCCATGACCGCAGCACACCAGGCCTCCCTGTCCATCACCAACTCCCGGAGTCCACCCAAACCCATGTCCATGGAGTTGGTGATGCTATCCAGCCATCTCATCTTCTGTCGTCCCCTTCTCCTCCTGCCCCCAATCCTTCCCAGCATCAGGGTCTTTTCCAATGAGTCAGCTCTTCGCATGAGGTGGCCAAAGGATTGGAGTTTCAGCTTCAACATCAGTCCTTTAGGATGGACTGGTTGGATCTCCCTGTGGTCCAAGGGACTCTCAAGAGTGTTCTCCAACACCACAGTTCAAAAGCATCAGTTCTTCAGTGCTCAGCCTTTTTTACTGTCCAACTCTCACATGCATACATGACAACTGGAAAAACCATAGCCTAGACTAGACAGAACTTTGTTGGCAAAGTAATGCCTCTGCTTTTCAATATTCTATCTAGGTTGGCCGTAACTTTCCTTCCAGGGGGTAAGTGTCTTTTGATTTCATGGCTGCAGTCACCATCTACAGTGATTAGATGTAATATCAAAACCATACAATTTACTTTTCCTTATTTTTTCTGCTTCAAGTAACTTACTAAGCAGGACATGTTCTATGTTCTTTAGAATATTCTATCTATTATATATTGACATGACCAGCCATATACAGAACTTTCTACTGATGGTATTAACCTCACAATGATTATAATCTTTCAACATTGAGTAAACTCACATTTTCTTCTTAACATACTTCATTCTCATCTACTAAGTAGTATACTTCTCAGGAAGCCATTCCTTACCAGCCAAAATGTGTACCATGCTGTATCATCTGTTTACAAAGTGTTTTTAGGCACATATACCAAAACTTAAGTGCCTCTGAAAGTAAAAGTGGATGGTGAATATGCAATAATTAAACACTGGACTTGGGTTTCCCTGGTGAGCTCAGCTGGTAAAGAATCCACCTGTAACGCAGGAGACCCTGGTTAGATTCCTGAGTCAGGAAGATCCACTGGAGAAGAGATAGGCTACCAACTCCAATATTCTTGGGCTTCCCTGGTGGCTCAGCTGGTAAAGAATCTGCCTGTGATGCTGGAGACCTGGGTTCAATCCCTGGGTTGAGAAGATCCCCTGCAGAAGGGAAAGGCTACCCACTCCAGTATTCTGGCCTGGAGAATGTCATGGATTGTTATAATCCATGGGGTAGCAAAGAGTCGGACATGACTGAGTGACTTTCACTTTAGGTGTTATGAAAAAAGAGTTTGTGTTTCAAATGAGCTAAAACACATTAAAAGTCCAGAGTAACACCCTTTCTCCTTTGTGGTTCAGCAGGACACTTGCAAGACCCCACACACCCCCACAACTATATTCCTCTCATATCCTAGTTTGCTCACTGAGCAGTTAAGACCAAAAAACATCCTCTTGTTGGTACAGGTCTTTTGCTTCTAGCACAGCAAGTGATCTTCATTTTTGTTTGAATTAAGTTTATAAAACCTACTCTGAACTCTGGCTGATATCAGCACTTTTGCTGTTTTGACGTTTTCCCACTGATTTTCATGAAATTGTGACAAAATGGGGGAAAAAAAGAATGACTTCCATAGTTTCTTTTTGATAGTGAAATCCTTTCTTCAAACACAACCATACCTAGAAGTCTATTTTATAAAACAGATTTTAAAAAAAAAAACATTTCCCTCTGGAGCAGAGGTAAGGGGATGCTCATGTGTTTGCTGAGTCTTGCACGCACGCACACGCATGCGCACGTACAAAACCCCTCATGAGGGTCCAGTTCACTCCTGACCCACAGAAGAGACTCTAAACAGAGGTCTCCCTTCCTAACTCTGGCTCAGTTCTTAGGTCACTAAGCCACAGACTAATAATTCACTTATTCTTTCCCCGGAGACCACATGGGTGAACCTTTTCACTCTATGATTTACCCAAAGTAAAAATAATGATCCCCACCACTGGTCACTTAAACAGCTAAAGACTGATTGTTGTTGTTTTTGTTCAGTCACTAAGTCACGTCCAACTCTCTGCAACCCCATGGGCTGCAGCACATCAGGCTTCCCTATCCTTCACTATCTCCTGGAATTTGCTCAGACTCATGTCCATTGAATCAGTGATTCCATCCAACCATCTCACCCTCTGTCGTCCCCTTCTCCTCCCGCCCTCAGTCTTTCCCAGCATCAGGGTCTTTTCCCATGGGTCGGGTCTTTTCCCATGGGTCAGCTCTTGGCATCGAGTGGTCAAAGTTTTGGAACTTCAGCTTCAGCAGCAGTCATAAGAACAAGGCTATTACTTGAATGACTCTGTCTAAAATCAAGGAGTACAGAGTGCATGACCATACATGGAAACCCTGTGGACCCCTGGATTAGAGGAGCATCAGGAACTATGGGGCCCCAGTTTGTGGGGCTCTCAGAGATCACAGGGTATCACTGAGAGACAGTTTGTTGCTACAGTCACCCAGGGTCCAGGGGTCAGCCCTCAGCCTAGAGACGAGAGAAAGTCAGAGGCCAGCGTTTTGTCATGTGAGGGATCCTTGGGCTCGAAGTGCTTCTGCATCTTGGCTCTGCCACTATAGCGATCAATACCTGTGATTAAGTTACATTCAACTATAAACATACACGCACAAGTGCATGTAGAACTGGGAAATCTGAGTAAGGTCAGTGGAGTGTATCCCTGTCAATTTCCTGATGACAATGCTTTGTATCGATTCTTAGGACAGTAACTTGGGGGAAGACTGAGTGGAGGGTATAAGGGGCGTCGCTAAGTTATTTGTGACAACCGCATGCAAATCTACAGTTATCTCAAAATAAAGCTTTCTCTTAAGAAAAAGCTGGTGCTCTGGTAAAGAACTAATAGGTAACTTCAGACCCTGGCCAGGGTCATCAGAGACTTCAGATGTATTTCATGATTTTCCTAGTCATTTACTCACTTGCCGGACCAAGTATGTGATAAAAGTGTTCTGCCCGTTTCTGATGGTTGTAAAGTGTGTTATGTGTGTCATTTTTTTCTTAATAATTTTTGGCAGAGGCTTGTCTAATTTATCGGTGTTTTCAAAGGAAAGAGCCACCTTTTGTTTTTCTTCAGCCTCTCTGTTATGTCCTTAACTTCCATTATGTTCCATTAACATCTGTCCTTATATTTATTTACTTACTGTTTTCAATGACTGTATTTTTCACCTCTAGAAGTTAAATTTGTATTGTGCAAAACCACCCATCTTTTCCCCATGATGTGTTGCCTTAAGCTGTGGTTCATGATCCTTCTGTTTTCTCCTTAATCAGTCTAAGCGTATTTATTTTACTGTCTCTTAGACAGTTTTATTATTTTCAATTCTTGGGAGGCATATCTCTCTGTGTACCATGTCTGCTGACTTTCTCTCGTGGGGACAAGCTTCCTCACATGGCTTGTCATTCTTTATATTTCATTTTTCTGCTTTGAATTCGTCTTTAGTGGAGGCGATTTTGTTCTGTGGGAATTAACATGTCCTGGATTATGAAAGCAGTCCTATAGGGTGATTCTCATTTGCTTGTCAGGACAGGAAGATTTTCTGTGATACTACAAGATTTTGTATGCTGACTTCTAGATTTGCAGTTTCTCTCTCACACACAGAAAACAGATGTGGCACCTGGACACAGCGATTGGGTCCAGAGCTTCCTTTGTATATTGTCTCTATTTGAAAGCGACACACCCTTCTTTTTTTTGTTTGTTTTTTATTTTGCATTGGCATATAGCTTATTAACAGTATTGTAATAGTTTCAGGTGAACAGCAAAGGGACTCAGCCCTACATATATATGTACCCATTCTCCCTCAAACTCCCCTCCCATCCAGTCTGCCACATAACACTGAGCAGGGTTCCCTGGTATACACTCTTTCTTTTATTCTACTAATTGAAACCTTTAATGTAAGAGTGTTCACAGACACACACACACACACACACACATACATACACATGGACACAGATATGCACACACATGCTTAAAATCAGATCCTTTACTTAAGAACAAGATTAAAATAGTATATATTGGCTGTCCATTGCAAAAGGTAAAGAAGTTAATATATATTTTTTTCTAGTGATTCATCAGTCACCATTTCCTGGTTTTCCTTAGTAACATTTCAGAAGTTAATCCAGTATTTTTAGTTTAGCTGTTTTTACATCATTTCTCTTTAAGAATTCTTTTTTACAGTTCATTCTGTTTCAACTCACATTTATTTTGATTTTCATACTCATATCTCTGTTTAACTGATTTTGTTGTATAACAAATCAGTTCTTTTATAATACAATTTCCTCCAATATTGTGGGGTTTTTTATCTTATTTTTTTTAACTAAAACATTTTTTTCCCCTTTTTCCTCTTACCTCTCCACACCTCTAGAAAAGAATCAGAGCCAGTATAATTCCTGAGTCTTGTGCATCAGGGAACATCTTTCTGTAGCCTCAGAAATGAAAAACAACTTCATCAGTGTGTGATTTTGGAGTCACAGCATTTTTCCCTCAACAATTTTGTTCTGGTGATTTGGGGCATTTAAATTTAGGCAACAGAAAATATGGTTAGCATTTTTCCTTTTTCTTTATAGATATAGCCTTTCTCCCAACCTAGATGTTTATCTGAGTTTTTGTGCATCAATAATGTTTAATAATATTATCAGGAGATTTGTTTTATTTTTAAGTAGTACAATGGAGAGCTCTTTACATTTGAAAATTTGGGGGTTTTATTCTGCCAAAGAGCTCTTTTTACATTGTATCCTTTATTATCACATCCATTTCATTTATTCTGTTCTCTTCTTTAATAACAGCAATTATCTGTCTTTATGTGTCTGTTTTCTATTCTCTGAAAATCTCTTTTGGTGCCTTCGCACATGAACATACATAAGCAGCTGATAGATACCAGGAAAAGAGGAGTCTCACTGTTCTTACTCCCTTGCATGTTCACTGCAAAGTTCTCTAATTCTTCCCAGGTTTCTGCCTGTTGCTTATTCTCAATACAGATTCCAATGTCCATTCTAATTTTGTTATTACATTTCGGTTTCATCTTTCTTTGTCTTGCTCAGCAAATTTTCTTCTGGTTGCTTCTTAACTCGACCCATATTTTGAAGCATCTGTCCTCATAGTTAATCTTTTACTACCTTTATTCTTTCATGTTTTCTTGAATTCCGTACCAACTCAAATGCCTTCCTATTTTCTATTGTGTAAGTTACAGAAAAAAAAAATGGACTTAAACAGTAGGTTAATGTATTATCTTACAAAAGAGGAAGTCAGAAGTTAGAGGAGGTTCCAAGGCTTGGTTGAATGATACACACAAGAATGTCATTAAGGCTCCAATTCCTTTCAAGTTCTCCACTTTGCCATCTCATATTGGCATTGTCCTTAATCTGGATCCCCTCTAGGATGCAAGATTGCTTTAGCAGTTCGAAGCATCAAGCCCACACATGGAAGTGTCCAGTAGGAGACAGAAGTTGCTAGAGTATCCTTCTTAGAAGCAAGGAAATCTTCCCTAGAAGAAAATAGAACTCTGCTAATAGAACATCCCTCCTAGCTCACTGAAAATTTCTGAGAATTGGCAGAGATGATAGAAGCACCCAACTGGCTTAAGGAAACCAGGATTTGCCCCTAGGTCTTGGATGAGGGCCATCCTCCTCTGAGTCACATGGTGGGGGTGTGGGCACCCAAGTTTATTTGGGAGTTCTGCCAGAAAGGAAGAATTTGGGGGATGACTGTTAAGTCAGTAGTCACCACTGACTATTTTTTCTTTTGAAAATGATATTTTTCTCAGAATCCAGAGTGTTATTTTTCTTCTTTTTCACATCATGGATTTTTCTAAGACTCCGTGCTGTTTTGTTTCTGTTTTCTTAACTCTGAAGAAGAAGAGGTCTCTCCAGGACTGGTGTTTACGAATAAACAGAGAAGGCAGATTCTTACTGTCGCGTTTGCTGTTCAGCTGATTGGAATCCTCTTCTTGTGGCTGAAGCAGGAGAAGTAATGAATGTCCACAGTCTCCTCTTCTATGTGATGTGTCTTCCGCCATCCTTCCATCTCATGAGAGCTGTGGAAGAAGAAATTCATACTCTCTCTACAAAGAGATTGATTTCTTTAAGCAAATGAATCCAGAAGCACTTTCCCATGACTCTTCCCGTGACAAATTTTTTTTCTTAATACTGAACCTGCATTATGGGTACAAAGGTGTTTATCTACCTTGTTTTGTCTTTCTTTTCTTTTTTTTGGCTGTGTCAGGTCTTAAGCCATGTGGGATGTTAGCTCCCCAACCAGGGGTCAAGCCTGCATCCCTGGCATTGCAAGGCAGATTCTTAACCACTGCACCATCAAGGAAGTCCCCACCTTCTTTTGTCTTTGCCAATAAAAGGGACTGAGGAAGAGAAAGGACTTGGAGATGCATGATCCCTGTATTGGCTTGCTAGATTCTCTGAGCCCAGGAAAGAAAATGGGAAAAGATGAAACGTTTCTGTCCTTTGAGCCCGTGTTACCTCAATAAAAAAGTATATGAGTGTCAATTGCCAACTATATAATGACCATTCTAACTCTTTAGAATGTGGCACAGTGAGGTAGCGTTGCATTTACTATTAGTTTTACAAGTTCAACCCTGGGAAGTTGGTCAGATTTAAGACTGGGAGAGAAGGTAATTCCATCTGTCATTACATTGAGTAAGAACACATTCCTGAGGGAGATATGAGATAGGGATGTGAACGTACACTTTCTCGAAGGTCACAAATCTATGCACACCTATCCTGTTAGTCGCTTGAAGTGAAGTGAAAGTCTCTCAGTCGTGTCCAACTCTTTGCAACCCCATGGACTATACAGTCCCTGGAATTCTCCAGGCAAGGATACTGGAGTGGGTTGCCATTCCCTTCTCCAGGGGATCTTCCCAACCCAGGGATCCAACCTTGGTCTCCTGCATTGCAGGCAGATGCTTTACCATTTGAGCCACAAAGGAAGCCCCTACCCTAGTTTAAGTCAAAAGTAGCATATCATGCCTATGATTTTATATTTCACTATCATTGGCTCAGATGGTAAAGCATCTACCTACAATGCGGGAGACCCGGGTTCAATCCCTGGGTTGGGAAGATCTCCTGGAGAAGGAAATGGCAACCCACTCTAGTATTCTTGCCTGGAAAATTCCATGGACGGAGGAGCCTGTTAGGTTACAGTCCATGGGGTCGCAAAGAGTCAGACACGACTGAGCGACTTCACTTCACTTCATCATTCATAATGAGATAAAGTAAGACTGGTTGAAAGCTGGTTTAAAGAAAAACTTTCTAAGTATAACTGTGTAGATATGCACTATTCAATGAAGTTGCCCCTGGCCACAGGTGGCTATTTACGTTTAAATTAATGAAATTAAGTTAAAAATTCAGTTCCTCAGTCACATTAGCCATATTTGAAGTACGTGTTAGACATGGGGGCTTCCCAGGTGGCACGACCAATGGTAAAGAATCCATCTACCAATGCAGGAAGTGGCTGCCGTATTGAGTATGCAAGCATAGAGCACGTCCATCCTTACATGACGTTCCGCTGGACGCTGCTCTGCTAGAGCTGTATGCGTAGATGCCTTTTGCAGTTCGCTCTGACGCTAAGTCAGCTCTCTTTGGAACTTGATTTGACTCTGGATGTCTGTGTATACCCGCCCTGTCCAGTACTGTGGCCACTGGCCATGTGTTGGTGAGCACTAGAAATACAGCTCAGCTGAAACATTTTATAAGATGCCCTTTGGATTTCAAAGCCTTAGTGTGAGTAAAGAATGTCAAATATATCATTAATAATTTTATGACAGTTTTGGATTCAACACAATTTCTTACTGAAATTCATTTCACTTTTTTTTTTACCTTATTTAATGTTGCTATAAGGAAAGCAATTTAAATTACATGCATGGCCCATGCTGTATTTCCATTGGACCTCTTTACCCTTCTGTGTAACTCCAGAATGTTCTCCCTTTCCCTCTATCTTTCTCTAGATCTGCGGTTCCCAGTCCAGGAGCCATAAGCCACATGTGGGATTTTAAACTTAAGTGAATTAAACTTCAGCAACATGTGAAATACAGTTCGCCCATCACATTAGCCACATGTCCCATGCGCAGTAGTCACATGTGATAACGGCCACCATAGTGCACAACCAGACTGCACAACATCAGCATTTCTGTGATGATGGAGATGGACAGGGCTGATACAGGTGGCACACAGTTACAGCAAAATCCACAGCAATGGAGTGTGAGTGCTTCAAGCTTGAGGAATATTTCCACGGTGCCGAACTGCAGCACGTTACCCTCCCACCTCCCAGAGCCCATCCCGTCTCACTTTTGTCAGAAGCGCTTATGCACCTTCTCTCCTACAAGGGGCAGCTTCTCTTCCTCTGAACACGCTTTTCTCCATCCTCCTGTCTGTACTTGTGTCTCACACTGTGCTTTGTATGGTGCAGGTACTCAGTTCATATTTGTTAGCCGGCTGGAGTGGCTCTTCCTAGCAAGTGATTAGAAATATGTGGCTGGAAGATCTGTAACAACCGGTAGCAGGAGGATAAAAAAGAAAGAGAAGGTCAAAGCCAGGTTCCCAAGGAAGAATGAGTGGAAAAGAGACAGGAAAGAGGAAATCAGAGCGAGGCTGGTAACCTAACCCTACATCTCCTACACATCACCATAACCCCTCTGCTGGCTCTGCAAGTGCCTCGCGGCAGCGGTGAGACTCATGATGGTCGGGGCTGGAAAAGGAATTCAAGCCCTAGACAACAGCTGTAGAAAAAAGCACAAAAGAAATCCAAAATATTATTATGTGATAAATAAACATGCAAGACCCATAAATGAGAAGTTGAAATGGCATGAAAATCAAGGGTCTGATGAGGAGAAAAATGAAAACTGTTCTCTCCCTGGGCCAGCTGGTTCGAGTTACATTTTATGAGCAGCATGTGGATTCCAGCGCCCTTGTTGAATTAGCAACAGAATCGCACATTAGTTTTAAGGCTCCCTCTCGAATAGGAACATCATAACACTTTTTAATTGGGGCTGATAAAAACGTAGCATTACTTGTAGGTTCCTGAGAGAAGTGAGTTGTGAAATTGGGTTTTCATTAAACCTAATGATGGAAAATTAAGTATAGTACGTCTGGTGAAATGGGGTGTGATAAAAGGCATCACTTCTGCATTATCAGAGGTTAATAAGGGAATAGGTGAAGTAAGATATATTGGAAAAGGGAGTCCAACTAGTTGAATTAATAAACCTTGAAAATCCCTTGGTTCCGAGTCTTCACAGCATCATTAACACCAGCACTGACATTATTACAAATGTTACAGCGATACAAGTTGCTAAATTTCGGACACGTTTATTTTCCATTCCAGTGTTGGCTTTGCTGACACCGAGTTTACAGTCTGTCTAGCAATATGTTTAAAGGGAAACATCCATATTGGTAGCTGTTCGGTTTTGGAAACACTTGGCATCTCACAAAACTCATCAGGTGCTTGGTCCTAAGAAGCCTATCTCTGCCAGGCAGCTGGTCTCCCAGGCCACCCAGTCCCATGGGTCTCTGAAGATGTCTGTCCCCGTATATGATGGTGGCTTAGATGGGAAACACTCCCAGGGCTCCAGGCACTGACTCTGGTTCATCCTGTCCTGGAAAAGCATGAAGTCCAGCATCTGGAGAAGCAAACCCAAATGTTCCTTTCTTCTCCAGCCCCATGGGTGATATTCACCAGAAGGATGCCATGTATCCATGGCAGCTGGGACACCTACAAGGCATATGTGCTAAATCACTTCCATCACGTCCGACTGTTGGCGACACTATGGACTATAGCCCACCAGGATCCTCTGTCCAAGAGATTCTCCAGGCAAGAATGCTGGAGTGGGTTGCCATGCCCTCATCCAGGGGATCTTCCCAATCCAGGGATTGAACCCACATCTCTTATGCCTCCTGCATTGGCAGCCTGGTTCTTTATCACTGACTACAAGACATAATGTGTCTTTAAAGAGAAGGCGTCTTCTTAAAATCCTTCCTGGTGGTTTGAAGGTCTGTAGACATTCACACCTCTCTAGGCCTACCTCACACCATGTCTTACAACTTTGCCCCCATCACCTCTCCACCCTCCACCTCTACTCCATCCCAGCCTCCTTGCTCTTAGATAGATGAGCTTGGCTTTTTCCACTTTTCTTCTTCTGCGTCAAGTAGGTCTCTTTGTCTGTCCACCTTAAAGGGGGTTCCAAACCCCTGGGCCACAAACTGGTACCAGTTCATGGCCTGTTAGGAACCCAGCTGCACAGCAGGGTTAAGCAGCTAGCGAGTGATCGAAGCTTCATCTCTATTGACAGCTGCTCCCCATCACTCACATTACCCCCTGAGGTCTACCTCCTGTCAGATCAGCTGGGACATAATAAATGCGATGCAACTGAATCAACCGAAAACCATCCTCTACCCTGGATCCGTAGAAAAATTGTCTTCCACGAAACTAGTCCCTTATGCCAAAAAGGCTGGGGACTGCTGTAAAGACTCAAGGGTGAAACCTGTCTTCTGAGCATTTCCAGTGCCTGCCAGAGTCCCTGGAACAGGGTGCAGTCTCAGTAAATCTTAACTCCTGATCACAAGGGTGTGATGGAGAAGGGATACAGCGCCCAGATTTGCCAGCTCTGTGTTGAAGCAGTGCCAGTGCAGATGGGTTACCTATGACCTCACATCCGAGGAGAAAAATAAGCTGTATTTTCCTCACAGTTGCCAGGAAGCATGTGCTTACGTCTCACCTTCTTACATCATGTGCTCACGTCTAGGCCCTTCTTCCTGATGCATAAACCTGTAAGTTCTAGACCTTTCTGTTGGCAATCATTTCCTTACTAGGAACAGCTTTACTCATGCCGATACATAGGAGGAAAGCTCACTTTTACAGAATCAGTGTTTGATGGATTATTGTGACATAGAGACAAGCCAAAAGATACATGGATTCCGAAGAGATGAGTTGCAGAAAAAGAGGAAATACATGCTAAACCTCCCAGGAAATGAGTGTGGCACAGCCCTCGTGGGGTCTGCCTTGGTGCCTTGCAGTGTCTGAAAACATCTGGGTGAGACACATTAAATCTGGCAGTCCTCATCTTATGCACGCCGCAAACACAACGGCCTAGGACATAGACTGTCCATGTCTCTGGGAGGAGAGACCAAGCCTGAATGGTTCTGGATGAGATGCACTGGCCCTGGAAGATTGACAGTGTGTGGCTGGCAGGGAGTTCAGAGGGCAAGAAAGCGGTTTTACTGGTACAAGGCGGGCAGAGGAATTCAAATTCCACCCTCAGTGGGCATCAGTTTTGAGGGTGGCCCAACTAATACCGGCAGTGAACTCAATTCAGGGTGTCTAAAGATTACTAACGGGGGAGATTACAGATCTTATACCGAGGAGAGGTGATGAAGGAGATCAGGTGTACGACCCGGGCCTGGGAAAAGTAGCTAAAGGAGGAGGTTCAGGCCTCTCTACCTGTGAGATAGGTACTGCATCACTCCTGAATTAAGAGTGTTACATGCTGGGGAAATCAGACAGTAGGCAGAAAATGATCACACTGCAGATGCCATGGCTGGAGAGAGCAGCTGAGAGGGTGAGGGTCCCTGCTTTTTACTGTGGATCCAAGACTGGCTCCAGTTCCTCCCAGGGTACAACCTAAAGGAAAGAAGCTAGTAGAGAAACCAGGTCACAAGGATACAGTCAAATGGACCAGAAGCAGACAAGTATCTCTGATCCCCAGGGACCACCAAGACATCCCAGGCAGGCTGCAGAAGGGTGCTCCCAGTATCCAGCCTGTCCAGCTTCTCACTGGTTCTGGGATTGACAGCCATCCTGGAAACTTGGCTTTGCTCCATAAAGATGCACCCTTGAACAGAAACAGACCACAGGTTATTGTGTTTGTTTGTTGTTTAGTTTTTTAAACCTGCCACTGCAGCCAAGCCAGGGAAACCACGCATCTCTGTTCTTCCTGAAGTTCTCTGATCAGCATTCCTGAGTTAGTTCCCTCGGTCCTCCCCATGTCAAGCTGGGGGAGGGACAGAGGACAAAGCCCCTATAGGTGATGGTCTGTTCTGCCTCCTTCTCTTTGAAGCAGATGGCAGCCGCGGCGAGCTGGCGCAGCCCACCCTCACGATCCAGACTCACCCCTACCGAGCCTGTGACCCCGTGGAGATGAGCTATCCCCGGGACCAGTTCCAGCCCGCCATCCGGGTGGCTGACCTGCTCCAGCACATCACCCAGATGAAGAGGGGCCAGGGCTACGGGTTCAAGGAGGAATATGAGGTAAGAGACCACCCCGGTGGGCACCGATGCCTCACGGATGCTACAGTCTTGCTACTCAAAGTATGGTCCCTAGTCTAGCAGCATCAGCAGCACCTGGGAGCATGTCCGAAATACACCGTCTCAGTCCCCACCCAGCTCTGCTGCATCAGTTTGGAGCTGCATCTTCCTTCAGTAGGAAGAGAGAATGACTTGAGCCCCCATCCTACATGTTGTAGAAAACCCAGCAGGTGTCCCCTGCCTTCCAGTGGTTTCTAAGAGGTCTGCTTGCCCCTGGTCACCTCTTGCCTCATGGTCATGCTTCTGTTGTTTTCAACACCCCCCAGTCAATATCTCGTCTGGTGACCACTGTCCCCCCCTGTCTCTGTACCTCCTCCACATCCCTGTCTTGAACATCCCTTACTTGCTCCCCAGCGTGTCTCTACTGCCAGGGACTTGTGAGTAGCAGTTGTTACTGAGGTTTGTGAAATCACAGAAGGATTGCGGTACAGGAAGTACCTGAATACAAGTCCTTCTGAGGTTCTGGTCACCTGACAGGTCTCTGTCCACTTCCTTCCCCAAAGTTCTTTTTAGTGTCCTCAAAATTTCCTTTAATTCCTCCTCCTCTTTTTTCTAGCAGCCAAAAGAGAACTCCCACACTCCCTTTACATTTTTATGCAGAAAAATTTAGCTTTCTTTATCTCACTCCTTTTGTTTCACTCCTTGCCCATTAGGCCTCACCTTTTGCAAACAAAAAATAGAATGAAAAAAGGATAAACTCATTAAGATGTTTTCTTGCTCTAAAGGGCACCTCACTCCCCTGGAGGAATTTTGCACCCTTCCTGTGCCAGTCAGAATGCAGCTGCAAGCAGCTTTGGAAAGAGCATCTCTCTCTTCTCTGTTCCTCTCTCTCCCTCTCCTCCTGCTTTCCCAAAATGTCTTTTGAGTGTGCACTGTATGCCAGGCTCTGGGTTATTCTCACTAGGTTGTCTTGGTGGTGGAGTTTCTTCTTTCTGTCACAGGCAACATGTGGCCCAAATATGCTAGGTTCGGTTTCCGTGTGTGCAGTGAAAATGCATTGACTCAGATGCTATGCATTTGGAATTCTTGATACTAAGGACTAAGTTTAACTCTTAGACTGTATTCTGAGAAAGAGCTTACACAGCAGTATTTCAGAAGCTGTGTGAGGTCATGAAACTGTGCCAGACTATGGGCGAGGGGTCCAGATTCCAATACAACAAACTGTGTGGCCTCTCGTTTTGCAATCTGACTTTTGAAATTCTTCATTAGTTGAATGAGAGTTTGGATACGGTGATTACTAAGGGCCTGTCTGGTCCTAAAACTTTATGAGAGTGTAAAACATGGTAGCAAGGGGAACGTCTGACACATTTATGAGAACAAAAACGTCTATGTCAATGAATGTAAGTAATTACCAGCTCAGGAGAACTAGCAGTTAATTTCAAATATGGTCTAAGTTAAAATAGTGCTTTTCACATATTCAATCTATAAATTTTGGGAGGATATTGGGATAAGAATCGCAGGAGATAGTCTCATCACCTCGCCTCCCTGGGCCTTATTTCCTAGGAGGTTGCTTGAATGCTCTTGGTCTCTGGGCTGTAGGGTACAGCAGCTGGCAGCAGGACCTTGGTCCTTGTCTTCTTTGAAAAAAAGAGTTCAGCAAAGAGACAAAGATTGTGAAGCAGGTAAAGTGTTTATTAGAAGTGACATACATGTGGAAGAATCCACAGATGGACTCAGAGTGATTTTCGCCAAATGGAAATGGCTTAGCTCTCTTACCTGGGGGCTCTTTTCCAGGTGCTCTCAGCCAGTTATCTTGTTCATGTCCGTATTTGGTCTGACTCAGGGCCGTTTCCAATGTGCATGCACATCTTTCAAGATGAATTTTCTAGTGTGAGGGTTTCTGGGAGGTTGGCAGGTCATATTATGGGGTGGCACCCACCTCCTTCCTTTGACCCCTGAGGGTCTTTTCTGCTCACGTGTGGTCTGGGATGTCTCCTTGACCACAAGAACAAGAAAAAATGTGATCAGCTTATCTTTTATTCAAGCAGGGTTCTGTTGTTATTTCTTGTTCTGAAGTATCGGCGGAGACTATTTGGAGCTGCTGAGCCTGGGCCCATCTATCCCCTGCCTCAATCCCAAGCCCCTAAAGTGTGTGTGATGGGGGAAGGGGGACACATGTATACGCTTACACTCACTTGTGTAGATCTGTCTGCTGAGGGTCAGGAGAAGGTGTGTTGTTTATTAAGTCATATTCAATATCATGAAGGTTGAATAAGTCATCAGTCATAATATTTAGTTTGTTTTAAATTTTCAAATAGCATTAAGGGATCGATCCATGTGACTTATCAGAAAGGGGGCCAAGTAGTCAAAGCCTAAGAAACACTGTTCTAAGCACTTGGAATCTAAAATTTGAAAACAGAAATACAAATACATTTGACAGTTTTGGTGCATTGCCACCCAGAATGATGTTGCTTTTAAAAGCATCCATCCCTGTGTGGTGGGATTTGGGTTGATATTTTTTTCTTTTTTAACATTTCTTTGTGTGTGTGTGTGTGTGTGTGTGTGTGTGTGTGTGTGTGCTTTTTTGTATTTTCCAAACTTTCTAACATGGAAATTAACTGCTTTTATACTGAGAGAGAAAACAATACATGTTGTTCTATCATTTGGACTTCAACCAGAATAGCATTAAGTAGACTAGACTTGCCCTCAATCAGTTCAAATTATATTAATCAGTTAGCTTGAATGCTTAGCTTCTAGTTAACAGTATTTCCTGATTAACTGGAGGTTAATTGGAAAAGATTACTTAAGAGGAGTCTTTCCACAATGTATTTACACTAACGTAGACTATAGCTGGATGTTGTTTTGATCATCAAGGCTCCTGTGATGTCTGGAAGCTACAGACTGGGCAAAGAATTACAAATATACTTGAAGGCCATTTCCTATTGTAGACAGACGATTCCTGGGTCTTCAGGCCTACTCTCAAACCCACACACTATGTGCTTTGTTGCCTGTCACTCCCCTACTCTGTTCAGTTTTTTCATACAAATGAGTGGATTTGACAAGTTGACATATAAGGGACCTCTCAGCTGTAGCAAGCTGTGTCTTATAAAATTCAATTAAGTTTTCCAGTCACTAACAAATTTGTTCATTAAATATTTACTGAGTATTTACTATTCCCAAGGACTGTTCTAGATATTTGGGATACACCTAAGAACAAAAATGGGCAAAGATCCTTGTCCTTGTGAAACTTGTGTTCTAGCAGAAGAACCTCAAAATAAACCATAGACTTCAATGCCATTCTCCCATATCATCCCACCCTTACCCTCATCCACAGAGTCCACGAGTCTATTCTATACATCTGCGTTCCTTTTGCTGTCTCGCATGCTGGGTTCTCGTTACCGTCTTCCTAAATTCCATATATATGCGTTAATATACTGTATTGTTGTTTTTCCTTCTGGCTTACTTCACTCTGGATAATGGGCTCCAGTTCCGTCCATCTGAGTAGAACTGATTCAAATGAATTTTTTTTTAATGCTGAGTAATATTCCATTGTGTATATGTACCACAGCTTTCTTATCCATTCGTCAGTTGATGGGCATCTAGGTTGCTTCCATGTCCTGGCTATTGTAAACAATGCAGCGATGAACATTGGGGTACACGTGGCTCTTTCAATTCTGGTTTCCTCGGTGTATATGCCCAGCAGTGGGATTGCCGGGTCATATGGCAGGTCTATTTGCAGCTTTTTAAGGAACCTCCACACTGTTTTCCATAGTGGCTGTACTAGCTTGCATTCCCACCAACAGTGTAAGAGAGTTCCCTTTTCTCCACATCCTCTCCAGCATTTATTGCTTGTAGACTTTTGGATTACAGCCATTCTGACTGGTGTAAAGTGATACCTCATTGTGGTTTTGATTTGCTTTTCTCTGATAATGAGTGATGTTGAGCATGTTAATTATCATATGTCTAATCAGTCGCCACCCCAGGATTGATGCTCGGGGCTGGTGCATCGAGATTTTCCGGGGGGGAGGGAGGAGGGAGGGAGGAGGGAAGGGGGTTCTGGAGGGGGAGCATGTGTAAACCCATGGTGAAATCATGTCATTGTATGGCAAAACTAATTTAAAAAATAAATAAATAAACCATAGACTTCAAAATAAGGAAGTTACTTTACAATAACTTACTTGTTATAATATGTTAGTAAACAAGATAGTATGGTAGACAGTGAAAAAAATTGTTACAAACCACCGCAAATCTTAGTGACATAAAACAACCAGTTTATCACACACACTGATTGAGTGGATCAGGCATTTGGACAGGGCCTGTCTGTCTCTACACCATGATGCCCCAAGCCTTGACTTGGAAGGTGCTATGGCTCAGGGCTGAAGTGATCTGGAGGTGTCTTCACTCACATGGCTACCAGCTGATGTAGGCTGTCGTCTGGGATCTCAGCTGGGATGGCCAGCTGGAGCAGCCTCTTCAGGTAGCCTGGGCTTCCTCACAGCATGGACCCCTGAACGTCTTGCGTAATGGTGCAGGGCCCCATTGGCGAGCCTGCTAGCTAACAAAGTGGCAGTTGCATCACCTCTTGTGACCTACACTTGGACACCACACAGAACACTCCTACCACCTTCTATTGGTTATAAGCAGATGATAACTGCCTATATTCTATGGAAGGGGAATTAGACTCCATCTCTCTTTTTGTTTAATGTATTTTATTATTATATATTATTAGGTTGTGCCAAGTCTTTGTTGCGGCACGTGGGGTCTCCAGTTTTCTTTGCGACATGTGGGGTCTTTTAGTTACAGCATATGAGCTCTTAGTTTGTAGCACGGGAGATTTCGGTTCCATGATCAGGGATCAAGCCCAGGCTGCCTGCATTGCGAGTGAAGAATCTTAACTACTGGACACTTAGCCACCAAGGAAGTCCCTAGACTCCATCTCTTGATGAAGAGAGGGGCAGCCGCAAGATTCTAAAAGGAATACAAAACAAGAGCAGTTGGAAACTATATTCTGTGGCTTATACAATCTTCCACAAGTAAGTACCATGAGAAATAAAAGGGTACAAGGAAGGGAGAGAGTATATTCCAGGAACATAAAGTGAAGGAAGTTCTAATACTAAACAGACTAAAAGGGCCATCTTTAATTATGATATGTGAGCAGAGACTTTGTGAAAAATATCCCAAAGAAAAGAGTCCAGATCAAGGGAGTAATATATATGGCATGTACAAGGAGGTCATGGAGTGAGTAGAGTGAATATGGAGAAAAAGTAACAGAAGGTGTACTTGGAAAAATAAAGGGAGCCTGAGCATATAGTGCCTTATAAACCATTATAAGGACTTCAGGCTTTTAGTCTGAATGGGATAGAAAGCCAGTGCAGAGCTTTGAGAAGACGATAAGCACCTGACATTATTTTGAAAGACTGATTCTAGCTACTATGTGGAGAATGGAAACAAAGAAAGGAAAGTGTAAAAGTAGGGAAATCAGGTGAGAGGCCCCTGCAGTAGTAGCTCAGTGGAGAGATGGCGGTGACTCACCTGGAATGTGACAGCAGGGTGGCGAGAAGTGCTTGAACTATGAAAGTATTTTAAGAGCCAACAGAATTTTCTAACACATTATACATGGCAGCTGAGAGAAACAGAGGAATCAAGGGTGACTCCAGGGCTGTTATCTGAGACACTGGAAGGATGGGAACCAGCAGGTGGAACAGTGAGGATAAGGAAGGAATGAGGAGCTCCTTTTTGAACTAAGCTGTCCAATAGATGTCCTAGTGGAGATGGAAAGTAGATAGCTGGATGTATGAGACTGAAATTTGGGAAAGAAGCCTGGACTTTGGAGAAAATCTGGGGAATCATTGACATAGAGATGGTATGTCACTGTTTAAAGTCAATGAGTATAGACAGAGATGAGGACCAAGGATTCAGTCTTGCAGAATTTCAACTGTAAGATGTTAAAGTACTTTTCCTAGACCAGGCATTGTACTGGTCTCTGGGAACTGAGGAGACAAAATAAAGTCTTTGCCTTATGGGGAAAATGACAGTCGTTCAATTGTTTCCAACTCTTTGCAATCCCATGGACTATACAATCCATGGAATTCTCCAGGCCAGAATACTGAAGTGGGTAGCCTTTCCCTTTGCTGGGGATCTTCCCAACCCAGGAATCAAACCCAAGTCTCCTGCACTACAGGCAGATTGTTTACTAGCTGAGCCACAGGGAAGCCCAAAAATACTGGAGTGGGTAGTCTATCCCTTCTCCAGCAGATCTCAACCCAGGAATCAAACCGGGGTCTCCTGCATTGCAGGCAGATTCTTTACCAACTGAGCTCATAGAGCTTATTATTAAAGATGGGCATATAAACTGACTAGTTCACTATTTAGCAAAATGTCACAATAGAGGCATCCTCAGAGCATTATCCAGTCCCATCACTTCATGGAAAACAGATGAGGAAACAACACAGTGACAGACTTTATTTTCTCCATCTCCAAAATCACTGCAGATGGTGAAATTAAAAGGCGCTTGCTCCTTGGAAGAAAAGCTATGACAAGCCTAGACAGCATATTAAAAAGCAGAGACATTTCTTAACTGACAAAGATCTGTCTAGTCAAAGCTATGGTTTTTCCAGTAGTCATGTATGGATGTGAGAGTTGGACCATAAAGAAAGCTGAGCACCAGAGAATTGATGCTTTTGAACTGTGGTGTTGGAGAAGAGTTTGAGAGTCCCTTGGACTGCAAGGAGATCCAACCAGTCCATCCTAAAAGAAATCAGTACTGAATATCATTGGAAGGACTGATGCTGAAGCTGAACCTCCAATACTTGGCCAACTGATGCGAAGAACTGACTCATTGGAAAAGACCCTGATACTGGGAAAGAATGAAGGCAGGGAGAAGGGGATGACAGAGGATGAGACAGTTGGATGGCATCATCAATTCAAAGAATGTGAGTCTGAGCAACCTCACAAAGAGTTAGACATGACTGAGCGACTGAACTGAACAGAGTGCTCTCAGAACCCCTGGAGGTGACATGCATTGAGCCTAGCCTGAGGTTGGATGGCCAGTGGCTTTCTAGAAGACATGAAGTCTAAGTCAAAGCTGGAGAAATAGAAGGGAGCATAGAAGGAGATGGAGCTGAAATTGTTACACAGGCATGGGATTGGGGCAAGGGGGTCTTGTCAGGCTGAGGAGTTTGAATTGTACTCCAGGAGTAATGGGGAGCTACTGAAAAAAGCAGGATTTTTTAACTGGATTCCCATTTTAGATGCAACTCTTTGTCGCAGACCAGAGCAGGGAAACCAGAGACAGGTAGGCAGATGAAACAGTAATTCAAGGAAAGTATGAAGTTGCCTGAACCAGGAGACTGGGCCCAGAGCCCAGATAAGACCACACACATTCTTTCATATAGAGCCATAAAATAATCTTGTTCTCTTGAGCATGTAAACTTGAATATATATTTTAAGTTCAGTGACTTGAAATAATGAGAGTCAGAATGCCTAGCTTCCAGTCCTGTCCCTTTCATAAAGTATCTGGGTGACCTTGGACCAGTTACTCCTCCACTCCGGGCCTCCCTTTTCATATTTATGCAGTGAGAGTGAAGACCTCAGTCAAAGGGATCCGAAGAGCGCTCTGTCTGTGCAGGTTTGGGAGTCTCAGTAGGAACCAGTTGTCCAAGCCAGGTGGCTCCTCCGTCCTACCTGTAGCTCCACTAGACTTCACTCTCTGGGGCTCCCACCCTGCTAGTTATGTCTCAGCAGGTCTTAGCTACCGTGACTGATGGGGGAGAGGGGGCGGGCCTTGTGTTCCTAAGTACTCAAGGAGGCCTAAGGCAAATTAACTGCACTTCGTGTACAGGTCTTAGAAGCTTCCAGTGTTGACTGCACAGTAGAATTGCCCAGGGAAGTTTGAAGAACACCAACACCCAGGCCATCTTTCAGACCAATCACATCAGAATCTCTGAAAGTGGGATCCAGGGATTGATACTTTCTAAGCTCTCCAGATGACTCTGATGTGCTCTCAAGGCAGAGTCGCTGGTCTCAGGAGACCCACAGAGGAACTTGCCCTGCTTGTGCCCACAGACCCCTCCCCTCCCTGCAGTACTGACTGCATCCATTTCTATGGAAGCATGTGGTGGCCCCTCACATCTGCCTGGTATTGGAATGCAGCCACGTTAAAGTCAGGGGGCTTCTGCACATGATCTTGGATCTCAGAGTCTTCCTTCCTCCCATTTCTATCACCTCCAGCCCAAATTCCCCCACCTTCCCCGGTTATAAAACAGAAACCCTAAGCATGCCATCAAATGTTAACAGATGTTAGCTGGAGAGTCAGGTTTGTCTGTGAGTCCTAGAACCCCAGTCACGATCAGGGTCAGCTGAATATCAAGTTTGGGAAGGATATGGGGCAAGAAGATGAGGTGACTCTGTGATGGAGAGAAGGAAGAGAAGCATGTTAATCCCAGTCCAATCCAGGCAGCCTGTCGTCATAATGAATAGAACAAGCCCAGTAGGGAAACCAGAAGGTATCTGGTTATTACAGCTCCATTAAGACTATTTAAGGCAACAAGGAACAGCTGTGAGGCATATGATACAGCCTAATGAAGAGCAAACGTTTGTTCATCTTCCAGCTCTGGGCAGACACGTCAAGTGTGTGGCTTGTGTGGGGTGAGGCCAGTGTCCATTGTTGCCATCTTTGGTAGTCATCTATGGGTGGTGGTGGGCGGGCAGCTTTGATGGAGTGTAACCATGGAGATGGATGCTTCAAATCACCCCCAGGTGCCCTCTTCTCTGCTCAGAGCCACCGGAGCAGAGACAAAGCCCAGCTTCTGCTTCTACAATTTTTTTTTCTCCCTTCAGTTGGTGAGAGAGTCACAAAACATCCCACTGTAGGTAACCTCTGGGTTCTGGTCCAGCTCTTCAATTTGCAAATGAATGATTCTTGGGTAAGGATATGGGGCCTTAGTGGAAGAAGCCCCAAATCATGAAAGGGAATACCATGCTTGTTCTCCAGCTCTGGAAACTCATAATGACCAAAATAGAAAGACCTGATTCCACCTGCTTATTTCAGTCCACGTTCCATGGATTAAAATAAGGAGAAAGTGGGCCACTTCCAGAGGTGTCCCAAACACATCATGTGGTTTCAGATTTGGAAGTTTGAACCATGTTGTTTCACACTTGGAAGTTTTTCCTATTAAGAAAGTACTCATGTGCAAGAGACTATTAACTGAAACTTTTCCTTTGAGCTTATTTTTATTTTTCCTCTTGGTATTCTGTTAGCAACATAGCAAACAGATATTTTCTATTTAACTGGAACCTTCCCCATCAAAGGAGCAATTTTGAGGTACTACCATAGAAAACTATCTCAACTGAGAATTAAGACCTGGTTCTCAGTTTGCCCCTGACATGATGGGTAGTCTTGTGTGAGACTCTTCTTTCTCTGGATCCATGTTTCATCTTCTGTAAAATGTTTGATTATCTATCATAGACTCCTGAAGCCTGATGATATATGCGTATGCTTCATTTGGCCAGAAACATTTATTGAGTACCTACTGAGTACCTTACACTGAGTAGAGTACTGGGGATAGTTAGAAAGATAAAAACAGTAAAGACCCTACTTTAAAGGAAACTCATGGTCTTACCACGCCATGTAGTTATATAAAAGAACTCTAGTTAACACACTTTGAGAAAGGGCAGTCCAGGGTGAAAGCATATTTTGTTGTTTACTTTTGCTTTTTGTCGGTTATTACTTCAAAAACAATCGGAAATTTTCTGAAAGATAAGACACTGAGTTGAAAAAAAAGTGGAAGGCTGGGTTGAGAAAAAGCATGCATGACAGAGCAAACCACACATTTAGGGGCTCAGAAACATAAAGGAAATGAAATATTGCAAGTCACCTCTTACATGGGAAACAAAGATGCCTGTCTAGGAAACGAAAAAACTCAAAATGAAACTAGTTGGGGAGATACATAGGAAGTTTTCACAGTTTTCCTGAACAGAATTAACAAACAAACAAAAAAAAATCAACTAACATGGCCTTTGCCAGTCTACCCCTTAATTCTAGCTGACCTCAAGTTTAGGGGAGAGCTGTTGACCCAGAGACACCCTCCCAGAAGCTCACATGTGAAGATGGAGAAAATGTGTAGGTGGGGCCAAGAGGCCATAGCCAGGAATGGGATACAGGGGTCTCCCAGGTCACAGACTCAGGGATGGGCTGAGTAGAGGTATCCTCGTATGAGCTTTCCCAGCAAACTATAGGCCTCTTGGAGGTAAGGCCAGCATCTTGTGCTTCTCTCTTCTCTGAAGCATCTGGAAAATAGTATAGAATACTGCATATTGGTGAAATCAATTTATGAATAAGAATAGTTCCACCCAGGACTTCCCTGGTGGTCCAGGGATCAAGGCTCTGCCTGCCAGTGTAGGGGACACAGGTTCCATTCCTGATCCAGGAAGATGGCACATGCCGTGAGACGACTAAACGCGTGCACCGCAGCCGCTGCGCCCGCACCCTAGAGCCCAAGCTCAGCCTCAGAGGAAGTCCGAGATGGCTGGATGGCACCACCTGCCCAACGGACATGAGTTTGAGTAACTCCAGGAGCTGGCGATGGTCCGGGAGGCCTGGTGTGCTGCAGTCCACGGGGTCGCAAAGAGTCGGACACGACTGAGCGGCTGAACTGAACGGAACACCACAGTAGAGAGTAGACCTCGCTCACCTCAGCTAGAGGTGCCCAGCATGCAGCAGCAGAGACCAGCACAGCCAAAAAAAAAAAAGTAATTTTTTTTAAAGGAAAGAATAGTTCCATCCAGAAACTTAAAAGGCAGTATTTCTTAAAGATAGAAACCAACACAGAAAGACCCTTATATCCACGGGCTATCTCTGTAGGTGTGCAGAGTGTCTTTAGGGTCAGGCTTCCCCAGGAATTTGCTGTTTCCATCTGCCTTCCTGCCCAAAGCAGTGGTTCTTTTTTGTTTATACGTATGAGTTTATTTATTTATTTGTGTGTGATTTTGCTGGGTCTTCCCTGCCACGTGGGCTTTGCTCTGGTTGTGGGGAACAGGGGCTCCTCTTCATTGTCCTGCACAGGCTTCTTGTTGCTGTGGGCGCCTGGGCTTCAGTTGTTTCGGTCCCCAGGCTCTAGAGCACAGGCTCAGTAGCTATGGCTCACAGGCTTAGTTTCTCTACGGCATGTGGGATCTTCCTGGACCAGGGATCAAACCCCTGTCTCCTGCATTGGCAGGCAGATTCTTTATGACCAAGCCATCAGGGAAGCCCCTAAAACACTGGTTCTTAAACTGTGCTATGTGTCAGAACCACCTGGAGTTTGTAAAGAACCTCTGAGACACTGGGTCACTGATGCAGGGTGGGATGCAGGCCTCTGCATTCTACCAAATTCTCTAGACTGTCTGGATCCCTATCAAAGTGTGAGAACCACTGACCTAAAATTTGTCACTTAAAGGAAATCATGTTGCTTTTAATGGGGCCTTTTAAAGAGAGCTCTGTGACTCTCTCTGCAGATACACGCTCAACTGTTCTACTTGTTCCAAGCTTCTGTCACAGACAAATACCCCTATCTTGCTGCCATCCGATTTTCAACTCAGCATCTCCTGCCGAACTCATAAATTACCATCTACTTGGTGACATGGCACACAATAATACTTGCTCTCCTGATGCCACTCTGAGTAGACATCATTAGTCATCCTCCCCTGCCTTCTCTGTCCACATTTATAATCGCGAAGGTGTGTGCTTTTCAGCAGAGAAGGTGTTTGTTGAAAGCATGGCCTCTGCCAGGGCCACTCAAAGAGCACCTTAGAGTGAAATAGCAAAAAATACACCTGTCTCAAGATGCTTGACTTTGTCACCTTCCAGAAAGTGTTCATAATATGTACAGGAATCTCTCGTGCCTGCCAGATGCATGGTGTTCACTTAGGCATGATGCTCTTGAGTTATGTACAACCTCTAGAACCATCCATGATGCTCTTGCTATCCATCAGCTAACCATGGTCTTCAGTAAACATGGGTATTTATCAAACTCTTGGACCACAGTTGAGACCAGACCTTAGGCTTCCAATGACCCATGAAACTCCTTCTCACTCCCTGAATATGTGTCTTACCTGTACCTAGGGTGACCAACTTTTCCCAGTTTGTTCAGGATGGTCCCCAGTTTGTTTATTTTTACTTTTACTTATTTTTTCCCAAACTTTAAACTTTTTATCTTGCATTGGGGTATAGCCAGTTAGCACTGTTGTGATAGTTTCAAGTGAACAGTGAAGAGACTCAGCCATCCATGTACATGTATCCGTTCTCCCCCAATTCCCCTCCCATCCAGGCTGCCACATAACACTGAGCAGAGTTCCATGCGCTGTACAATAGATCCTCATTGGTTATCCATTTTAAATATAGCAGTGTGCACATGACCTCAGGATGGTCCCAGTTTTAAACAAAAGTCCTACATCCTGGAAACCCGTTTTGTCTGAGGCAAACCAGGAAGGATGTTCAGCAAGCCCCCTGTCTTTGATTGGGTGGCAATAAACTGTATGTTTCTGCTCAATAGGAAGCAGGAGAATGAATTCTGGGAGTGAGCTCAGGAGGCTTGATAGCTTATCCTTGGGGCAGAAGAGACTGAACACTTGCCAGGTGCCTGTAAGCACTATTTCTGGTCATCACTAATCATTGTAAAACTCCATGGGTGTATTTTTTTAATTTATTAATACATGCTATAGTATTTATTGGGGGGGATGTAGTGTGTACAGTTCCATGAGTTTTAAAAAATGCCTGAAGTCATGTAAACAAACAATCAGGATACAGAAGCATTCCATCAGCAAAAGATTCCTGTGCTGCCCCTGTGTAATCACGCCTTCCCCTCACCCCCTAACCTGAAGGTTTCACTATTGACTTAATTGTCAGAAAGGTTCATTGAGACTTGGAGTGGTGAAATGATTGGCAGTAAAAACATTCAAACACTCTAGTCTGCCTGCCTTTTGCAAAGCCTTTTGCCTTTTGCCTTTCCCTATCTCATATGCATGGCAAGAGATTTTTTTTTGACACTATGCATGAATGAAAGACCTAGGAACGATGGCTCCTCCTTGGTGAGGACTGTCTGGGGTCTTCCTTGCACCAGGAGAGTGGAATCGTGGGGGAGAGTCACCGGATTTCCTGCCCGGGGAAATCCTGGCAGGGTGGGCTCATCCTGGAGGAAGCAAGCCCTCGGCTGTGCCCTGGAGTGTCAGCCAGGAACCGCCGGGTCAGCAGTGCATAGGCCTGGTTTAGCTGCGCCCCAGGGCATATCATATCCAATTATCTCCAGGGATACAGCCAGGCTGAAGGGAGTAAGGAGGGCATCATAGCTGTAACAGAATCTGCTAAGGTTAGTGGATGAGCAGGTAAAAGAAATGGAACAGGGCACTCTGAGCTGTGGATCGGAGGTGAGCTGCTCCTGGAAGCCCTGTGTCCTGAATTCTCACTACTGGGGCCCTAACTCAAGGAGGCTTGAGCAGAGTGTCCAAAGAAGGGTGGCAAGTTTCAGAAAAGACTTTCATATTTCAATAGGGCCAAACCAATAGGTAGAAAGAGGAATCAGCCAGGCAAGCATAAGGGCCAGTTCTCAGTTCTAACAGGAAATTGAAGTGTGAATGGGGGAGACCATGATAGCTTGCAGCGTGCTATGATTCAGCAGAGTGGGGCAGAAGAAGCCTGAGACTTGTAGTCAGGGTGTCCGAGCTCCCGCTGGCTCCAGAGGACCTCAGCTCCGTGACTGGGAGGGTGGAATGCAAGCAAAGAAAGAATTGGTCTGGGGAAGGTAACAGATGATAGTCTTATGCTGCAGTCTGTGAAGCCTGTCAACAAGGATAAAGGGAGGGTTCAAGAGGCAAGCGCTCTTAGCCACTTGTCATGATGCTGGTACTGGTTAGCCTCCCTACTTAAAAAAAAAAAAAAAATGTCCAAAGCACCCCTGTTGACTTAGAATATCTCCTGTCTTTGGCCATGGTCCACAAGTCCTCAACTGAGTAACACACCATCCGCATGATACGTCACTTACATTCTCTCAACTCTGGAGAGGCCCCCTTCAAGTTCCAGAACACACCAACCTCATTCCATCTCAGGGCCACTGTACCCACTGTCGTTCTGGAACATTCTTCCCCCAGCTCTTGTCACGGCTGGCTTCTGCTTATCATCTATTTTTCAGCTCAGCTATGAGACCTACCGGAGTTGAACAGTCTAGATTTAGGAACTGTGAGACATCTCAGGGGGAGGATGTCAGAAAGGACTTTGAGGACGTGGGCTGTGTTAGGCGATGTGGGGCTTTGTTCTGGATTGGACACCATCAGGAAGTGGTAGGATTGGGTACCTTAGTAAATCTGATTAGAAGGGGCACAAACTCGAAGCTAAAGCTGAAATTGGCAGCAGTCACACATAAGAGCCAGGATAGGGGTGGCTTTCGGCTTGGACAATATTCCTGCCTTTGTTTATGTTAGAATAGGATTCCTTGGTAGGTCAGATGGTAAAGAACCCACCTGTAGTACTGAAGACCTTGGTTCAATCCCTGAGTCAGGAAGATCCCCTGGAGAAGGGAATGGCACCCACTCCAGTATTCTTGCCTGGAGAATTCCACGGGCTACAATCCATGAGGTCAGAAAGAGTTGGACGTAACTGAGCAACTAGTGTGACTACAGAGTAGTCATGCTTTTGCCTTGCTCCGTCTGGGTCTCAGAGTTGCCTTGTCTGATGTTGGCATTCAGGGAAATTATGCTCAGCAGGAAAGCACCAGGGTCCAGCTGGGAGTGCCAGGCCGGCTCCCGGAAGTCAGGGGCTGCTCTTTCCCTTCTCAAATGTCTCTTTTTCAAAGAGTCCCGCCCAGCTCACCCAGCCTGACCTGGCCCCTTACCCTGAGTCACTGTCTGTCCCAGGACTTTGTTTGCTGCCTTTGTAGCGCTTGTCATAAACAAGAATTATCTTGTTTATTGTTTGTACCTTCATACAACCAGGAAAAAAAGCCCATGAGGTCTCATCTGCCGTGTCCACTGCTGTTATTTCTAGGACCTAGCACAGTCCTGGCTCTCAGATTGTCACCAAGAAGGAAATGAAAGAAGGGTAAAGGGAAAATGGGCTCACCCGATACGTGTTCTTGGATCAGTCATTTCCTATTTCCGGACTTCACTGTGCTGATCTGTAAAGTGAAGCAATAACCTTCTCCAAAGGTTCTTCTGAGTCTGCCTTTCGAGGAGTCAATGCTTGCTGCAGCTCAGACCTCCAGAGAGGCAGGCATCCCCAAATGGACCTTTTAGAACTAAAAAAATCATGACTGCCTGAGAAAAACAACACTAGAGGAGTTGGAAGCATTTCCACGCTCAGGGAAGAGTGTAAAAATAGAGCTCAACACTCTCAGGAGAAGTGAGTGAGAAAAGGAAAGCGGAGATTGATAATGGATGAATATAATGAGATGGCAATTTTGGTTTCAAAAGAAGGTGATTAGCTCCTAATGACTGCCACCATTCCCTGGTCAATCTACTGTAACTAGCCACTAATGCAAAAATAATGCCCCTCAGCTGGCTCACTTTGAAGATGGAGAGGAGTCTCCCTTTCATACTTTCACCCCCTCATGTTTTTTTCCCTTCCTAAGATTATCCCCTGTTAGATTGAGGCTCCCTAAAAATGGAAATGGATGTGTGATCAAAGTCTGCAATTTAAGGAGTCGTAACCACTCCCTCCTGGACAGCTCCATGGTGTTTCCTCTCTGCCTTTGTCAACATCATCCCAGCCTCCGGGCCCACTCATTCTCCTTCATCCCCCACCGGGGGACACAGAGGCTCCCAGAGCTGTGCCAGGAGTCTGTGTGGTCTCTACAGAGACGTGCCACTCAGCACAACTAATCAGTACCATTGAGGATTTTTCAGAGGAGATCACCACTCTGGGTTTATCCTGAAGAGCCCGGCCTGGATATAGAAAGGACTGCCAAACTATGCCATCCCAGGCCCCAGAGGGACATGTGCCTATGTCCACCCAGGGGACGGACAGGGACATTAATTAACTTCTGCAGTGTCACGGTGCAGAGGGATCCTGTGAGGGGCCCCATGGATCAGGGCAAAGGCAAAGTACATGGAAACAAGGTAAATGAAAAGCCCCAGTGGGTCTGTCCAAAAGTGAAGCAAAAACCTTTTGTGTGTAGTGAGCTCTCCGTCACTGAGGGCATCCAAATATCAGGTGTTAGGGATCATTTTGTCAGCTGCCTGGAAGTCCATTGTAGGAAGGAGCACAGACAACTTATTTTAAAGGTCACCTCCAGTTCTCAGATTCCAGGATCTTTGCCTTCAGTCTCCACTGCATCCACCTCACCCACTTTTTTTTTTTAATCTATCCATCCATTCATTTATTCAAAGGGGGTGATTCAAGCACATATGAAATACAAAGTCAGCATTGGTTCATGAGGATACCATCATGAATAAGACACTACCACTTACCTAGCGTAGCCCATCACCAGGCTGGAAGATAAGACATTCAGATCATCAGATGTAAAGAGTCCGTGTAATAACAGAAGTAACTGACAAGCTGGGATGCAGTGGCATGGTAGGAAGGTAAGCAAGGATGGTTTCACAAGAGAAGGTGCTTGAACCGGGTTTTGAAGGATATGTAAGAGTTTGCCAGGCAGACTTCGGTGAGAGAAGATTTCAGGCAGAGGGAACAACGTGTTAGTCAGTCTCAGAAGTTTATAGCACCTGGAATTGTCTGCGGCACTGTGTTTAGTTGCTAGTCATTGATATATTGATTTAAGAGTCAGCAATGAGATTAGAGGGGCAGACGGGGTGAAATCATCAAGGGCCTTGTATTTAAGAGTTTGGAATTTATCCTGCAGACAATGACAGGGGGAATAACTGGGTCCTATTCACAGTTTAGAAAGATTTCTCTGATTATGCAGGAGAATGGATTGGAGGGGGAAAAACCAAGGCCAGAGGAGACTTGTGGGAAAGTGTTTCTCCAGGTAAATTCATTATTTGCAAGAATCATGGCATTATTAGAATCACTCAGAGGAGTTTTAAATGCTACTGACGTCTGTGTCCCTTAGACGCTGATTTAGTGGTCTGGGGTAGGGCCATAGCTTTGGGAGTTTTAAAACTTCCACGGACAATTCTAATGTTCGGCCATTACGAAACCTTAAGCTAACTGTAACCTGAGCCCTGGCACATAATAGGTGGCCAGCAGATTTTTATTTTTTCAAAAAAAAAAAATGAGTATGAAAACATTCACAGGGTGCTATTCTTGGTTTCACACCACTTTGGGTGAATGTAATTAATTAGATAAACATCAGGAAGTCCATTGCTACGACTGAGACCAACACACCGCACCCCTACAAAGACCCAGAAATATAGAGGCCTGGCAAGTTACCTGAAAGAGCTAGAGCTACCTGGCTGGGATGAGAGGATGAAGCCAAGGGCTGGAATCTGGCTTCTGAGAGTTCCATGCAAAAGCAGGAACCATTTGCATTCTACAGATAGCCTGTGCTGGTGATGACAGGGATGCAGGGTGATGGTCAGTTACAATGAGGAGTAAGTAGAGGGTGAAGAGGAGGAAAAGGAGACGCAAGTCCTCCGCTTCTAGAACAAGCACTCTCTTATCTCCCTAGCACTTTTTCACACTCAGATTTAGGGTAGAGCCTCATGCCTGTTGGCTTCTCCAGGATACAAGTCGAAAGGGTTTCTGACACCCAGAGAACTACATTCAGATCAAGTAATAGCTGGGAAGGCGCCTTGTTATCGGAGTCTAAAACCTTGGGCAAAACCAAGTGGAGAACATGGCTTAGCCCAGGCCAGCACCTCTCACTCCATCTCCATTCACTCTGGAATGGCTTGGTAACAGAATGGACACCCATTCTATCTACCCAACCACTGCCTAGCTGAGGAACATGATCATGCTTCTAGAATAAAGCTCAGCAAACTACAGCCACAGGCTGAATCCATCCTAGCACTTGATTTTGTAAATCAAGCTTTAGTGGAACACAGCCATGCCTGTGTGTTTGCATTGTGTCTGTGATTGCATTCACTTTCACTCCACAACACTGGAGTTGGGTTTGAGTAGTTGAAACAGAGACTTCCTGATTTACCAAACCCATACTGCCTATTATCTGACCCACTATAGAAAAAAGCTTGCCAACTCCTGCTCCACGAAAAGATCCACCTAGGCTGGCTTGAAATAGACATAGGAGACTGGAAGCAGAAAAGGGAGCATCCTGAATGGTCTGGGCTTGGAATAGATAGTGGTCCTGCCTGCCTGTAAAACATTGCCTGCTGAATGGCTGAGTTTCTGGCCAATCAGATAACAGACTCCTCCTTGCTCGGAATGTAGAACTGATAAGAAATAGGTGGGCACAGCCAAGGCTGGTGTATTCAGACGAATGGAAGCTCCTCTACCCTGCCCCGCTGACAGGGAGCTGTGTAGCCTGAAGAGGTAACAAATCCAGTCTGAGAAGCAGCTACTGCTGCTACTAAGTCACTTCAGTCGTGTCCGACTCTGTGCGACCCCATAGACAGCAGCCCACCAGGCTCCGCCACCCCTGGGATTCCCCAGGCAAGAACACTGGAGTGGGTTGCCATTTCCTTCTCCAATGCGTGAAAGTGAAAAGAGAAAGTGAAGTCGCTCAGTCGTGTCTGACTCTTTGAGACCCCATGGACTGCAGCCTACCCACCAGGCTCCTCCGTCCATGGGATTTTCCAGGCAAGAGTACTGGAGTGGGGTGCCATTGCCTTCTCCACTCAGAAGCACTGCAGGGGCCAATGGAGCAGGACAAGCCAGCTTGTTCTTCCAGAGGCAGGAGAAGGCCAGTAATCAAGAGATGGTCTGACATTCATGCTTCTAAAACTATTCCCGCTCCCTGAAGTGCCCATCTTTCTTCTCTGTGAAATAAGTGGATGCACCCTCCCCAGTGTTTCCATGATTCTTGGCTGGTAATCCTGTTAAATCGCTTCACACGGTTCTTGACTTGTCTGTCTTCTCCCTCTCCCTCTCTTCCTCTTTTTAATTAATTAATTTTTGCCTGCACTGGGTCTTCATTGCTGCACAAGGGCTTTCTCTAGCTGCGGCAGGCAGGAGCTACTTTCTAGTCGTGGTGCACGAGCTTCTCGTCGCCATAGCATCTCTTGGTACAGGGCACAAGCTCTAGAGCACAGGCTCAGTAATTGTGGCGTACGGGCTTAGTTGCCCCATGGCGTATGGAATCCTCCCAGACCAGGGATAAAACCCACGTCCCTAACATTGGCAGGGAGAGTCTTACCACTGGGCCGCTAGGGAAGTCCCTTTTTCTCTTAAACTGATGAGTCTCGTCTCTTCCTTCCTTCGGACTCTGACCTTGTATATCCAGCTTCCTGGTCAGCGTCTCAGCTCGGATGTTGACGCGTCATCTCAAACAGGGCTGCTGCTGTCACTGCTCTTATTGTTTTGAACATGTTGAGAAGCGAGTGCTAGGCATGGTTCTAAGTACTTTATATACCCAGAACACAACACTTAGTTCCTGCTTCCCCAAACCCAGTTCTCCCCCATCCGTTTCTTCTCCATTTCAGTAAAAGATGTGTCTCTCCACTCAGTTCTTTCAACCAACAGCCTGTAGGTCAGCCTTCACCCGTCTCTCCCCATCATAACCCACATCTGAAGTAGACGTGTTGGTACCCTGCCTGCCTCCCTTCCACTCACTGGTCCCTTGTATACCTATCCAGTGCCTGCCTTCTGTGTCTTTTTGCCCAAGGACTTCCTCAAGACAAAAAGCAAATGCACCCCTCGCCTCCCTAGCATGACCGAAGTGCCAAGGGATTTCCTAAGAGCTGACCTCAACAGTGACTTACGGGAACCCGTGGACGACACCCCAACTTCCTTCTCCCTCTGGGAGGACAGCTCTAAGGCAGGAGATGGGCCCGTGAGATTAAGCCCAGTTGCAGTGGTTACGTGTTCATGACTTTGAACACTATTGCCTTTCTTCCCTCGATTGTCTGACTCTTCCCCCCACCACCCTGCTATGCTCCTTAGGCTTACCTCCCAAATAAATCTCGTACTGGAATCCTTGTTTGTGAGTCTGCCTCTGGGTGGGAGACCAAAAGCTGCAATATTCAACCAAACATCCTAAAATTAATCCCTTCTCACTGCATCTGCTTCCATCACCTTGGTCCAGGGTACCATCATCTCTTGCCTGCACTGTTGCAAAACCTTCCCAACTGATCTCCCTGCTTCCTTCCTGGCCTCCTAGAGTCTCTGTTCCATACACGAGCCAGAATATGCTTTATAAAACAGATAGCAAATCAGCTAGCTGCCCTGCTCAAAACCCTCCAATGGTTTCTAATCGCACCTAGAATAACATCCACCTCGTTACCAGTGACCACAATGCCTCAGAGAGCCTGAACTCTTCCCGCCTCTCCAGATGCTTTCATCACTGCTTTCCCCACCTCATCCTTGACTTCAGTTAACCACCTTTGCATCTGCTGTTCTCTCTGCCTGGACCACTCCCCACTTCTCTTGGCATGACTGCCTTTTTCATATCAGGAAGGAATTAGCTTAAATGTCACCTTCTCAGAGAAGCCATTCCAGACTGCAATCTGAAAAATTCTCATTCCCCCATCACTGAACCTCTACCCTGCTTTATTTTCTTCATAGCAGTTCTACTATTTAAAATTATATATGTTTTCTTGTTCCTTTGCTATATCTGCCAATCAACTGGAAGCTCAAAGGGGCTCTGTCTATTTCTGTGTATTCTGAGTACCTTGAATAGCGCCCAGCACATACTAGGGATTCAAATACTCATCAGGTGATTCAATAAACAAATGACTCTCCTCCTGGACCAGATTTGATTTCATCTCACACACAAAAGATATCAATAACATCTGAGTCAGTGAAGAGGTGAATAAGTCAGGGAGGGGCCAAGTCTGTATTCTCCCCAGACCCCTTCCAAGAACATGCGGTCTTTTACACTGCGTGACCCATCACAGTGGGTCTCCCCATTGGCTCACCTATACCCAAATAAATCTCCTGCCTCAAGGTGTTCTAATCACTCTGTCCTTTCTTTTTAGGCCTTACCAGAGGGACAGACAGCTTCGTGGGACACAGCCAAAGAGGATGAAAACCGCAATAAGAATCGATACGGCAACATCATATCCTGTAGGTGACCTTCTGGGGGCACTTCAGGCTTTGGGGACTTAGACTTAAGGAGGCTACCACTGTTATTTACCTGGAATTTGTCATCAGATAATCCTTGATGTTTCCAGCTTTGGGTCCTCATGCTAGGCCTGGAGCTTCGGCTCAGACTCCCTGTCATCCCTGGGCTGGATGGCTGATCTCAGCCAGAGGGGCTGGGCAGGGAGCTGGCTCCAGGCACAGTGGATGCAGGGAACCTCTCAAGCTTGGGTCTCATCTGGTGTTACCCACTCAAGAATTCTTCAGGTCGGGGAGGAAGCCCAGACGCAAGGGTGTTCCTAGCAGGCCCCCACTATGCAGAATCTCGTCATGGCAGCAACGTTAGGTGGAGAGCAAGGTCTCCCCGTGAGGGATGGGCTGAGAACCCCTCGGTGAGACATACTGCTACTCCGGAAAGGTAGAGTCCTAAGCAAGGACTGATGCTTAGAAGGAAACCCTGAGCCCAAGCCTGAGGGTTTGGGAAGCGGCCAGCTCAGGACCTGGAGGAGCCCGGGGCCACCTCGTTCACACAAAAGGCAGGACTTAGGGCGTCGTGACTCCCGCCAGACCCCACTGCTGCTGGGGGCAGAGCTCCGTAGTGACGCGAGCACCTGCCTCTCAGGGTCTGTGTCGGCGTGGGCATTTGGTGACACTGAGCCTGCAGAAGGGAAGCTGGACCGGACATTGCCTTCTGCTCAGCAGTGAGCTCTAGCACCCCTGGAGGCACCCCGCCATGGCGCGTGATTTGATGAAGACAATGGCCCAGAGTAGTTCAAGCCCTCTGAAGTCAGACCGCCTGGGCTTCTGTCCCCACTCTGGGGCCTCAGGCTGGTTACCTGACCTCTCTAAGCTTCAGTTTTCTTGCCTTTAAAACAAGGAGAATACACCTAAAGCAACTAGAAAGGGAAGAGATGCAGAAGCCCAGGTCTAGTAGAAGGAAAGAAATCTTAAAGATCAGGGCAGAAATTAATGCAAAGGAATCAAAAGTGACCATAGCAAAAATCAACCAAGCCAAAAGCTGGTTCTTTGAGAAGATAAATAAAATTGACAAACCGTTAGCCAGACTCATCAAGAAACAAAGGGAGAAGAACCAAATCAACAGAATTAGAAATGAAAACGGAGAGATCACAACAGAAAACACAGAAATACAAAGGATCATAAGAGACTATTATCAGCAACTATATGCAAATAAACTGGACAATTTGGATGAAATGGACAAATTCCTAGAAAAGTACAACTTTCCAAGACTAAACCAGGAAGAGATAGATAATATTAATAGACCCATCACAAGCATGGAAATTGAAACCGTAATCAGAAATCTTCCAAAAAACAAAAGCCCAGGACCAGATGGCTTCACAGCTGAATTCTACCAAAAATTTAGAGAAGAGCTAACACCTATTCTACTCAAACTCTTCCAGAAAATTGCAGACGAAGGTAAACTTCCAAACTCATTCTATGAGGCCTCCATCACCCTAATTCCAAAACCTGGCAAAGATGCCACAAAAAAAGAAAACTACAGGCCAATATCACTGATGAACTTAGATGCAAAAATCCTCAACAAAATTCTAGCAAATAGAATCCAACAACACATCAAAAAGATCATACATCATGATCAAGTAGGCTTTATCCCAGGGATGCAAGGATTCTTCAATATTCGTAAATCGATCAATGTAATACACCACATTAACAAATTAAAAAATAAAAATCACATGATTATCTCAATAGATGCAGAGAAAGCCTTTGACAAAATTCAACATCCATTTATGATAAAAACCCTCCAAAAAGCAGGAATAGAAGGAACATACCTCAACATAATAAAAGCTATATATGACAAACCCACAGCAAACATTATCCTCAATGGTGAAAAACTGGAAGCATTCCCCCTGAAATCAGGGACAAGACAAGGGTGCCCACTCTCACCACTACTATTCAACATAGTTTTGGAAGTTTTGGCCACAGCAATCAGAGCACATAAAGAAATCAAAGGAATACAGATTGGAAAAGAAGAAGTAAAACTCTCTCTGTTTGCTGATGACATGATCCTCTATATTGAAAACCCTAAAGACTCTACGAGAAAATTACTAGAGCTAATCAGTGAATATAGCAAAGTTTCAGGATACAAAATCAACACACAGAAATCCCTGGCATTCCTATACACTAACAGTGAGAAATCAGAAAGAGAAATTAAGGAAACAATCCCATTCACCATCGAAACAAAAAGAATAAAATACTTAGGAGTATTTCTACCTAAAGAATCAAAAGACTTGTATATAGAAAACTATAGAACACTGATGAAAGAAATCAAGGAGGACACAAACAGATGGAGAAATGTACCGTGCTCATGGATTGGAAGAATCAATATAGTGAAAATGAATATACTACCTAAAGCAATCTATAGATTCAATGCAATTCCTATCAAGCTACCAGAGGTCTTCTTCAAAGAATTAGAACAAATAATTTCTCAATTTGTATGGAAATACAAAAAACCTCGTATAGCCAAAGCAATCTTGAGAAAGAAGAATGGAACGGGCGGAATCAACCTACCTGACTTTAGGCTATACTACAAATCCACAGTCATCAAGACAGTATGGTACTGGCACAAAGACAGAAACATAGATCAATGGAACAGAATAGAAAGCCCAGAGATAAATCCACGCATCTATGGACACCTTATCTTTGACAAAGGAGGCAAGAATATACAATGGAGAAAAGACAACCTCTTTAACAAGTGGTGCTGGGAAAACTGGACAGCCACTTGTAAAAGAATGAAACTAGATCACTTTCTAACACCATACACAAAGATAAACTCAAAATGGATCAAAGATCTAAGCATAAGACCAGAAACTATAAAACTCCTAGAGGATAACATAGGCAAAACACTCTCTGCTATAATCCAAAGCGGGATACTCCATGACCCACCTCCCAGAATATTGGAAATAAAAACACGAATAAACAAATGGGACCTAATTAAAATTAAAAGCTTTTGCACAACAAAGGAAACTATAAGCAAGGTGAAAAGACAGCCTTCAGAATGGGAGAAAATAATAGCCAATGAAGCAACAGACAAACAATTAATCTCAAAAATTTACAAACAACTCCTGCAGCTCCATTCTAGAAAAATAAACAACCCAATTAAAAAGTGGGCCAAAGAACTTAACAGACATTTCTCCAAGGAAGATATAAAAATGGCTAACAAACACATGAAAAGATGCTCAACATCACTCATTATCAGAGAAATGCAAATCAAAACCACAATGAGGTACCACTTTACACCAGTCAGAATGGCTGCCATCCAAAAGTCTACAAGCAATAAATGCTGGAGAGGATGTGGAGAAAAGGGAACCCTCTTACACTGTTGGTGGGAATGCAAACTAGTACAGCCACTATGGAAAACAGTGTGGAGGTTCCTTAAAAAGCTGCAAATAGACCTGCCATATGACCCGGCAATCCCACTGCTGGGCATATACACCGAGGAAACCAGAATTGAAAGAGCCACGTGCACCCCAATGTTCATCGCTGCATTGTTTACAATAGCCAGGACATGGAAGCAACCTAGATGCCCATCAACTGACGAATGGATAAGAAAGCTGTGGTATATATACACAATGGAATATTACTCAGCATTAAAAAAAAATTCATTTGAAGCAATTCTACTCAGATGGACGAAACTGGAGCCCATTATCCAGAGTGAAGTAAGCCAGAAGCAAAAACAACAATACAGTATATTAACACATATATATGGAATTTAGAAAGACAGTAATGAGAACCCAACATGGGAGACAACAAAAGGAACGCAGATGTATAGAATAGACTTGTGGACTTTGTGGATGAGGGTAAGGGTGGGATGAGATGGGAGAAGGGCATTGAAGCATGTTAATTGTCATGTGTCTAATCAATCGCCAGCCCAGGATTGGTGCTCGGGACTGGTGCAGCGAGATTTCCCGGGGGGGAGGGAGGAGGGAGGGGGGACCCGGAGGGGAAGCATATGTAAACCCATGGTGATATCATAACAATGTATGGCTAAAACAATAATTAAAAAAAATAAAAAAAATAAAATAAAAAAAAATAAAAATAAAAAAAATAAAACAAGGAGAAGCGTAAAGATAGGATGGTTGTGGCGGGGTAGGTACCTAAAACCCTTGGCACAGTACCTGGCACCATTACTCCTAGCCATAGAGTTAAGTCTCTCAGCGTCACCGATGAGCAGTGTGGGTACACCAGCCCTGTTTATCGTAAGCAAAATTCACTGAATACCCACATGGGGATGTGAATAATCTGGGTTGGGACAGGGAGGCGTGAGCAGATGTACATTTTGGAAATACCACCGGGGCAGCGCTTTGGGAGGGTGCACGAGACCGGGGGTGGGGGCTGGAGGCAGAGAGGCCGGCTGGGAGGTTACTGCAGTGGTCCTAGAAAGGTACGGTGAGGCGTTAGCAAGGGCAGGGACAGTACTTAGACGGGGCCCTGCTTGATGGTCAGTGCTGGCAGGAGAGAGACAGGTGTGATCCGTGCTATGTACAGCCTTCGACACAACACAACACAGAGGACAGTCTCCACACAAAACATACGGAGCGTATGCTGTGATTAGAACAGGGGTCTGCAGTAGCCCCTCTCCTGTGGGGCACCCATCCTGGACCTTCTGACATCTCTTCAGTTGGGTAACAACCATCCTTTGGTCTCTGTTCTCAGTTACCCAGTTCAGCCAAAAAAAAAAAATCCTGAATAACAAGTTATTTCTAGTACAGTTCAGTGTTTTGTTTTGTTTTCTTTAACTGTCTAGACATTGCCTAAGAAAAAGCTTGAAAGAAGAAAGCATAAGATACAGGCAGCTTGTGAAGGAAGAAAGAGGCAGAAGTTTTAGCGTAGCTGTTTCCTGTGCTGATTCAGAAATCGGCTGTGAATGGGAGAACTAATCAGAAAAGCATTTATAATTTGTCTCTTGGAAGAGAGTAAGGCAGACAGCAAGATTTCCTGCAAATGAAGTGTTGGAAAGAGACGTTCAAGTGCTCAGGAAATGTGTGTTAAGACCTAAGATGTGTGGTTCTCTGAGCCAGGCCCTCTGCTGCCAGGGAGCTCGTGTTCTGGGCCCAGGTTCTGCTGGCTCTGACCATTCCGTGCTCTAGAGCTGTGCACACTGTGCCTGAAAATAGTTGGTCACTTGTCCACTCGTCCTACGAGTTGGTGAGTTCAGATGGAGTCCACTTAGTCTTCTCTCTGTAAAATGGGTATAATGATGAAGTATTATAATGGAAAATAATAATGACTGGAGCACAGTAAAGAGACCCTGCCTCCCTGAGAGACAAGGGTATCCAGGTTAGGCCAGCCTTATGGTCCAAAGCCTCAGGGGCCAAGGGTGGGAAGTTTTGTATCCTTCCAGGCCTCCCAGTGCTCACCCTCTGTGCTCAGCATCCTTGTCCAGGCAGTCAGCTGCTCTCATCTGGCCTCTGCCCTCCTCCTTCCTGGTGGTTCCACATCTACCTTGGCCCCCGACTTTATGCCTATCTCTAACAGAAGCCAGAGGGACTGCCTGAAAATACGAGTCAGATCATGTCACTGTCCTACAGAAAACCCTTCAAATGGCTTCCTTCAGTGTTGAGCCCTTCTTATCCAAAGGCCTTCAGCCCTCTTTCCGTCTCATTTCTCATCCTCATTGTGGTATTCTCTCCATCACAGTCTCCTCAGTTAAGCCCCACCGCCCTTTATTCGGTACCTTGAACTTTCCACACTCATCCATGACACAGGGCCTGTGCACGTTCTCTCTGCTCTATTAACATGCCCTTCCCTCCTCTCTTTGCTAAGTTCTCCTTATTCTTCAGATCTTTGCTCAGGTACCACTTCCTCAGGGAATTCTTCTGACCATTATTATTCAGTTAAAACCCCATTATGCACTCCAAGAACACAGTGCACATCTCCTTAATTCTCCGAGCTGTTGTGATTTGTGAGCACGTGGATGGCCATCTGTTGGTTGCCTGGTCTCCTCACTGGACTGCAACTAGAGTGAGGCGGGCGACACCCAGGATGTGACATTCCAGGGGCTGCTTGGCCTCAGCTGTTGACCCTGCACCTTCCTGACTCTGAGAGCAATCACCTCTCTAAAGTATGTGCCCTGGCACCTCACTGGTTCCCCCACACACACTTGCCCAGAGTCCTGCCCTGTCTGCATCTCTTTGCCTGAGGACTTTCTCCAAAGCTGAGGCAGGATGCTCTGTCCAGGCTCAAGACCATCTCTCCCTGGACCACAACATAGCCCAGCTCCTCACCCCCAGCCCCACTGGGTTGTGTGTTCTTCACCTTTCACCAGAGCTTTCATGGGGAGGGGGCTGCAGTCGCCCACAGTGGTAGTAGATTTGGAAACCCACCCTTCCTGGGCTCCTTCTTTTGGCTGTCTCACCCCCACCCCGCCATCCTCTGTTCCCCCTGGTGTCCCCTTCTCTTCCTACATAAGCTGCTTGCACTGGAATTCTCATCTGACATCTACTTTAGGGGAAGCCCAAACAGAGACAGAGGAAATTTAGACAGCTAGTGATCCCACTTGGCTGGGTTTGTGTGTGTGTGTCCGTGTGTGTGTTAGTTGCTTAGTCGTGTCTGACTCTCTGCGGCCCCATGGTCTGTAGCTCACCAGGCCCCTCTGTCCGTGGGATTTCCCAGGCAAGAATGCTGGAGTGGGATTTCCTTCTCCAGGGGATCTTCCCGAACCCGGGATAGGACACAGGTTTGCCAGGTTTAAAGAGAGTTGAATCTCCTTTGTAATGTAAGTATCAGCAATTCTGCAGCAAACCTGTGACTGGACCAGGTCTGCACTCAGTCCTGAGATGAGACAGGTGCCAGGTAACCAGTGCGTCCAAAAGCGGTGCAAGGCATAAAGAGGCCCAAGAAAGAAAGAAAGAAAAAAGCTTCCTGGAATTGAAAGGAGAAAGGAAAAAGAAACAGCCCGAAGGATTGGAAAGTGTTCCTGCCCTTGTATGTGTCCCTCCCGAAGGCAAAGTCTGCCCTGGCTTGATAAATAGAAATATTCTTGGCACACCGAACACCGGGTGTGATTAGCATCCTAAGGAACCCAGGGCTCTGGGAGGCTGGTGTGGAGGACAAAGGCCCAGGCCAGGGAGGACAGAGAAGATGAAAGGAGGGGAGATGGAGGGAGGCGCTGCCTGCAAATGAAACAATGAAAGAGAAACCTTGGCTAAATAAGCCCTTTCTTCCAAATGCTTCTGTTTAGAATTTAGTAATAGAGACCGTGGGGTTTCCAGGGAGTAGGAAAGAGAGAGAGTGAAAGGGAAGGAAATGAATGGGAGACACAGAACAAAAGAGCGCTTTACTTTTAAGTAACCCTGGGGCACAGACGGTGGACTAGGGGAAATTTCAAGAATACTGCAGCATTCCTCCTGTGGAAGTTGGAGAGGCTACTTCTTGGACTGTCAGGAAGGAGATTGCAGGAGCAAAGGAGTTGATCCCAGGAGGTGCACATTTTATCAAATGAGGCTTCTCTTTTGTCAAATGACAGATTCTACCGGGATCTCTCGGGGTCCCAGTAGAAAACTGGTGGGACCTTCAAACAGGCTGATTTGAAGGTAAGTTAATGAAGTGGTTTGTGTTTGTTTCTATTTTTTCATGACGCTGTAAGCTAGGTATAGGGAGACTGCCGGAATAGTGTGGTACCCTGGGGCTAAATGCCACACCAGGCCACAGAATTCTGTCAGCAGTTCCCAGGGCCCAGAGGAAGGTGACCTAGCTGGAGGTATGACCTTTTAGTGGCCTTGCAGCCAACCTGTGGTGGTCCCAACAAAGAGCGCTTGAAAGAAGGAGCGCTACCTCAAGGGTACCAGTTGATACCTCCCCACTTCATTCACTCTGCCTCTGTCCCAACAGCTAAACCAGGCCAGAGTCAGAGGACAGGGGGATCTGTAGACAGAGTCCGGCTGTTCTCCAAGTGTGGCTCCTGGAGCAGCAGCCCCTAAGAACCGGTTAGAAGGCATCCCACTGCAGACCTGTCTCAGCTGACATTCCGGGGGTGGCGCCCGGCAGTCTCAGTTCTAAGGAGATGCAGAACAGATGCACCAGAGACACTGATGTACCCTCAGGTTTATGAACCGTTCATCTAATTTTCTTTTTTCTTTTGACGCATTAATATAATGTTACATTAGTTTCAGGTGTACAACCTAGTGATTCAGTAATTTTTTAGACTCTATTCCATTTAAAGTTCTTATAAAATATTGGCTACCCCCATCTTGCTCGTCCCCTCTTCCCTCTCCCTGCTGGTAATTGCTAGTTTGCTCTCTACATCTGTGACTCTGTTTCTATTTTGTTATAATCATTTGTTTTATTTTTTAGATCCCATAGATAAGTGATAATATATAGCATTTGTCTTTCTCTGTCTTTCTTCACTGAGCATGATGCCCTCCAGGTCATGCAGATGGCAAAATTCCATTCTTTTTATGGCTGAGTAATATTCCTGTGTGTGTGTGTACCGTATCTTCTTTATCCATTCATCTCTTGACGTACACTTGGGTTGCTGTCATGTCTTGGGGTGCTGGGGCATATATTCTTCAAATTAGTGTTTTATTTTCTTTGGATATATATACCCAGGAGTAAAATTGCTGGATCATCTGGTAGTTCTGTTTTTAGTTTCTTGAGGAATCCCCATACTGTTTTTCCACAGTGGCTGCACCAATTTACATTCCTACCAACAGTGTACAAGGGTTCCATTTTCTCCATATCCTTGCCAATATTTGTTATTTGGGGTCTTTTTGATGATGGCCATTCTGAAAGGTATGAGGTGCTATCTCATTGTGTTTTTGATTTGCATTTCCCTGATTATTAGCAATGCGTAGCATACAAACCTCTTATTTTAGCCACAGAGATCAGCTCCCAGTTTAGAGAGGCAGATGCAGAAGGCTGAAGGGCAAACAAGAGATCTGGGATATTTTCTGAGACTTCTAACCCCCTAATTTAAACAAACCTCTAGGCTCAGGTGTAATGGAGTACTTAGGTATGGGGTCCAACAGACCTGGGTGCTAGTCTCAGTTCTGCCTTTGACCTCGTGCATGACCTTCAACAAGGTCACTTTGTCTTTCTGACAGTGTCTCATCTTTCAGTGCAAAGAGGGCAAGCTAAGATGAGTAACTGTTGAATATGAAGCCGACTGTGCAGGCTTTTAAATCTAGATGAGACCAAGTCTAGCCTCTCTGAGTTCACAGGCAAGCAGTGTCCAGAGATGTAGAACCCTTGCCCGTGGTCACACAGAGAGTCTGAAGGACAGTGAGGACCAGAGCTCTGGGCTCTGGCTGCCAGATGCCATGAGCTCCCTACCAAGGAGTCCCTCTGCACCTGGACACACCCGTGCTTTTAGGGGAAAGTGTGTTGAGGGTTCTGACCTCAGGACAGATGGCAGACTGCATGAGCTCTTCAGAGAGGCTGTTTTCACCTGTGGGGAGGAATTCAGGTTCAAAACCAACCCAAGGGCTTCATCTCATAGCTGTTTCTCTGCTGATTTCTGGGGAGACTGAGCTGGATGTCAAAGTGGGTGCCTCTTTCAGAGCTCCCAATTCCTTCTTCTCCTGTGCTGTCTCTGAGGGTGGCTCCTGCCTGGGCCTTACAGAGAAACCTGTGCAGTAACCTTCAGTGTCCTTCTTCATCGGAGGCCTTGTTCTGGCCACTGTGTCTGTAGCCCTCTCTGCCTGCTTGTGGGGCAGGCCAGGACTCCCAGGAAGTTAACTGTCCCAGGAGCAGTTCTGAACACATGACGGGTGGGGGATGGAGTATAAGTACCTCAGGTCCCTCCCCACCAAGGTGGAATATCTTGGGGGTGCATGCTCACACTTTCACCTGGAGTCCCCTAACAGGAGTAAGCAAGCCCCGACTGCCTACAGTGATAACTTGCTTGATGACAAACCCCTTATTGAATTCCTTTCTTCCTCCTTCCATTCTTTCTCCATTTCACTTCCCATTCCCCTTCCGGTGTTCCCTGGGAGCATCTCCTAGGTCAAGTCCTTACACTCCATCTTTGTCCCCGATCCTGCTTCTGAAGGAATCTAGATCAGAAACCTGCCTCCCTTTCTTCAGAAGATCCCCTTCGTGGAGTGTAGGCGGGACAGTCTGCTTGGAATGAAGCCACAAAGTCATCGCTGGCCACTGTCCCTCTGACTTCTCTCAGGGCTCTGCTCATCTATGCTTAAGCCCCCTCCACAGCCCCAAAGGTTTCATCCATCAGAGCATCTCCCCACAGGGCCCTGCAGAAGGGAGCAACCCAGCCCCAGCCGACAGGGAACTGGCAGCCTGGGAGGTTTACAGAAGGCCAGGCCGTTTCCCTGTGGTACCTAGGCCACCCTATCTCCCCTGATAATAGGAATTCAATCAAGATTGAATGTGCAGACCTTTAGCTTCAATGGGATACCCAGGCAGTCTCGGCAAAATTACCTGCCTCCTCCCTCTCCACTCATCCAAGATGATGGCATTAACATTTCCAGTGCTTCTAAGAAATGATTTTTCAGGTCTACAATTCATTGTAATGAGTCAAATCTCTTTTCTCTGAAAAATCGCACCTTTTCTTTACCTTCCTCAAGGCCCAGAAGACAGGGGGGAAAAAGGACATCTTGTAATCCAAGTGATAGTCTCTCCCCAGCCCCACCTCTCTGAAGTGATTCTCTCTTAAGTGGATATGACTTGAGAAGACTGATTTATTGGGTTACCTTTGATGATGGAGGAAGAGAGGAGGAGTTGTGGTTTGTTTTGAGAGTTAGTGCCATGCAGACAAGGAAACTGAGCCCTCTCCTCTGGCCAGGGATGGGGGGCGGCGCGGGGCACGCACTGGGATGGGCTGGTGTCAGAGTCAGAACTGGCATAGAGGGGGTGTGGGGGCAGTGGGTCTCAGTGGGGGTTGGAGGGGTAGGGTCCCCACCACTTTATAAGGAAGCTCTCAACCTTACACTTTCTCCTTAAGTTATTCACCTTCTTGGAGCCTTGATTTTCCTCATCCATAAAATGGGTTACTGTGAGAATCAAATGGCATGGCATCTATAGGCTTCTAGAATAGTGCCTGGAACATCTTACACATGTCACAAAGATAAATTTTTGTACCTTACACCCAATGCAGGTGGGTCTCTAGTCTCATGGGCCAATTTCAGTAAGATATTTTCATTTTGCCGAAGACATATTGAAGTGCCACGGCACCCCTTTGTTAAATAACTGAACATTGAATGGTCTGTACATTCATACCTGAGTGTGCAACAGAATCTCCTGGAGGACTTATTAAAATGCAAATTACTCATCCCCATCCCAGAGGTTCTGGTTCTCGGGATCTGGGCCAGGACTCAAGTATCGGCACTTCTAAAGCATTCCCAGGTGTCTCTGATGTGATTGGCCAAGGGTCTATATTTTGAAAACCACTGGTCTAAAATAATAATAAAACCGAATTGACATATTTGCATTGAGTTCTTAAAAATACAGCGGGTACTTTGATTTCTCACCGCTTTTCATCCTTACAAGTTTGCAGAGGTAGAGAGGATTTTGATGATGTCATTGGGTGAAGTGAGGCTCAGTGAAAGTAAGTCAGCTGCCTCAGGTGATAGAGATAGACCTCAGGTCTGTCTTCACCACCTGCCCATCCCCTGCCTCTCTCCTGCTGAAGGCAAGAGTTGGCAGCCAATCTTGGGTCTGCAGATGGGGTGAGGGTCACCTACAAGGAGAGGAAGAATTTGAGCCAGGATCCAGGCACACTCTGCCAGCCTTGCATACAGGGAAGAGCCCAGGTCTCAAGCCAAGTTACCTAAAATCAATTGCATGGCTAAAAGCAATGGACCCGCCCAGCCCCTTTCTGGTTCTCAGCCTTTCAAACACAGTGTAATTCATATATTGAACAGATACTAGTTGAACACCTGCTATGTGCCATAAATAGGTTTTGTAAATAGGGTGCCCTTTCTTAAATAGGGTGTGAAGGAGAGCAATGGGTTAGTTCAGTAGTCTCAGAAATGCAACTGTCCTAAGAGCTCTGAAGACAAGTACAGGAAGCTGTCAGAGTCTGAGATGGAAAGATCACAGAAGGCTACCTGAGAAAGGAAGATTGAGCTGAGAGCTGAAGAGTGAGATGTTGCCAGCCTTGTGGGGTTGAGGGTGTCCCTTTACACGAGCAAAGGCCCTGTGGTCAGAGCAGACATCACGCATTTGAGCAACAAAAAGAAGGGTAATATGTGGGGACGGAGGCATGAGGCTGGACTGGGAAATAGGCCCCAAACCCTCAGGTCATGCAAAGCACTGTGGGGTATGGTCAGGTCAGTGGTGTTCTGGAGCTGATGGGGAAATTTTCAGGAATTCTGTGAGCTTGTTGATGCCATGTTAGCAGCTTGGTGTCAGTCATGGTGGGAGTATTTATATCATAGAAATCAGCAGATGTTACAGATCAGGGCCACTGCTTTCTCCAGAGAGCTGTTTATTAAACTTCTACGACATCCCACTGGGCTTTGTCCTAAAACCATAAGGAACCAGTTGATTCTAGAGGGGCAGTGTTTTCATTCCTCTTGAGTTGTGTTGGGGCGGGGGGTGAGGTGCTCTTTGGATCTCCATGGCTTTGCAGTTCTGTCTTCCTTCTACCAGCAGCCACTGGTTTTTTTTTCCCTCCCCTTGAGCCAGAGCTGGCCCTTCATCTCCTGGCCAGACTCTTGCAGTTTCCCTTACATCACCACCGAGGAGCTTGTTTCTCCTCTATGTGACTTCCTCCCTCGTCTTGAATATCAAACAAGAAGTACCAGATTAGCTGTTTCTCAAGCTTGCAAAATATAGATAAAGCATAATGAACGTTCTGGGCTGCTTGTAAATTACTTTGTATAAATTCCTTTACATTGCTGGCTGCCCCATCTTTCTCCATGTACGTCTGGATAAACACAATTTTTTATCCTTCTAATTATATAAAGTTAGAAGGGGAAGGAGACACAGAATAATATTAGCATCTCCCAGAAGGAATAAACAAACCACGAGGGCAGTGCTACTCCTTGCAATGCCTTTCTGGTGGACCCATAGCTGAATTCTGCCCTTTCATGAATATACACAAGAACTCTGCCTCTGCAGAAAGATGGATTGACACTTTGTACAGAAGAACAAATGGGAAGCATAAAGTTTCTAACCACTTCTGCCATCACCTCACTGCCCACCTCACATCCAGCCCAGAGCCACCATTTATTAAGCACCTGCTGCATACCAGGCACCGTGGTCACACTTTTCTTTATTAAAGAGCAGTTTTAGGTTCAGAAAAATTAAGCAGAATGTCCAGAGTTCCTCTCTACCCCCTACCTCCCACCCACATTCAGTTTCCCCTGTTTTTAACATCATCAGTGTGATACATTTGTTACAATGGTGAAACAAAATTGATCTATTATTAGGTGAAGTCCATAGTTTACATTTGAATCCACCTGTGCTGTGCAGTTCTATAGGATATGAACAATGTGTAATGACATGTATCTACCAGTAAAGGATCCTGCAGAGGTTTCACTGCCCTAAATACCCTCTGTGCTCCACCTATTCATCTCTCCCCAAAGTTCCCCAAACCATGGAGGCAGTACCAAAATGTTAGAGTTGGAACCATACATATGAAGGCTTTCAGGCTGGCTTTTTCACTTTAGCAGTGTGCATTTATGTTTCCTCCATATCTTTTCATGCCTTAAGAACTCATTTCTTTATATTACCAAAGACTATCCCATTGTTTGGATGTACTACGACTTGCTTATCCATTTAGCTATTGTAAGGCATCTTGTTTATTTCTAAATTTTGGCAGTTGTGAGTAAACATGAAATAACCATGCATGTTCAGGTTTGGTGTGGACGGCAGGTTTCAGCTCATCTGGGCAAATATCGGACAGAAATTGTTGGATCATATGATAAGAGTGTGGAGAAAAGACAATCTCTTTAACAAGTGGTGCTGGGAAAACTGGACAGCCACTTGTAAAAGAATGAAACTAGAACACTTTCTAACACCATACACAAAAATAAACTCAAAATGGATCAAAGATCTAATCATAAGACCAGAAACTATAAAACTCCTAGAGGATAACATAGGCAAAACACTCTCCGACATAAACCAAAGCGGGATCCTCTATGACCCACCTCCCAGAATATCGGAAATAAAAGCACGAATAAATAAATGGGACCTAATTAAAATTAAAAGCTTCTGCACAACAAAGGAAACTATAAGCAAGGTGAAAAGACAGCCTTCAGAATGGGAGAAAATGATAGCCAGTGAAGCAACGGACAAACAATTAATCTCAAAAATATACAAGCAACTCCTGCAGCTCCATTCGAGAAAAATAAACGACCCAATCAAAAAGTGGGCCAAAGAACTTAACAGACATTTCTCCAAAGAAGACATAAAAATGGCTAACAAACACATGAAAAGATGCTCAACATCACTCATTATCAGAGAAATGCAAATCAAAACCACAATGAGGTACCACTTTACACCGGTCAGAATGGCTGCCATCCAAAAGTCTACAAGCAATAAATGCTGGAGAGCATGTGGAGAAAAGGGAACCCTCTTACACTGTTGGTGGGAATGCAAACTAGTACAGCCACTATGGAAAACAGTGTGGAGATTCCTTAAAAAACTGCAAATAGACCTGCCATATGACCCAGCAATCCCACTGCTGGGCATATACACCGAGGAAACCAGAATTGAAAGAGCCACGTGTTCCCCAATGTTCATCGCTGCATTGTTTACAATAGCCAGGACATGGAAGCAACCTAGATGCCCATCAACTGACGAATGGATAAGAAAGCTGTGGTACATATACACAATGGAATATTACTCAGCATTAAAAAAAAATTCATTTGAATCAGTTCTACTCAAGTGGACGGAACTGGAGCCTATTATCCAGAGTGAAGTAAGCCAGAAGGAAAAACAACAATACAGTATACTAATGCATATATATATGGAATTTAGAAAGATGGTAACGAGAACCCAGCAGGCGAGACAGCAAAAGGAACGCAGATGTATAGAACAGACTCGTGGACTCTGTGGAAGAGGGCAAGGGTGGGATGATATGGGAGAATGGCATTGAAACATGTTGATTGTCATATGTGAAATCAATCACCAGCCCAGGGCTGATGCTTGGGGCTGGTACACCGAGATGTCCCAGGGGGAGGAAATCGGGAGGGAGGAGGGAGGGGGTTCTGGAGGGGGAGCATATGTAAACCCATGGTGATTTCATGTCATTGTAAGCAAAAACAAAAAAAAAAAAAAAAAAAGAGTGTGTTTAGTTTTAGAAGAAGTTACCAAGCTGTCGGAATCCAGACTGGCTGTACAGGTTTTGCTTTCCCATCAGCAATGAATGAGCGTTCTGGTTGCCCCACATCCTCACCAGCATTTGGTGTTACCAGGATCCTGAATTTCAGCCATTCTGGTAGGTGTGTAGAGGTAGCTTCTTGTTTTTTAAGTTTTCAGTTCCCAATGACGTATGCTAGGAAAGATTGACGGGAAAAGGAGAAAGGGGTGGCAGAGGATGAGATGGTTAGCTAGTCTTACTGACTCAGTGTTCACAGGACAGGAAGCCCTGTTTGCAGCTCATCCAATTTGCTTGCTTTTCAAGGACCCCTGCTGTACTCTTGGATTTGTTCTCTCTGATAGAAAGACCCTTCTTTCCGTTGGTCAAATCTTACTTTCAGTGCCTCATTTGCATGTCACTTCCCAAAGCTCTTTATTTGGCTGTGCCAGGGCTTACTTGCAGCACGTGGGATCTTCAATTGCAGCATGAGCACTCTTGGTTGCAGCATGAAGGATCTCGTTCCCTGACCAGGGATCGAACCTGGGCCCCCTGCATTGGGAAGTCTTAGCCAACAGACCAGCCACAAAATCCCCAAACCTGTTCTTAATAAATGAAGAGGTGATACTGACAAATACCTGGTGGTAGAGACACCTCTTATGTTTAAGAATATATAGCTAAAAGAAATATTTCTGTTTATTTTTAAATCATAGTTGCTTTCAGACTTTAAATTCCATTTTATATTAAAGGAAATAACCCTTTCAGCATTGTAAACCTCTGTTCCCAGTGCTATAGATCCCAAGGGCAGGCATAACTCAGTAAGTATAGGAGATTTTTGAATCACTAAGTCATTAGACCAATGAGTGAAAACACATTTGCACTTTTCACTTTTTTGAGGCTTGTAGTTTTTTGTAACCACTAGTAATAAGGCTTAACAGTCTGAGCTCAGAGTCAGGTGCTGGACCTTGTTTGAAGCCCCACTGGGTGGATGTCCCCCAGGAAATGTCCCCAGCTCCTGCAGTGGGACCAGACCCTTGCACAGACTCCAGTGCCTGCAAGATGGTAGAAGTCCAGGGACAGCATATTGTGTGGACAGAGCAGAGATTAAAGGTCAGACAGTCCTGAGAGAATCCCAGCTTTACAAACTGTAACGTTGAAAACTTGCTTAACCTCTATGAGCCCCAGTTTCTTCATAAGTGAAATGGGAAGAATATTACACCATTAGCATATAATAACGATATTAGCATAATAGTCTGTAGAGGTATTTGGGGGAATACATGATTGTCAAGCCTTCAGTGTCTGCCATCCACTCCAGAAAGATTAGCTTCAAATTCCTGCCCCACATCACACCCCACTGCCCTACTTACCCACAGGGATAACTTAGACCTCCTTCCCTGCCTCTGGTTGCTTCCATGGAAACTCTTCCCCACGAGGAGTAAGAGATGTGGCATCCAGTGTAGCTCAGTGTCTAGCACAGTGCCAGGCATGTGACAGATGCTCAGTGAATCATTTAATATTATTATTATATTACCTGTTGAATTTTATTATGTTGAATTATATTACTGACTTTTTATTACTTTATTATGGCTGTGCTGCGCACAGCTTTCTCTAGTTGCAGTTCATGGACTTCTCAACCCAGTGACTTCTCTTCACAGGCTTTCACAGTTGTGGTGCTCGGGCTTAGTTGCCCTGTGGTGCGTGGGCTTGAACCTGTGTCCCCTGCACTGACAGGCAGATTCTTAACCACCAGACTACCACGAAAGTCCTCAACGAATAATTTTTGAATCGATTATTTAGTTAATGAATGAACAGATGTAGGGTGGTAGCCCCAGCCTGCTTGTCCATCCTGGATCCCATTCTTTGCCTTCTCCTGCTCAACCTTCCATCATAGGGAGCTGACCCCTCAGGTTGCATTTCTTACCATCTCTTGTCGGCTGGCCACTAGCTTGGTTTGGCCAGTGATGGACGCTGGTGGGAGGTTGTGAGGCGGGAGAAAGGAAGAAGCTGGGGTATCTCTCCCCTCTGTCCCCATCACAGGTACCTTCCTGAACAGCCAGGGAGGCTCTTCCTCTTCTCCAGCTCCCACAGGTGCCCGCCTCCTGTGGCTCCAGGGCCCTTGCTTCCTCCCTTTGTCCCACCCTCCCTGGGGAGGCAGTGTCTCCTTGTGAGTGTTTATCTCTGAATTACTCCTCCCTCCTCCCTTTGGCCTCTCAGCTCTTACATCACCTAGGTAACCACATTGCTATCTTAACGCCTCTGCTTTGCACCCATGGAGAAGGAAATGGCAACCCACTCCAGGATCCTTGCCTGGGAAATCTCCTCACAGAGGAGTCTGGCAGGCTACAATCCCCATGGGGTCGCAAAGAGTCAGACACAACTGAGCAACTAAGCACAAGTACCCGTGAAGTGCTTACTCCTATCCTGCTTAGACCCCTCTTGGGAATCTGGAGCATCTGAGCTCAGAGTTAAGAGAACCTCACTATTCTAGGCTCCGCCATCCACTGCCCATGTGGCCCATTGGTCCTTCGGAGCCTCAGTTTCCTCATTTGTGACAAAGGTTAACAGCATCTATCCTGCTTCTCTCCCAGGTTGCTGTGAGAGTCCAGGGAGATAATCCATTCACCTGCTCACCAAGTACTTACAGAGCACCTGTGCAGGGGATAGCGCAGGGAGCAAAACACGTCATGTCCCTGTTCTTGGGGGTTCCAGTTTGTACTAGTAGATATGCTTATAAACTGCAAAGTTCAGAAAAAGGCCCACAGGATAAGCTGACCCAACTTCCTTGATCCCACAGACCCCTGTGGGTTCCCAGAGCTCCCCAGTCCACCTTCAGGGAACCCCAGCCCTGCCAGTAGATGCAGCAACCCTCGGCGATATGAACCCAATGATGAGCACAGCAAGCTGAGTCCCCCAACCCCGCCAGACCCAATCCGGATGTTCTGTTTGTGTGTCTTTTAGCATGTCGGAGCTCACTTGAATTAAATGTAAAGGATTAGCCTGATTCTTCTGCTGTAGAAGGTTTTTTTTTTTTTCCTTAATTGTTTTTATTTGGTGTTATTTGAAGTAAGCACGCCATTGACTAAGGCCTACACATCTTGTTTATACTTAGATTGTGTTTAAAATGGTATTCTCTGTAACATGATTTTTAGTTATTGATAACCTCTTTTATAATGACTTAGTCAGCTTCACTTGAATGATAGTATTGATAACAATATGTGGCTGACAATCTGTTTGCAATAATACTCCAAGAGGCAAAAGGAAAGCATTTGTACAGTTGTAGAAAATAGATACATTTGCTGGTTTTAAGAAAGCATGAAAATGGAGCGTATTAATCCTGATTGCACTTCCTGAGACACTTCCAGAGTGTTTTCATGCAGTCTTTCCTGCATTGTCCTCTGCAGAAGGCATCTCCACCTGCTTTTAATGACAAAATCTCTAAGATTTAAAGAGGCAGGTGACTCTCCCCACTAAGTAATGACAAAACCAGAACCAGAAGCGCTGGTGGGAAAAAAGAGGAGCATGTACAGGCCCTTTGTAAGGCAGAGTAATCTCCCTGAGCCTCAACTTCCTCATCTATAAATGGGTATGATAACTGGGGGTGATGCTAGGGGTTCAAGGAGAGTGTGAACATCACTGGCATGATGCCTGGTATGTGTTGATAGAGAGATGGTAGCTCTAAAGCAGGCAGAGCTGGCTCCTCGCCCAAAGCCCTCCAATCACTCACCCCCTTGTCTTCTGCTCTCTCTGCAGACGACCATTCTCGAGTGAGACTGCTGGTACTGGATGGAGACCCGCACTCCGACTACATCAACGCCAACTACATCGATGTGAGGCTCTCCACGGGGCTGGGTGGCTGGGTTCTGGGCGGGCTGCAGCAGGCTCAGGATCTGTGACATTCCCCCCAGCCACTGCCCTAGACAGTGGCCCTCCTAGAGCAAATCTACAGGGTCCGGCTCCTCCCTGTGACTCATGTAACCCAAGTTGATTATCCATCTAAAGATGGACCCATTTTCAGGCTGGCTAGAGTGGTCTGCTCTGTGGAGCCCAGGACTGCCAGCCTTGTTCATTCACCCATTCTCCGATTTTTAAAACAGTTTACTTACGCGTTTGTTTGCTGTATTGGATCTCCGTTGCTGTGCAGAGGCTTCCTCTATCTAGGTGCAGCAATCGGGGGCTGCTCTCTAGTTGTGGATCAAGGGTTTCTCATTGTGGTGACTCTCCTTGCTGCAGAGCCCGGGCTCCAGGGCTCACAGGCTTCAGTAGTTGTGATGCGTGGACTTGCTTGCCCCACGGCATGTGGAATCTTCCCAGACCAGGTATCGAACCTGTGTCCCCTGCTTTGACAGGCGAATTCTTAACTGCTGTACCTCCAGGGAAGTCCCATTAATTCTTGTGTGTGTATGTGTCTCTTTGCCTATTCATTCATTCGTTTAAAGGTACAGCCATTTGTGTAATGAAACTTTCAGAGCTGGATGCTATGGGAACCAGAAAGCTAAACATGCCATGGTCTCTACCTTCTAAAACCTTAGCAGGAAGATAAGCTGTGCACATCAGTAATTCCAGGGCAAACTAGAAAGTGAGTGTCCTAAGTTCAGATAAAATGCCACAGGGATTCAGAGGTGGGGGGCGGAAGGCCAGAAAGTCGCCCTTCCATCAGGAATGCAAAGTGTGATGTGAACCAAAGCTTTAAGCACAGGTAGAATTTAAAATCACAAAGGGGTGAGATGGGCCTCTGGCCAAAGAACTGCACAAGCTGAGATGTGGCAGAGGGTATGGCGCAGCTAAGTGTGAGGGGAGCAGAGACTCTGTAATGGGAATAGAGAAAAATAAGGTTGGAGCTGGATCACGGGTGGTTTGTGATCAAACGTAGGAAATCGGGCTTTATTTTGTAGGCAAGAGCAAGCTGTGGAAAGTGTTTGATCAAGGAGGTGTCCGGTTCAAAGCTGAGCTATGGGACGGCGTATCTATTACTGAGGTTAAGACAGATGAGAGAGAAGAGCGTCTGGGATTAAGACCCCCATTTAGGAAAGGGGCCACTTCAGTATTCCAGAGAACATGGAGGAAGGGACTAAATACAATAGGAGCCGAGACAGGTGTACATGGAAGTGAGGGAGTTTGTAAAAGCATGGTCACTGGGGCCAGAGAGACATCCCAGCATGACTGACGCAAGCCAGGTTTCTCGGGACCTCAGCCGGGAGGCCCAGGAACCTTGACAAAAGGCTCAGAGATCATCCTGGGTCCTTCTGACTCTCAGGTGTTTCTCTAGACAAGCTGTAAGGTACTGTGGCAGGCCTTAGAATTTCCCATAATCTAAGCTGAGCCAGATGATTCCCTGATTCAACAAATATGCATTAAGCCTCACCTTAGACATTTACCTTTTGCCCTTTGATCTATTCCATGTCTTTCCTCGTTCTGCTTTGCATTGCTGGTGTGTACGTGGGCAGGGGGAGGTGGAGCACATGGGTTACAGAGGTGCGGGGGGCGGGCGTGGGTTACCTTAAAGGTGGTCACACCTCTAAGGAAGGTGCGATGGGAGATAGGAGGGTAAAAGGAAGGGAGACCCCATCATATTTCTCCACCTCTCTTGCCTCCTGGGATGGCAGCCCCAGCAGAGTGGTCCAGCCTCAACAAGGTGGCCCCAGCTCCTGGGCTCTGGCAGCTTCTGTCTTTCAGTATACCTGCTGGTTCTAGGGGTGGTCATAGCCTCTTGCTATTGCTGGTCTCTGGGTGGCCCACTGTTCTCTGTTTTGCATCTCGCTCCACCATCACCTGGATAACTGGCTCCCTGCGCTGGATTCCCTCTGTCTGAAACACCTGGGGTGGTCCCTAGATCCACCCCACCCAGACCCTGGCTAACAAAGGGCCTGCGTGTGGTCAGGAACTGGGTCTGGAGCTTCTGTAGAGGTCCAGATAGACATAGCCTCTGTCACAAGCAGATCATGGAAGGGAACAGAGGGTCTGTAGAGGGACAGGGAGGATACCAAGCACAAGCCTCTGCACGGTGTTAGCAGTGCAGGGCGGAGGGGAGGGGACTGCACCGGCTGTGGGCCTACTGTGTGCTCCTACTGTGTGCTCCAGCAGAGTCACGAGTCCCGGGGTCACTATGGGGATGCCTGGCAGGACTCGCCCTACGTAGCTATCTTGGGCAGCCCTTGGCCTGAGTTTCCACCCAGCCAGAAATCCAGCCCTCCAAAGGACTGACTGCCCATGCTGGAATCATTTATCCAGTTGGATCTTGACGATGCATTAAAACAACTCCATTTGGACAATGAGCTGAAAGAGGCCAGCCCTGTCTAGGCCTCCAGAGGCCGCAGTTCTGCTGTCATCTGAACCATCCCACTGGCAGGTTTGTTTCACACCCAAGGATGCATTGGCCACTTGAATCCACTATAAATTACCAGTCTGGAAATAAATACCATATCTGGGTCCCCAGTAAGTAACAGATGCATGAGTACAGAGTGAGATAAATGCGTTTTGGATGCAAACCTCTTTCCCATTGCTCACAGACAGATGGAGGCAGGCCCAGCGCAGGTTTGCAGTTGATCTGTGAGCTGTGTAGGTGGGACTTCAATGAACTCAAAGTTCTTTTAAGGTTAGGAAGTTTCTGTACCAGCTCTTGGCAGATCCCCGGAGGAGCCCCGAGTGAGCAGTCCATTTCCTTTTATCTCCAATTGCTGAAGAGTCCAGTGGTTAGACTGTTTTCTTTCGGGGGACCATATGGGTTCCAGGAGGCCAGAGAGGGTCTCTGGACTCAGGTGCCAGGCGTGGACAGGCACACAGCAGGCAGGTATTCACTCCATATGCATTTATCAAGGCTGATGGCCAAGGCAGACTTCGTGCTGGGGACAGAGCCGTGAGCCAGCCCATTACAGCCCTGGCCTGCTGGAGCTCTAAATAAACAAAAAGACTTTGGTGTTAAGTGCCCTGAAGAAAAGTAAAGCAGAGAAAGCCAAAAATAAAAATAAAAAAGGACGTTAGGGTGGACTGTCTGCGGAGGTGACTGCTGTCCCAGCAGAAGCCTGGATGGGAGGGGAGAGCAAACCCCTGGGATACATGGGGACAGACACGGCAGGCACAGGCCCAGGGAAGGGCCAGCGCTAAGGCCTGTGGATGGAAACATGACAGCCAGTAAGCATGGGTAGAGTGGGAGGGAAGCTAAGAATATCGCTTCAGGGGTGAAACGGAAATCACAGGGGTGTTGAGATGCGCAAACCGGGCTCAAGAGGCCCGTTCAACCGCAGTGACCTCACGGAACACTTCTCTGCCTCCTTGGTTGGGTCACTCCCCGGCGGAGCTCCCCAGAGCCCCAGATCTTTCCCTCAGTGGCCGTTATCTCAACTTGTTGATGTCTGCAAGCTCTTAGAATCTGAGCCCACATTCATCTGGTCCCCTTTTGTATCTCTAGGGCCTTGTACAGAGTAGTCGATGCTCTGTTGATTGAATATTGAAGGACTGAGTGACCAAACAAATGAACGAAACAGGGATCCCAAGTCATCTAACCCCCACAATTGAAGTGTGAATGCCTGGCTCAGAATTCCATCCCATTGGTGCTGAAGTGCATTGGAGCGAAGTGAAGGTGTTAGTTGCTCAGTCACGTCCGACTCTTTTGCCAACCACATGGACTGTTGCCCGGCGGGCTTCTCTGGCCTTGGAATTCTCCAGGCAAGAATACCAGAGTGGGTTGCCATTCCCTTCTCCAGGGAAGGGGATTTTTCTGACCCAGGGATCAAACCCAGGTCTCCTTCATTGCAGGCAGATTCTTTACCATCTGAGCTACCAGGGAAGTGCATTGGAATCTTCCAGTGTCTTTTGCCTTTTGTCTGCCAACCAGGGCATCAAAGGCATGCCCCAAACTCACCTCAAAAGATGTGTTCATGCACGTATGCCACAGCCATCCTTTTCTGAAAAAACTTCACCCAGCTCTGGGTAGCCTATCCAATGGCCCAGAAAGAGAAAGCATTTTTAAAAACGAGCAGACAACTTACTGTAACATGCATTGTAAGGGTGTTGATTCTGCGCAGGAGGAAAGAGGGTCATTTCAAGTGGCGTGTGGGAAGCTGAGGACATAGGGTGCCTAAGGGCCTCAAGAGGGACAGGGACAACTGGGAATGAGTCTGGAGACAGACAGGGACAAGTGATTGGCCCCACGCTGGAGCATCTGGACGTTATTATACAGGCAGCATGGAGCCATTGCGGGCTTTTAAGTGGAGAAATAATAATGATAATCAGATGGGCACTGGGACGTTCACCCTGGCAGGAAGCAGACGGACTGTGGGACCAGGTGGGAAGGTAAGAGGCAGGGAGGTCAGCATGAGGCCCTGGCCCAGATCAGGGAGGACAAGGGCTATAAGAAGGAATGATGACGGGGAGGACAGAAGGCCACGAACTTGAGAGACCCCATCTTTCCACACTCCAGGGTACGGCTTTTCTCGTCCCAGACCTACTCAGGAAAACTCACAGAGTCTGCTTTTCCTGAGACCCTGAAAAGCACGGTCAGGTCTCGACTGGGAGGAACAGAGCTCTCTAGGCCTCTCATTGTCCTCCCTACCTCTCACAGCTCAGAGGGGGTCTCAGTTACTACATCTGTAGGGAGAGCAGAGAGGAGGGAAGGGTTCACCGTCTCAGGATCTCCCCCATGGCCAACGCAGACTTCAAATAGTGGTAGGCACTCAATAAATGCTTTCCAGATACACTGTAAAATAATAATAGCAAAGGTGTATATGTTAAATTCTAGACTACTGCCTGACATATGCTAATGGTCATCTATTAACTCACTTAATCCTAACTGCAAGGCTATAATGTAAATGCTGTTATCCCCGTTTAACAGCAAAAATCAATTAAGGCACAGGAGGTTAAGTAACCTGCCCCAGACCGCACAGCCCATTAGGAACAGAGCCAGGATTCACACCCAGGCTAGTAAATTCAGAGTCTGAGCACATAACCACCATGCTATGCTGCTTTTCTTTCTTTTTAAAAAAATGCATTTTTTTTTTAATGGAGTATCATTGCTTTACTGTGTTGGTGTTCACCTCTGCTGTACAGCACGGTGACTCCGTTATACAACTCTGTATGTCCTTTACCGTATTATTTTCCATTATAGTTCATCGCAGGATATTGAATGTAGTTCCCTGTGCTACATACAGTGTGTGTATGTGTACTTAGTCGTGTCCAACTCTTCGTGGCCCCATGGACCGTGGCCCGCGAGGTTCCTCTGCCCATGGAATTTTCCAGCCAAGAATAGTGGAGTGGGGTGCCAACTTCTACGCCAGGGGATCTTCCTGACCCAGGGATCCAACCTGCCTCTCTTGCATCTCCTGCACTGGCAGGCAGATTCTTTACCGCTAGCACCTCCTACACAGTAGGACCTTGTTGTTTCTATGCACATAAATAAAAGTTTGCATCTACTAATCCCAAGCTCCAGTCCATCCTTCCCCCACCCCCAACCCCCTTGGCAACTACAAGTCTGTTCTCTAGGTCTGTCAGTCTGTTTCTGTTCTGTAGATATGTTGATTTGTATCTATTTTGGATTCCACATATAAGTGACATCATATAGTATTTGTCCTTCTCTGACTTACTTTGGGCTTCCCTTGTGGCTCAGCTGGTAAAGAATCCACCTGCAATGAGGGAGACCTGGGTTCAATCCCTGGGTTGGGAAGATCCCCTGGAGAAGGGAAAGGCTACCTACTCCAGTGTTCTGGCCTGGAGAATTCAGTAGACTGTATAGTCCACGGGGTCACAAAGAGTCGGACACGACTGAGCGACTTTCACTGACTTCCTTCACTTAGTATGGTAATCTCTAGATCCATCACGGTTGCTGCACATGGCACTGTTTTGTTCCTTTTGTGGCTGAGTAGTATTCCACTGTGTAAATGTGCCACATTTTCTTTATCCATTCATCTGCCCCCAGACATTGTTTCCATGTCTTGGCTATTGTGAATATTGCTCTTATGAACACAGGGTACATATGTCTCTTTGAATCGTAGCTTTGTCTGGATATATGTCCAGGTGTGTGATTGCTGGGTCATATGGCGACTCTATTTTTAGGTTCTTGGGGAAACTCCATGCTGTTGTTCTCCACGGTGGCTTGCTCCAGTTTACATTCCCATCAACAGTGTAGGACTCTTCCCTTTTCTTCACACCCTCTCTAGCATGTGTTACGTGCAGACTTTTTAAAAAGTAGACCATTCGGACTGGTGTGAGGTGCTGATTTGCATTTATCTAATAATTATGTGCTGCCATCCTGGTTGGTCTCTCTCAAGAGCTTGTTTATTGGACAGTCACTGGTTTCACACTGTACTAGGTTCCACGGACAATTTTTTAAAACTTAGGAGGCAGTGTTTGTCCCCAGGAAGCTGACAAGTTTCCTAAGAAGATAGGACCACTCACACAAAGAGTCTAGGTGGGCAGATTGATTCCTGGTGGTTGACCCAACCATTTAGCCATGACACTGGCCTTGGGTTGGGACTGGCGGTTTATTTGTTCGTGAAACTTTATGACTTGTTTTCTCCCGAGATTAAAAGTGGAATTTCAGGAGTTTCCAACAACCTTTCCACCAACAGGCTCCGTATTTGGCATCTATATCTTCTAGACATACCCATTCATTCGTTTACTCATTTAGTCATTCAATTATTACTGATTATGTTATGTATTAAATACAGATCTGTCTCCAAAACTTGAACTTCTACCCAATATGATACATTTCCTCTCGGTAACAAGAAAGAGGACCCATATAGTCCATGCCCAGACAGAAGAGAAAGTCATCCTCAACCTCTCCACAGTGATTAGGGTGATGAGGCACCATCACCAGAGTGATGTGTGAGGCACCAGAGTAACCCCACATCAGAGTCCAGCCGGGTCTACTGAAGACCCTGAAATGTACAGGAACATGTCTCTGAACTAGAAAATGGCTTTATCAGTCTCTGGGTCACACCCAGCTGAGGTCCTCTCCATTGAAAGGAACTTCCATTCCAAGCCCAGCCATGTGGCAGAAGGGCAGTGTGGCGGCCTTCCCGGTTTTCTTTTTCTAATTATTACTAATGTGAGGAGTCAACAACGCAATTGCTGTTTACTCTCTGGTGCCCTCTGGGGCCTTGAACAGTGTTCTGCATATAATCGTGGCTCAGAAAAGGCTTGGTGGTGGGTGATGTCCCACAGAAACCTGAAAATTCCTTCTGCACCTCTTTCTGGGTGTGCGTGGCCACAGCTGATGCTCATCTAGTCTTGGCCCCCAGTCCATGGCTCCAAGGCAAGTCTGTTGGGGGCCCCTCACAAGGAACCATAAGAACAGCTAACATTTAGCAATTGACTCAGCATTTTATATACATTATCTTATTTAATCTTCGCCACTTGTCTGGGAAATGTCTAATGCTAGCCTTATTCTACTTATAAGGAGACTAGGCCTTGGAAAGGGTAATCACTAGTGCTGTGCCATTTGCAAGCTTAGACTAGAGGCCTTCACTGTGCTTCTCTCTTCTCATCCAGGGGTACCATCGACCTCGGCACTACATCGCAACTCAAGGTAAGAGCCGAAAGCTCCTTGCCTTACATGGGGGGTGGAATAAGCTTCCACCAGGCAAGACGCTACACAGGAGCAGGGCTGGAGAAGCTCCAGGGGTCTTTAGATTGTCTCTTTGTTTGGGAAGGAAGGCGGTGACAGGTTCAGCAGTGGAAGCAGGGGAGGGGAAAAGGAGGGAGGTGTCACTGGGAAATGGTCAAGAGAGACGGGCCCTGGACCAAAAGCGTTGGCCTCAGGCCCATGCCATCAGTGCCCACCATCCCCAACTGGAGCTGCCTGTGCCTTGTCTCCTTGATGGCTGTGCACCTAGGACAAACAGGAGGCTGCCTCTCCTAGAAAGCGACTTACTAGGGTGTTAGCAGAAGATGTAAAAATGACTCTCCCTCTCAAATGGTTCTGGGAGGAGATCCTGTGGGTGATTATATATGTGGGCAGTGACATATATAAAGATACCTACCCTTCATAGTGTTATCTACTAGGAAAACAAGTGGAAAATCTTCAGTGCCCAACAAATGTTAGATTGATGAAAGTTTGATACTTCTATATTATGGAAAATTATGCAGCTATGAAAAACTTCATGGTAAGAATTTTTAAGGGCATGGAGAAATGCCTGTAGTAGATATAATGCCTCTTATAGTAAATACATACATATGTATTTATATAGAGAAATGGCATTCCAAATTTTGTATCAAAAGAATGTATTACTCTTGTAATTTTATAAACAGTGAAGGCCCAGGACATTAAAAGAGAAATTTTCAAGGAAATTGCTTTGGACTCTCAGATCTTATCTCCCATTTCTTTTTTCTTTTTTCCCTGTTTTCTGCCCAGGCTCCAGGCAAATGCATTTGTCAAGCTCAGCTTTGGGCCTCTTCTGTTTGTGTTGTCAGCATCTGACTCCTGGCGGCTCCTCTGCCTTCTCACCCCACCCCTACCTCAATTTCCTTCCCCTCTCTCACTGAGGATCTAGAGCCCAATTTTTGAAAATTCCCTTAAGCTATGTTATTTACCCCGAATACAAGATGGTGGATCAGTGGGAAAGTGGAGCCTCTGGGAGGAGTCTGGGAGGAGGACAATTAAGAGGAGAAGCTGTGGGCATGCAGACTCTGCACGCTGGAGCATGGCTGTTCTCACGCCCCAGTCTCAGCTACTTGGGTGTCCAACAGGGAAGGCTGACCTCACTCTTGTTCACCTATCCGGAGCCTTCACTGACCAGCCGCGAGGGACAAGCCTCTGGTCTGCTTCCTGGAAGTTCCAGCCTTTGACTCTGTGCCGTTCTCTGTTGGCAGGTCCCATGCAGGAGACCGTAAAGGACTTCTGGAGAATGATCTGGCAGGAGAACTCGGCCAGCATCGTCATGGTCACAAACCTCGTGGAGGTGGGCAGGGTAAGCCCCTCCCGCGGGTGCCTGGATAGAGTACGCTGGCTGGCGTGCCACTGCCCAGCATCTCTGTTCCAAGCGCCTCTCGTTCCACATTTCACCCTCATGGCCCCTAGAGGGAGAAATCCTCCCTCCTGCTCACACTCGAGGAATGAATGTCTCTCCCCTTCAAACCCCACCCCCACCCTTTCTCCACCCTCACGCTCTGCTGACGCCATCATCTCCTAGACTGAGGAAATCACAGCCATCAGAAAGCTGCATTCTACTCGTGTCTACAACCATCTTCTCATTTTCCCTCTGTTATCGGGCTGGACCATAAGACCTGGCTGTTTCTGTTGACCTTCAGTGGTAGACTATTGGCTCTTTCTTATGGCCCAGCCTCATACGATAGAAGAAATGACTCTTGCCCTTCCAAAGGCAATCCTAGGGCCCTGAATCACAGATTCCGCTCAAAAATTTCTCATCCTTCCCCTCTCACTTGGAAAGTAATTCTTTCCCGTTGCTGGATCATTTTCCTCAGCATACAAACATCCTGAGTTTTAACCTTCCCCCTTAAAAATGGAAAACAAGCAAACAAAACTGCTTCTTCTTGTCCCTACTTTTCTGCCCAACTCTGAAGACCCACACACACAGGTTCTGCTTCTTCGCTTCCTTTCTCTTCCACCCACTCCAACAGCTGTTCCCTCCATCTCAGCATCAGTGTCCCCAGCATCCTTCATGTCGAAACATCCAACAGCCATTTCTCTCTTCTCATGCTACTCAGTCTCTCAGCAGCATCTGACCCTCTGTTCCTCGAAACTTTGACATTCTTCAGGGTCCAGACCTTGGTCTCTCGCTCTGTTCATCTTGACTCTGTTCTGTGCTCCTTAGTGACTCCTAGGGCTTAAAAATGGGACTGCTCTTGCCAGCTCGCTCTCACCTATTTGATAAACTATGGCGTGTGTGGTGTGGGTGGGCTGCTGGGTTTAAAGGCAGGGTGCACAGACACTAGAATTAAGAAGGGCTCTTTACTTATCACATGCGCTAACTAAAGAGTGCGCAGGTAAGTTTTTGTTTTGGAAAGAACCAGATAATCCAGTAAAATGAAAGGCGTCCCAGCCTCCCAGATAATGGGCAGGGGGAGGATCTGGGCTGTCAGTCATAACTCAGGGCTGTGGCCATCTCATGGCCCAGTAGGAGGTTAGGGCCAGAAGAGACTTTGTCCTTGAGCCCACTCTTACTGAGTCCATTCCCCAGTTTTACAGATGAGGGAACAGACCCCAAGGGGCGGAGTAACTGCCGTAAAGTCATTTAGATAGAACCTAGCCACTGTCTCTCAACTGTTGACGCTCATTCTAGAGGTCCTGATCAAGACCGCTCACCAGGGACTCTGGCCCAGGGAGCAGCTACTGTGGACCACACATCCAGCCCAGGATTTAAAAATTCAGAGGCATGTTCTAGCCTATTCTACAGATGTCCCCACTCGAGACAGATCCCCTTGATTATGAGTCTGATTTGATTGGGGGAAGGGACAGGAGAGCCATCTCTTCATGGAGTTCTGAGGAGGAGCCAAGTTCTCTGCCAAACGCTGGTTATGCGTTATTTCACTGTATCCTCCCGCAGTTGGCCGGGACGATGTTCCTGGTCATTATTCAGATGGCCTGGCTTTGCATCCTGCCCCCCCCCCTTACTGACAGGTGACCCTGAGCAATTTTCTTAGGTTCCCTCTGCTTCCAGTTCCTCATCTGTAAAACGAATAGGGCTAATACTAATATCTACTTCATCAGAGTACGGTGACCAGTCATTAAAGTAATCTGTGTAAAGCATTCGTAGAAGACTTAGTCAGCAGGGCCAGAGGGGGCATAGGCCATGAGACGGTGTTAGCTACTGTTCACCACAGGAAGCCTATTCAGAGAGGCCTCAGGACCTCCTGGAAGCTACATAGCTCCACAGTGTTGGCACAGTCATCCACTTGCCTCCACACCCTCTTGCACTAAACCAGCATTTCCCTAAGTGGGTTCCATGGGCTGCTAGTCTGCAGGATGCTTAGCTAGCAGAGGGTTCCATGGTTAAATACGTTTGGGAAATGCTGTGGACTCTTCGCCCCTTTCGGAGAAATTGCAAAGCACAGTAGCGTTAGCGCATTCAACCAGCTGAGCAGTCCTGTAGCAAAAGAAGGCTATTTAACTTTGTTTAATCCAGCATTTCCCAAACTCATTTGACCACAAAACCTGTTTTTGTTTGTTTTTGTTTCTTGTTGTTTTTTTTTTTTACCTAACACCTACTCAGCACCCAGCGGGACACACTGTGGGAAATGCCACTCTGGGCCGCGCGGCGTCCCCTGGAATGGTAATGCTTTTGTTCTTTTAAGGGGAAAACCATCTCTTTTTCCTCCCGCGGCACGTGACTCACAGCCAGGTGTGGGAGTCGCTTGTTCAGAGCGTCTGCACCCACGCGCGGGGCAGAGAGCAGTGGTAAATGTCTTCCTCAGAGCCCAGCACCTTGCCTCCTCTGCCCAGCCACAAGCCTTTCTCCTTCCAGCCCACAGGCCCCGCCTCATAATAGTAACGTCCCTCTCCCGGCCACGTCTGCTTCCACCTCTGCACTATTTCCCACCTTTTATTCTCATCTCTGCCTGTATTACTCAGCTGCCCCAGCCTATCGCAGAAAGAGGACTCGGCCAAAGGCAGAAAACTGGCCACGTGACCTTGGATGAGTCACCAAACCTCCCAACTTGAGTGGGATGCTCATCTGTACCATGGGGAGGTCTCACCCAGATCTAGTTGATCTCTTAGTGTGATCATGGGTTTGAAAAGTACCAGGAACTCTGCCAAGGATGGTACCCTGTTATTCCCCACAGCTCTGGCTCCTCCGGGAGTCAGCCTGTCCCTGTGCATTTTGCCCCACTCCAGCCATCCCTGGCCAGCTGGGAGGGCCTCCCTGGCAGCTCAGTTGGTAAGGAATCTGCCTGCAACTTGGAGACCTGGGTTCAATCCCTGGGTCAGGAAGATGCCCTGGAGAAGGGCATGGCAACCGACTCCAGTATTCTTGCCTGGAAAATCCCATGGACAGAGGAGCCTGGCGGGCTACAGTCCATGGGGTCGCAAAGAGTCGGACATGACTGAGCGACTTAACAGTTTCACTTGGCCAGCTGGGAACCCCTTGACTACAAGTCCACTGAGGTCGCCCCTGAGTTTATTAGGACGGGAAGGCCGGATGAGACGGCCCCTCACACTTGGCTGTCCACTGACCCGCACTGTCCCTGTCCTTTCCTGCAGGTGAAGTGTGTGCGCTACTGGCCTGATGACACAGAGGTCTACGGAGACATCAAAGTCACCCTGATCGAAACAGAGCCCCTGGCAGAGTATGTCATCCGCACCTTCACCGTCCAGAAGGTAAGTGGCCCTATGGCTGTGCACAGCCTGCCCCCAACGCCAGCCAGCTTGTTTGCTCTTTCAGGATTCACGGTGATCAAGGGGCTGCTCTGCCCCCATCCTGTACTGGGCACCAGGGGGAGATCAGGAATCTGCATAGATGTGCATCCTGCTCCAAAGGATCTCACCTCTAGCAGGAAGGACAAATGGAATTCACTAGATTAAGGGACAGAATAAGGACATAAAAGTCACGGAGGAAACATGCCAAGGGGGGAAATAGAAATCCACAGGGGGATGAGGTGATCAGAGAGGGCTTCCTGAAGGAGGAGGCATTTAAGCAGACAATGAAGGGTGAGAAAGAGCCAGCCAAGGGAAGAGCAGGAGGAATACTGTCCCAGGCAGGGGGAAAGATGCATGCAGAGTCTGGAGGGGAAAGAAAATCTTGACATGTTCTGGGCCTGTGCTTCTCAAGTAGGGTAACTCCGTCCCACCAGTGTCTGGAGTCATTTTAGTTGTCAAAACCATAGTTGCCACTTTATAGAAACACCAGTATTGATGATCCAAGTGGCCACAGGCCTGAGGATGCAAAAGCATTGGGACATCAGGGCTTTGAGAACTGTACACTAAGCCTAAGCCCACTGCATATCCTCACGGGTGAGCCATCATCCTGGCTGCCCCAGGACCACCCTGGCTTTAGCACTGGAAGTCCCATACCCTGGGAAACCCCTCAGTCCAAGTCAGTCGGTCTCTGAATGCCAGCTGCCCGTCGCCTCTCCCAAGGGGCATGGCTCCTGTGTAGCGGAGAGCAGCTCTGTGAGGCAGGGGTAACTGTGAGCCGTCCACAGCCAAGGTCAAGGGAGCTGGGGATGGGTGCGCTGGCCCAGGAAGAGAGCATCTGGGTGGGCATCGGTGCCTTCTACACAGCCCCCTGACTCACCCAACCAAACCCGTCCTCCACTAGCAGCTGCCGTGAGCCTCCCCAAATGCCCGTCTGCTGATGTCCTTCCCCTTCTGTGCTACCACCTGGGAATCCTCCCCACGGCTCCCCAGGGCCTCTGGGATAAAGTCTGGAGGTCTTAAGTGGAATACGAAGCCTTCCAGGATCGAACCCCTGCCCAGCCTCCCATTCCCCGGCCCCGGTGCCCATCGTGGCCTGTCTCCCACTCTCCTCTGGACCTGCTCTGGGCTGTTTGTGATTCTGTTCATATGCTAGGCTAAGCCCTGTCCCTGGGCCTTTGCCCCAGCTGCTTCTTTGCCTCAGAATCCATCTCTTCCACTGGTTATCACTCAGGCCTCAGTGTACCATAACATTAGGAGGACAGACTGTGGAGCCAGACAGCCAGGCTTTAGATTGTAACTTTACAGCTTACTGGTTGTGTGACCTTGGACGCATTCCTTAACCTTGCTTAGCCCCACTTTCCTCATCCCTAAAATAGAGATGATGATATGAGGATTAAATGAATGAATACACTGAAGTCATCAGAAGAGTAACAGGCACATAGTTGATGCTTCATAAACATCGGCTATTATTATATTTTCACTGTTAATATGTTTCAAGACTCAAGTCAGGCACCCCTTCCTTCAGGAAGCCTTCTCTGATTTCTCCTCTCCCTAATGGGGTTACAGACTCCTTTCTGTACTTTAATGAATTAAAGGTCCATTTTGGGGCCTGTCTCCCCCATTACACTGTGCTGTGCTCTAGGGACAGGGACTATGGTTTTATTTCCACCTTCCTAGTGCCTAGCACAAGGCTGGGCATGGATAACCTGCCCTGAATGTCTTTTAACTGGAAAAATGAACAATCAAACACCCTTCCTATTCAGCACCTCTAATATCTTCAGATTTCTGAGTAGAGAAAGCTGGTTAGGGGGCACTTGACTGTGGACTAGTTGAGAACCGCCGTCTAGCGCGGAGCGTGTCTGTGTGAAGCGGGAGGGGAGGGGAAGGATGGGCGCTCGAGACCCCACCATCCCCATCAGCCAGAGGAGTTCCGCTTTTGTTTCATATTTTATCATCCAAAATAAGAATCTAATTAATAAAGAAGTCTGCCTTTCTAACTCCGAAAGTCACGGAGACTGTGGTGGACAAGGCTGGAGAACGCCAGTCCTCCAACACCGAAAGGCCTCCTGTTCCCCTGGAACCTGGAGCCAAAGGCTACCGTTTTTCTGAATCTGTTCTGCTGAACATAAGTCCCATAAAGCATGTGTCAAGAGAGGGGTCCGTGGGCAAACAGTGCGGGTGTTAGCAGACCCCTCGGGAATTCAGGGTGTACATCAGCACAGTTCAGGCTCGGAGCAGTCCTGCACCGGAGCGGTCACCGTAGGTGCTCCCGAGGTCCCGGGTGTGGCAGCTGCAGAATCCCTCCAACGCCTATTAACCCTCTGAGGGCCTTGTCCTCTCTGACGGCAGGGAGGCTGGATGTGGCTGCTCGGGGCCTCGGGGCTTGCCGTGGGTGCTGGGTAGGGCGGGGGCAGCAGCTGTAGGAACAGAGGCCCGTTCTCTCCTCAGAAAGGCTACCACGAGATCCGGGAGCTCCGGCTCTTCCACTTCACCAGCTGGCCCGACCACGGCGTCCCCTGCTATGCCACCGGCCTCCTGGGCTTTGTCCGCCAGGTCAAGTTCCTCAACCCCCCAGAAGCCGGGCCCATCGTGGTCCACTGCAGGTAAGTGGAAGGCCCACCCGAGCAAGGAGGCCTCTGCCGCTTTGCTGTCTCGGCGAGGGGGGTGGTAGGTGGCCTTTATTCTTTGCTTTAAGTGCACCCTGCCTGTGTCTCCTCTGCAAGCCCTTTCTGATGAGACCAGGGTCCTGAGGTCGAAACAGCAGTAGTAGTAGCAGTGGCAGTTGTTATCATTGCTGTTGCCCCGAGGGCACAGACTTGGCACTGACAGCATCTGCTCCACGTGTGCTGCACCCACCTCACTTCATTTACTTCTCGCCCAACCTTGAGAGGTGGCCGTTGTTATCATTCCCATTTTACAGATGAGAAAACCAAGGCACTGAGAAGGGAGATGCTTTGTTCGGGTCACACAGGTATGAAACGGCAGAACCAGGGTATTAAATATGATTTTTCCCCAGATGCTCACCCTCAGCTCCTTGGGATGGTGGTGGGGTGCCCCCTGGAAGTATGCTTTTCTTCATTTCTGGTATTTTAAAAATCAGTTGCTGGCCTACAGGATCCTTCCTGGAGAGAAAATATTGGACAGTGTCAGGTTTTCCCTTTTTATGGAAAAGGGATATTTTCAGCTCTGACCCAGAAAGTCACATTGGGAATGACAGGCTAGTCTTAGAATCCTCCTGGATGGAGATGCAGTGTCGTGTCAAGGGCATCCAGAGTCAGGAGAGCAGATGTCTGGACCCGAAGGCCAGCATGCTCGCTCCCTCCCTCCCAGTGCCTCTTTTCCATGGTGACCTTGGGCCCAGTCCATCTTTACAGACCCTGCTTGCCCTGCACTGCACGCAGGTTATCTCTGCCCTGACAGTGCCCACGTCACCCAAGGCCTCGAGCCAGATGAAGGAGAAATGCCACGGGCTACAGCTGTCTCACAGCCCCTTTCTCAGGCAGTGTCTATGTGCCCTCATCACAACAGCAAAGTCTAAATCAGAAACCCCATTTTGCAGATGAGGCCATTGAGGATTAGGAGGGCACACTGATCACCCTCTAGACTCTAAGCATTCCACATATATCTCTGCTGTTACTGCCCATGACAGTCCAAGGGCAGTAACATGTTCACCCCCAATGGTTGGATGGCATCACTGACTCAATGGACATGAATTTGAGTAAGCTCCGGGAGATGGTGAAGGACAGGGAAGCCTGGCATCCTGCAGTCCATGGGGTCGCAAAGAGTCGTCCACTGCTGGGCACCTGTGTCCCATATCCCAGAGAGCAGCCAGAGCAGGCATAAGGAAGAAAGGGAGACAGTGGCAAGTGTTTATCAGGCCCTCCTTGCATGGTGCCCCTATGTCTGTGTTTCCATAGCAACTCACCCTGTCATACCTGAGCAGAGTGGTACCCAGTCCCAAGGCTGTCCTGAAGATTAGATGGGTTGGCCAACATATACTATGTGGGCTTCCCTGGTAGCTCAGATGGTAAAAAAATCTGCCTATGGTGATGGAGACCTAGGTTAGATCCCTGGGTTGGGAAGATCCCCTGGAGAAGGAAATGGCTACCCACTCCAGTATACTTGCCTGGAGGATTCCATGGACAGAGGAGCCTGGTGGGCTGCAGTCCATGGGGTCACAAAGAGTCAGACACAACTGAGCGACTTACACACTGAGTGATATATTATATACCCAAGAGAATTCCAGACATACAGTAAGCAGCTTAAAAAATATTACTCTTCTCTGTATCTCAATGCTGTCCCCTCCCCAGACTGTTAATCCTTCAGGGAAAGAACCATGTCTAACTCATCTTTACGTCCCCACTCCTGAGCCCAGCATCCAGTGCTCAATAAATATTTGTTGACTAGAAGTAGCAACCAACCGTTTATGAGAAATGGCTGTGTAGTCAGGCACAGGGCGAAGCAATTTGCACTCACTGTGCTTTATCAACATAATTTCATGCAATTTACATGTATTGTGCTATTAATGCTATTATTATCAGCCTTGTTCTATGGATGAGGGTATTGAAACCCAGAGAGATTAAGTCATTTATTCAAGGTCACACAGCTAGTAAGTGGTCAAGTCAGGATTTGATCCCAAGGGTCTGACCTCAAATAGTAAGTGCTTAATTGCTATGTGAAGCTGAAAGGAACAGATCAGTCCTCCCAAGCACACCATAGGAAGGAGTGTTATATGTGAGAAAACTGAGGCTCATAGAAATCAGGCAGCTTGTTCAAAAGAGAGAGCTGAGGCTCAGTTTAGTCACTTGCTCATGGTCTCCCAGCAACGCTGGGATTCAGAACATTCTGTCTGACCTGTGCAGCATGCTGCCTGTCTGCAGGGTCCTTGGGGACAGGGCTTGCCCCACCCCAGGGTCCCTAATGCAGACCCTTGTCCTCTCTCGCAGTGCTGGAGCCGGAAGGACCGGCTGCTTCATCGCCATCGACACCATGCTCGACATGGCCGAGAATGAAGGGGTGGTGGACATCTTCAACTGCGTGCGCGAGCTCCGGGCCCAGAGGGTCAACTTGGTGCAGACAGAGGTGAGTCCCGGGGCAGAGGCTGGCCTGGCCACCTGAAGCCCTGGCCAAGGAGAAGCCAGGGGTGGAGGCATCCTACAGAAAGAAACCTGGGCATGGGAGAAACGGGAGGGGATGGACACGTGGCTGGCTATGGTGGGCCATCACAGAAGCTAGGACAACCCTGCCAGCCTGAGGTCTGCCAGGTCAAGGACTCCCACCAGTGAGGAAGGTGCTGGGGGCCCTATCTCTGAGGGCATCTAAGCAGTGACTGAATGGCAAGTTCCAAATATTCTCTGAATAGGGTCCCTGCCTTGGGTGAAGTAGAAGAGAGAGAAGGAAAGGACTGGCATTGACTGAATGCTTACTGTGTGCTGAGGACGGCTCACTCTGTCAAGTTACTGAGTTCCTGAGCCAGGCTCCAGGGACTCCAAGAGGCCCCGCAAGGGAGAGGCAGGCCTCCAGGGGTCCGGATGGAGAGCCCCAGAGGGGAGGAATGGGGAAGGAATTTATCTTTATTGCCGAGCTCCTACTTTGTGCCAGGCATCGCCCCAGGTCCTCTATATTCAGGGTATTGTTTCTGCTCCTTGCAACAACCCTGAGGGGTGGCTCCTGCTAGTACCCCCATTTTATAAATGAAGAAACTGAGAAATGGTGTCCCCAAAGCTTCACATAGCCACATGGTGGTAGAACTTGGGACCTGGTGACCCCAAGGCCCACGTGCTTTCCCCTGAACTGCACTGTCCCCCTAGGAAGCCTCTTCTGCCAACCCTGCTCTTGGAAGCCCTGGTCTCCCCGTTTTCTGGTTCTAATGTGGCTTAGGTGCCTAGGCGGCAGAACTGGGGCAGACAGAGAGCTGCATCCACCATCAGCCTGCAGGGAGAAATTCCCCCACGGCCCTGGGCCTGGCCGGTCACGCTGGCTCTGCGGGCAGGCCCCTCACTTGCAGGCTGCTAGACCCTGGACCCTGCTGCAGGCTCCGAGCCGGCTCCCACAGGCCGGGCTGCAGGCTTCTTGGCGAGGATGCTGAAGCCCAGAGGCTGCTTTATCTGTTCCGAGGTTTGTACACGTGGAAGGCGGTCTGCGGCCTGGTATTAGATGCATTGTGGTCTTTGCTGTCAGGTGGAGGAGACAGACATTCTGATAGGAGCATCGTGATGCTTCTGGTAAACATTTCATATAAAGAGATGGGCCGAGTCCTGCAGAATAGTCCCTCAACAAACGTTTGTCAGGGGCCTGGAAGTAACAGCACCAGCTTCTGCCTGGTGGGCTTGGAACCGACTCTCCCGAGGGAATGAGACCTTGAAGGCGTAGAGAAAGGGGATGGTGTCCAGGAGGGTCGGGGCAGGTGCAGAAAGCTGGGCTGGCAGAGGGGGAGTGACCCACGCTGCCGGGGCAGAGCCTGAGCCCGCGAGTGGAGGGCCAGTGGTTTACCTGGGCGCCGATCCCAAGGCACACTGGTTGGCGAGTGGGAGCTGAGAGAAGGGCTCATTAACACTGGGAAGGTATGTGACAAGCTGTTTGACCCTGTGGACAGCTGGAGCCCAGTCCTGCCGGGGGAGCTCTGAGAGAGGAAGGGAGGAGCAGCTCTTCAGGTCTCCCACACAAGAGACAGGGAATGCAGGCGTTCACCCCTGAGTCTCCGCCTGGCATTGCCTGAGGCCTCCTTCCCAGGGCAGGAAGTGTTCAGGCCTGCTGGCTCGACCGGCATGCACTGCCCAGGTGTGCCCTCCAGGGCCAGAAATAAAGGCCCTCGGCATGAACCTCGGATTTGCAGTGAGCAGCCTTCAGCAGAGAGAGGTGAAAGCTGATGGGCCACGGGCAGGACACCATTAGCCCCTTTCCAGAAGTTTCTGATTTTTATTAGTGACTCTGCTGTTCAATCTTACACAGGGAGCAAAGCTCAGCACAGCTCAGACAGCTACCAAGAAACACAGCTACTTGGCCCTTTAGGTCGTAGGGTAGAAAGAAGTGGTTCTGCCGCTTGAACCACGCCCACCCTCCCGAGGCGGAGGGTGGCATGGACAGCAAGCTTCAGCCCCCACCCTCCTTGGTACCCTGACTCCCCACTCAACCCGCAGGAGCAGTACGTCTTTGTGCATGACGCCATCCTGGAAGCGTGTCTCTGCGGCAACACGGCCATCCCAGTGTGCGAGTTCCGCTCCCTCTATTACAACATCAGCAGGCTGGACCCGCAGACCAACTCCAGCCAGATCAAAGACGAATTTCAGGTACGAGTGCGTCCCAGGCTCCGTGACCCAGCCAGCCTCAGTGCTGCTGAGCACAGTCCTGGGGCTTTCCTTGCAAGAACAGCTGTGTCTGTATCCTTCCGGTGTCTGCAGCTCTAAGACAGCTGAGAAGGAATTTCAGAATTTCAGCTGAGAAGGAATTGCACAACCATGAGCAACTCCTCCCCGGCCGGTCACTCGGGGACTGCTGATAGCAAACACTGTGTTTTCCCTCGTTCTAGTCCAGGTTGTGGGTGGAGACAGGTTTATACACACAGATGCGAATTTCATGCTCTTTCATCCCTGGAGGAAATCAGGTTTCCCAGTATTTCTGTACAATTGGAATGTGTCCTTGCTCCTCACAATTCAAAAGTGGGGTCTCGAGACGAGCAGCATTGGCTTCATCTGGGAGCTTGTTAGAGATGCAGAATCTTGGGTCCCACCCAGCCCGACTAAACGAGAGTCTGTGGTTTAACAATATCCCCGGGTGATTCGGATGCATGTTAAACTTTGCAAAGCATCATCTGAGGGCACAGCTCAGGCAGAGCAGATCTGTCCCTTGGAGCCCAGAATGGTGACAGCTTCGGTCTGGAGGCCTGGACTTAAATCACTGAGTGAGGCAAAACCAGAGTTCAGCCCATTGTCCCGAGGTCAGTATGAGGTCTTCTGGGCAGCAGGAGCTAAGAACAGGCAGGGGGAACAGGGATACTGCAGGACTAAAGAGGCCAATGCGGGTCCATGGTTCCATGGGCAGATACCCCAGCCAGGTCAATATCGAGTGCTACTTCCCACAAATAGACTTGGTTGATTCCAAGTGGAGACCGAGCACTGAGTCAGGGAAGGACGGAGCACTCGGACCCCTGATGGTTGCACAGACCACCTAGTCTGTTGGTTGGGGCCATTCGGTTCTGGTCCCACACTTGCTGGACTTACTCCGCCAAACGCAAGCCCTGAAATTTTGTACACGTGCTGGAGCTCCCTCCAAGGGGATCCCTCACCCATCCTGGGCAGCTCATCTAAGCGTCTTCCCATTCTCACACATTCTGTCTCAGGGTCATGCTGGCAAAATCCCTCACCTCAGTCTGTGACACTTATAGTGAGGCTTAAAAGCCATTACGGGCTTCCCTACTGCCATTCCCAACTTGTGACCTCTGTTTCACACAGGATGGCTGAGAGCAGAAACTTAGGTCAAATGATGGGCAGGTGTTCAGAGACTGGGTCTGAGCCCCCATGAGGGTATGCCATCCCTGCAATTTTGGCCCTGCAGAGGCGTCCCCCAGCCCCTGGCAGAGGCTCTCAGCCCCAAGGGCCCAGGAGATGACAGAATGTCACCACGGACAAGAACAATCCTGGGAAAGGGTCTGGAGGGCAGGCTTGGAGGATGGATGGAGGGAGGTCAGGCTGAGTTTGTTCAAGGGAGACTGCCTAAGCCGTGCCTGCCAGTCTGCCTTTGTACCCCTCAGACCCTCAACATCGTGACTCCTCGCGTCCGGCCCGAGGACTGCAGCATCGGACTGCTGCCCCGGAACCATGATAAGAATCGCAGTCTGGACGTCCTGCCTCTGGACCGCTGCCTGCCCTTCCTCATCTCGGTGGATGGAGAATCCAGCAACTACATCAACGCCGCGCTGATGGACGTAAGCTGAGCCTGGCCGTGGAAAGCTCCTGGCTGGCATTCCAGGGAAAAGCTTCTTCCCGAGGCGCGGGCAACTGCAGCCCGGGGGGATGGGCCCTGACCCCCCCTCCTCCCCCCGCCCTGACTCCAGTCAGCCTCTCCTGATCTTGTTGGTCCCAAAGACATTTCTCCCCCTGAAGGCTCTGGTACAAACCTGTATCTAAGCACTGTGCTTTTAACTGTTTTGCATTTATAAAGATCCTGGAAAGAATAGATCAAAAGCTTAAAGTGAGTCCCAAGACATGACTGTGAGGCTACAGACCTGACCAGTCCCCCTTCCTGCTACCTACACGCTGACTGTCAGCCTGCAGTTCAGTTCAGGAAACACTCTGCGTGCCAGCCAGTTTCCTACTGTTCCGTTAGCGGCACTGCCTCCCGCTTTCTCAGCATCCAGTCCAAGAAGGCCACACCCACCCTGGCCTGGTTTGTGAGGAGGGGGTCATGTTCCTCCCCAAGAGGGTCCATGCTCCCGACTCGGACGCTTCTCTCCTGGGTCCTCCAGTTACTTCCGGTTGTCACCCCTCCAGTTCTGGCTGTAGAGACATCTGCCGCAGGAAGGAAGCGTGTATCATCTGGTCTCATCCACACACTTTCCAGCAAAGGCCAGAGAGAGAGAGAGAGAGAGAGAGAGAGAGACTCGCTCAGAGACTCAAAGAGCATTAGTCACAAAACCGGAACCTAGGACTCCTATCTTACATTTTAGAATTTATTCCTTGAGCCTCTCCTCAGTTTGCTTGACCCAGTAAGACACAGACATCTTTGCCTCCCAAGATTCCAGACCAAAAACAACATAAGCCTTCCAGGTCCTTCTCCCTATCTATGCCTGAAATCAAGTCCACCAAGCCCCCATGAACCTCCATCTTACTTAGAACAGGAAGGAACATGGGATACTTTTTCCTGAGGTCAAGGCCCACCAGCTCTGACCCCCTGATTCCCCAGAACTTTCTCCCCAAGCATCCTAAGTGTTGGAAGCAGAGGAATGACTAGAAGTCAGTGCCTGTCTCAGCTCTGGGGGGGCCTCCCCTGGCCTCTGCCCACAGGGTGCCCAAGTCCTCCATGGAAACTTGGCTCTGGATCCAGAAGCAAGGAGTCTTGCTTGCTTGATCAAATGAAACAGGTAGACATGGAGGGAAGACCTCTGGCTTTAGCTTGGCATCTTTGGAGATCAGTGTATGCATGTATGTGTTTGTGGGTGCATGTGTGGTGAGAGATGGGGTCTGGAGTGCACCCACACTTCCAAGCTCTTCCCAGCTTTGTCTCCCACTTGTCCCAACTCCCCCTCCCTGCCTTCCTCTTCCGAGGATCAAGCAGCTCCTGGCCTCTGCTTAGTAGGTCAGATGCCGCCTGGAGTCAAATGCCTTCTGCCAAGCTCTGATGCTGATTGTATTCTCTTTGTCCACAGGGCATTTCTCTTGTGAGCCATCACTGGGGTCTTTGCCTTTCTTATAGGAAAAAAAAAGTCCTTATCTGTATTCCAGCACAGTCTGTGCATTATCTGGTAACCATGGCAGCTTTGCTCCTAGCAGAAAAATATGAAGTCCTCTGGGTTAATTTTTAATGTTTCCCCTGGTAAAGGATGATGTTATCCATGAAATGGATTGCCGGCTGATCCCCGAAACCCGGCAGGAGCACAGATCTCGAACATATTTTCAGATAAGGCTTTGTCAGGCGTGCTGGTCTAATAGAGCATTTATCACAGAGACAGGGAGAAAGGAAAGAACACTAACATTCCCTGAGTGTCGGGCAGCACGTCAGACCCCGCACGTAGACTGTCTCGTCCCGTATTTGGGTATGATTGTCCCTGTTTTTCCAGACGAGGTCGTGAAGGTCAGAGAATGTCCATGACTATCTTGCAGGTCAGCTAGCTCAGAAAGGGTGGAGCCAGGGGTCTGAATCCCAAGACTTTTAACTCTCAAAGCCTAGAGTCTTTCTCATGTCTCAAAATGTCTGCAGACCAGCTGTCTGCAGCTGGAGTCTGGCTTTGGGGGGAACTCCGCATTCAGTTCTCCTAGATTCAGTTCTCCTAGACCATTCCACTGGAAGGAGAAGGCCCTTGGGGACAGGACCCCCTAGTGTATCTGTGGCATCCACAGTTTCAAAGCGTTTTCTTTGCCACCAGGAGACAACAGAACAACAGCAAGTCTTTTAAGTATCCTATTTGGCAGAGGTTTTTCGCCAGAGATTTTTTTCCTGGTTACAGCTTGCAAACTCTTTCCCTCACCATCCTCCTGCTGGTTTGTAACTCCACTGAAAACAGGCACAAACCATGGATCATGAAAACTTGCTGAGAATGTGGGTTACTTCTCAGGTTTTACAAACCATTAATCAAGCAGAGACACTCCCCAATCTTTTCAATCACCTTCTTACAGATACTGCAATAAATAGCACCCAGGTACAGCTTCAGATGTAGTCCAGACTCACCCAGTCTGTTTTCTCTGGGCCTCGGTTCCCCACCTGTAACCCAGGACTGAGTTTATTCAGTTGTCTCTGGACCTGTACTGGGCATCTAGTGTGTTGGCCACAATACTAAAGCCAAGGGTGAAGAGCCAAGTGAGGGATGTTCCTGCCCCGCCGGCGGGCTCATGGCTGGCTCACGGCTGCTCTTTTCATCTGCATATCTTTTCAGTCTGCACTACAGCCATGCCTTTGGAGTTATGAACCCCATCTTCCAGTTGAAGAACCTGAGATTGGAGAAATGCAATAACTTGTCAGTGCATAGCACTGATTTTAAAAAAAGTCACTCTATAAATGCGCTTGAATGAATGAGTGGCTGGCTGGATAAATGGATGAATGGGTGGTTTATAATATGCAGCTGGCAAAGCTGAGTCTGAACCTGGTCTGCCTGATTCTAAAACCCGGGCACCTTCACTGCCCCATTGGCTCACAGGACACTGTGCCCACCTTCCACCAGGCCACCTCAGCCCTCATTCCAGCCTTGGGCAGAAGTGAGCGTCTTGAACCATAAGCCCCTTCAGGAGGTTCTCTGGACTGAGCCACTCTCTGCTCCGGCATTTGTGAGCACAGGGGCACAAAATATCCCTTTTATCCCAGGAAGTGTCTTGGCCAGCAGAGCAAATATGCATCCAGGATCTTTCATATTATAATGGTGATCCTTTGCTGAGCTCCAAGACATAAATAATTTATTTGGATAATCCCCCTCCCAAGTGACACCTTGCCAATGAAATGTCTGAGTTGGGAGGAGAATGAGTTCATTACGAGAAGGTCCCCTTTGCCACCGGGGCACCCAGAGATGAGAACAGGCGGGTGCGTTGTGTCATCTCTCTGGCAGCCTCCTGGGCCGCCTCCTTGTCAGAACATTGCTGACGGGTGTATATTTCACGAGGCCTGTGTCGTTCTTTTCAGAGCCACAAGCAGCCTGCCGCCTTCGTGGTCACGCAACACCCGCTCCCCAACACCGTGACAGACTTCTGGAGGCTGGTGTTTGATTATAACTGCTCCTCTGTGGTGATGCTGAATGAGCTGGATACTGCCCAGGTAAGAGAAGGCCCGGCCCAGCCCTGCGTGCTCAGGCGTGTTCGGGCAGCTGTGCCCAAGGATTGGAGGGACAGCCCTCTGCGGCCTCTGCCCAACCCAGGTGTCCTCCGGTGGGCGCTGTCTGGCAGGGAGCACCAAGCCAGTCCGTTCAACTTCTGGCAGAGGCTGGGGATCCGCTGCCAGGCACCCCCACTTCCAGCAGTGACTCCCTCTGCCTATGGGCTTTGTCCAGCCCCCAAGCTTCCCAGGACCAGACTCTGTTGCTCCACCCTCCCAGGCACTGGTTAGAGTCTTGCTCCAAATCACGCAGAGCTCACAGAGAAGGCCGCCCCTCTCCCCAGCTCTGCGCCTCTCCAGGCCAGCGGACTAGCTGACACCTGGCCACGGCCAACCACTCCCCTGCTCTCTTGACGCAGCCCAACAGAGCCAGGGGCTCGAGCCAAGGACCCTTTGCCCCCGGCCACCTCACTGAGGCCTGGCTTTGTCCTGGGTGATGCTGTGTCCCAGCAGCCTCCGTGTCTTAGCTCCCCTGCGCGTGTGTCAGCTCCGAGCACCGCGTGCCTCCCGCACGTATCTGTACTTGGCACATCAGACACGGGTCGTGGGCCAGCTTCCGGGGCTCACACCCCAGTGGCAGGGCAGCCATTTCTGGGTGGAGGCGATGATGATGGCCTTTGAGGGTTTTCAAAAGCAATCCTATCCCCTTACTCTTGTCTCAAAACAGCCCAGAGTAACTCAGAGGGCTCCCTGTGAGCCCTCACCTTGGGCAGGCTGTGTGTGGGGAGAGGAACAAATGGGCCTGTGCCATGGTCCCAGCCCTCCAGGAGCTCCCCGTCCCGCCGCAGAGACAGATGAGCAGACCGTCCCCCCTCGTGCGGCAGCACTGTAATAGAGGTCAGCCACCTCGTGCTGTGCTGGCCAGGAACGGGAGCAATTAATTCTGCCCAGAGGGTGAGGGAAGACTTCAGAAGGAAGGTGACTTTGGCCTTGAAGAAGGCAGCAGAGATCCCGGCCCGTGGGGGATGAAGTCGCCAGGAAAGGGTCTTCCAAGCAGCGGGACTGCAAGGGCAAAGGCCTGGTGGGGTCAGGGCGGCTTCAGGGGCGGGGGGGTGTGTCAGGAGGAGAAGAGGGTGGTGATGCTGAAAACTATAGCCGAGCCAGCTTGCAGAGCGTGCCCTTGCGGTGGGGGTCTTGGCCTGCAGCATAGTAAACATCAGACTTATTCCGTAAGCAATAGCGTCCTTTCTGAGAATGGAAGTTTTCATGCACGCCCAACCTTAGAAACAGGTACGACTCAGTGAAGCAGGGGTGGGGTCGGGAGCTCCACCCACACCAGTCTTGGGCTTCCTGGTGCCCCTTCTGGCAGGGAAAGTTGGCCACTCTGGCACTTTTGTGGAGCCCCTGGTGTGCCTAAGAGCACGGGTGAGAAGCCCTTGCTGTGCAAGGAGGCGAGACACTTGCAGAGTTTAAGCAGGCGTGGGGCGGAGGCAGAACTCCTGTTAGAAAACGGGGTCTGGGGAAAACCTGGAGACCAGGAGACTGGGGAGGAAATGGTTGTAAATGTGCAGGAGATGCAGGGATTGACCTGAACTGAGGAAGTGGCTGGGAGGAGGCAGGAGAATTGGGGCTGGATGTGGAGAGCTTTCCAGGGTTGAGGTCTACAGGTTTAGGGAGCTGTTGGCTGAGAGAGAGAAATGAGGAGTCATAGATGGTGACGGGGGTTCTAGTGTGGGCCGTCAGGCCTCTGGGATGCCACTGGCCAGGATGGGGAAGGTGGGGAGGAGTGGGAGAAGCAGCAGGAAGTTTGGGAAGGCAGGGAGGGGAGCTCATTACAACTTGAACAGCTCAGGAGTTAGGGGTGTGAATCATTCATGCAGTCAAAAACCCACTTATAATATATAGTCAGGGTTGGAACCTGAAAGTACAGGGTTCCTCTGTGATGCAGCCCCTCTGTCTTCACCGTTACTCCATATCCTTGGTTATGCTGTATCCAAAGTTCCTCCATATCCGCGATCCCGCAGCCCATGGATTCTACCAACTGTGGATCCTTTGTGTGCTGCTCAGTGTCTGACTCTTTGCGACCCTATGGACTGTAGATCCTGCTGGCGCCGTATTATTTACTGTTGAAAAAAATCTGCATAAAAATGGACCCCTGCGGTTTAGACCTGTGTTGCTCAAGGGTCAGCTGTAGTAGGGGACAGAGTTGAGCACAACTTGGAATGTGCTTGTAGGAGTCGTTCCTTCAGGAGAGCATCCACTCATTCTGTAGCTGCTATTTGCTTGGTGCTTGGATTAACATGACAGGGAAAGCAAAACAGAAAATGCCCATCTCTTGTGCAACTTGTATTCTAAAGCAGGGGAGACAACAAACAGCAAACACTCTGTAATGGCCCTAATTATATGTTAAAGGTAACAAGTATGTGGAGAAAGAAAGATAAGAGGGCAGGGATGAGGCTGGTTTGGGGCACGGGCTGCACCTGTAATTGAGTGATGGGTGGGCTGCATTGAGAATGTCACAGCTGAGCACAGAGCTCGAGGAGGTACAAGAATGCAGCCCCGTGCCCATCTCAGGGAAGGGCATGCCAAGCAGGGGGACGACCCGCCCCAGGGGTGTATGGTGGAGGAACTATGGGAGGCCACTGCGCCTGGGGCCGTGCAGCAACCCCTGACAGAGACACAGCAGGGCCAGGTTCTGGGGGCCTTGGTGGGGTGGAGTCCCAGGAAGGATTTGTGAGTTTACGCTGAGAAAAATGGGAAGCCATTGACAGGTCCTGAGTGGAGGAGGGACTTGAAAAAGTAATTTGACTTTTTAACACATCTTCCCTCTGGCTACTGTGTTGAAAGTAGCCAGAAAGGGGGAGGGTGGCTGCTAAGAGTGGAAGCAGAGAAGACAGAGAAGAGGCCCCCGCAGTACCCCAGGTGACCGGTGATGCTGGCTTGAGCCTGGGTGGTCGCAGTGGAGAGGATTCTGGGTATATCCTGAAGGTAAGCCCAACAAAATATCCTGCTGGATTGAATAGGGAATGTGAGAGAGAGAGAGAGGGGAAGCAAGGATGACTCCAAGGTTTAGGACCCAAACAATGGAAGGTCTGGATCTGAGACAAGCATGAGATAAGAGAGATTCCCATAACACAAAGACCACGGCAGAGTTCCAAAGTCAGAGGCCTCGCCACCCTATTCCTTGCTTAAAAAATGGAACATGAGCCATGAGGGGAGCAGAGCCCTTTATCCAGCACTTTTTGCAAAACCAGAGTTCAGGCGCAGAGGAGAAGTTTCAGAGAACCTCACTTTGGGATATGTAAGAAAGCAGGAGGGTCGAGGTCACTGGCTAGGACCCCCTTGTCAAGGGTGGCCCTCGAGTGAGTGAAGGTCTGTCAGCCCCAGCTGTCGGTGCAGGCTTTGAGAGCCGAGTCTCTGAATGCACAGACACCAGGCTCAGAAGTGCCCTGAGGTTGGCTGCCATATGCAGCTGGCAAGCCTCCCCTGAAATCAGCAGATGAATGGAGCACTTATTGATATAAATATCATCACCACAACAGCTGGGCGCCTTGCGAAAATAAACAATGACACAGCGTGAGCATCAGAAAAGCCGCCCTCAGCACCTGGCGGGGCGGTGCTCTGAAGTGGCATCCACGTGTGTCGCCAGCCTGCCCACGCCGAGGCAGCCCCTGGTGGCTCTGGCCAGTCCGCAACAAGAACAGGTCTGCCACGGGTCGCGAGCATTGCCAGACCGCCCCCGAGAGGACCAGCGCCGCATCTTGTGGTTTGACTGGGGACCAACTGGTGAGGGCATGTGTTGCTGACTCTCTGTAATTTGTACCAAAATAAGGTAGCGCAGAGGATGGGATTCCCAAGTGCTTTGTTTTCTTGCACCGCTGGTCAAATCTGTCTGCTTCCACTCAGAATCCTGTACCACTGCATTCAGCCAGCCACCCCTAGCCACGGGTATCTTTCCATCCTCCATAGGGACTGCTGTTCAAAGATGATTATGAGCAGTGGGGCTTGAGGTAAAGACTCCCAAAGCAATTCCATTGACCTTAGAGATTTTTTTTTTTTAAAAAAAAGCTCTCTGGGACTCCCGAGGGCCGTGGTCAGATTAGTCTGGCAATGTCTAACCACAACAGCCAGCGAACGAGGCTGACGGGCAGGTCAGGAAGAACCTCTTCAATCACACCCGGTACATTGACAAGATCTCTTCCATCTTTGTGGGCTCCACAGTTAGACCAGAGGCCATGGGGAGCAGACACCAGAGAGATGCCCTCTTCATGGCCAGGCCACACCCACTATGTTGTTCAGAAAGCTCAGGAAATCCTCAGTGCCCCACTGTGGGCAGGGTCTGTGTGGTAGGCAGACTGTTGGCCCCCAAAGCTGTCCACATCCAAATCCCTAAATGTGTCGCTATGTTATCTTACGTGGTAAGCAGGACTTTGCAGATGTGATCAAGTTAAGGATCCTGAAATGCATGGATTGTCCTGGGTTATCCAGGTGGGCCTGCTGTCAGAGTCTTTTAGAAGAGGGAGGCAGGAGGATGAGAGTCAGGAACAGATCATGATGATGGGAGCAGGAGCTGGAGTGATGGGGCCACAGGTCGAGGGATGCTGGCAGCGGCTAAGACTGGAGATGAGGACTGGTCTCTCCCCTGAGGATGCCAGAAAGGAACACAGACAGCTCAGCTGACACCTCGACTTTAACCCCGAGAGACTCATCCCAGACTCTAACCCCCAGTTAAGAAATTTGTGTGGCTTTAAGCTACTACATGTGTGGTCATTTAGTATACCACCCTGGGAAGCTAAGACAGCAAAACTGAAAATGGAATTTCAGACCTGGCGGTGTGGGGGTCAGAGCCCGCACAGAGTATGAGACTAAAATCCTGGGGAAATCCAGAATCAGCCTGGGGTACAGGACTGGAAAGCGGTTTGAGCTGGAGAAACCCATGTCTGAGTCAGGGTCCCTCAGGAGCAGGGTGGGGAGAGCCAAGGAGAAGGCAGACGACCATCCCTCCAGTGGCAGGAGGCTTGCAGAGCCAGGGGGAGGTCTCCTAAAGGCCCAGGAGCAGGCCTGCTGGGCCACTTTCAATCGGGCACTCGTCAGCATACATTTATGGTGAACCTTCCATGTGCCGAACACTAACCTAGACACAGCAGTGCACAAAAGAGGCCCACAAAATCCGCAGTACCCATGGAGCAGCCGGTCTAGTGAAGTAATGTCTGCCTCCCAAACTCCTTGGGCACCAGAGAGGGTGGAGACAGCTTCAGCTGAAACCATGACACCAGGACCCTCAAGCCACAGGGAGAAGCCGAGCTGGAGGCAAAAGGGATGGGAGAGCCAGGTCCAGGCAGCCTGTCCCACCACCCCAAGTGCTGAGGGGAGCGCTGGGGGAACCAGCAGGGGATGACCAGCGCGCCCCCATCAGCCCGGAGTCAGGGGTGCGGTCAACGGGACCCAGCCTCACTTCTTTGTTCCCATAGAGTAAGTGCTGGGGTTTTTCTTGTTGTTCAGTCACTAAGGCATGTCTGACTCTTTGCGACCCTGTGGACGGCAGCACGCCAGGCTTCCTTGTCCTTTACTATCTCCCAGAATTTGCTCAAACTCATGGGGCTTTGGCATTCTTGAATATTCCGCTCATTTATTGTATTGGCTCTGCTGGAGGATCCCCTGAGCTTCTCAGTATTTTACTTGTCACTAATTCTAGGGAGTACACTTTACCTCGGTGAAATCTTAGAGATTTTATAACCACCTTACAATATTTCCTATGTCTTCCCTCCAAAGAGCCGCCACTCTGTAAGCCTTTATTTTCCAAACTGTATTTACTAATTAATAATTTGCTCATCTTCCTGTATCTTTTCCACAATCAAAAGGGTCTCAATGAATTTCTGATCCACAGGCCATAGCAATAAGACAATGAGCTGCTCTGAAACCAGGGTCTTGGTGTCCTCCACGAGGTCAGTGGTGTGATCCCCTTTGGCTTTGGAAGACCTTGAGATAGCTCATTGGCTTTTCCTGCCAACTTTATGGCCATCACTGTGGAATCCACTGGTCTGACCAGGCCCCCTTCTCTCATTTTGCAGGTCAGGAAGCTGAGGCCCAGGCAGGCTTTGTGCACAGCCCCACAGCCACCACGACCCAGGCCCAGGGCCCCCTGCCAGGGATGGTGAAGACTTTCACCACCATATAAACAACAGGGCTTCCAGGGCCCCGGGGTCCGATAAGCACTGGCTTGCTGGTACCTGGGTACACGAAGCAGGAAGGAATGCGTCTTAATTTAAAGCAAGCAAGAGCCCCGCTTGTGTAAGAGCTGCGTTGCCCAGTTCTGAACTCCCCCGGGGGAGTCTGAGATTTCCTGTGATGCAGATCCAGGTGCAGAGGTGAGGGGGTGGGGGCCGAGGACATGGATTCCCACTGAGCTTCTAGAAGTGAGAGAGGCAAGCTTGTCATCCTCCCAGGAAAAAAGCGGGCGTGACGTTTCAGAGATGTCTTTTCCTGTCATTGTGCCTGGAAGGCAAATAGAAAGCACTTCTAGCCCCATTTTTGTCTCAGCTTGTAAAAACACAGCCTCACACGCCAGCAAAATACACACAACCCCCAAGGCCGTGTCTCCGGAACTCCCAGGCCTGACCTTTGCAAGGGGCCATATCTCTGTCTCTAAACCCACTGGAACAGGAAAATAAGGAGTTGGGGGTCAAGAGACCTGAGCTCAGGCTCTAGCCTTGCCATGTACTTGCTGTGTTGCCTTAAGCCAGTTCCTTAACTTGTTGAACTCTCAGTGTTATCACCGGTGAAATCCGGGTACCTCAGATGCCAGATCCACTCTGTCTTTGAAGGTTTACATGAAATGCGCTTTGTTTCCTCTTCCCCATTGTGTGGGAAAGCCCACTGTGCACCCCCAAGATTTCTGGGGATTCCCCAGGGGTTCTGTGTTCATGTCCACTTCTGAGATCCAGCTCAGGCTCTACTGGCGGTAGCGGGCGGCTCATGTCCCAGCATTGCCCGTGGCTGAAGGCTGAACATCGCACGCCCTCACTCCTTCGGTTTGTGTTTTAGTTTTTGGCTGTGCAGGCTTCCTCTAGTTGCTTCTCATGGGCTTCTCATTAGAGAGGCTTCTCTTGTGGAGCACAGCGCTAGGGCGCATGGGCTTAGTTGCCCCGAGGTATGTGGAATTTTCCCAGACCAGGGATCGAACCCGTGTCCCCTGCATTGGCAGGCGGATTCTCAACCACTGGACCAGCAGGGAAGTCCAACACATCCTCATTCTTAAACCCCACCTCGCTCCTCATGCTTGGCGGCCAGCAGCATGTTTCCCCCACCCTTTTGCACAGGCCACTTTTTTCCTCCCTCTGTCTCCTCTCTCCCTCCTCCCCACCCCCCAAAGCCTTTCCCTTGTTAAGCTGAGGAGTTCAGCCATCTCTTTGTTATCTCTTTCTGAAACCGGCCCTGAACCTTTGTCTTCCACCCCACCCTACCTTCCTCTTTAGATATTTTCCTAAACTCTCCCCTTCCTTCCCAGAAAGGAGCTCTGTTCCACTTACTACAGGAGTTGCAGTCTTTATCTTCTGAATGGAGAGGTGAACGGAGGGGAGGGGCGCATGTGCTTTGATTAGGGTCCATGTGCTTTTCTCTGTCTCTCCCCAGCCTCACATCCTCCTCTTCCCTGAAGATCTGTCTTCCTTACTGGCCACGGTATTAAACCCAATAATACGTTTTGGTCTCTTTGTGGAATTTTAGGAAGTTTCATCATTACTGATCTGAATTTCAAAACCAATTTAGGTAGCACACTTTTCTCTTAAAAATACCAGTAATTCATTTCACCTTTAGGTGGCCTGGGATTGATTCCCTCCTTTGGAACCCAAGGACCTTGATAATGAGGCTTTCATTTCTGGAAGCTGTATTACTTGGCTTTTCCATTTTATCAAAGTACTTTTTAATTAATGAAAGTCATAACTGAGGCGCACAGAAATACACTTGAGGATTGTTTATGCCAAAAATAGGCCCATATTGCTAGACTTAAATCATCAGAACGTGTTTATTTCAGCGACTAACAAGCTTTCTGATTCCATCAGCAAGAAAATGATGTCTGACTGAGAGGCGACCTTCATGTCTGTTAGATTTCATGTGTGAACATGCACCCCCGTAGGACATCTTTCCGTGGCCCAAGCAGCAATGGGAGTCACCAGGTGGAATAACGTATGGCAGCTGTTCCAGGACTGTCCACACAGGCTTCATGACTTTCGCTTGGTTTAACTTGTTCTGACAATAAATAGCAAAACTCCCTCTGCTTTTCCAGGAGAAGCACGGCCTTGGTGATATCAGCAGCAGCTGCTGCACCAGCCTCCCTCCCCAGCCCCCCAGGTGTGGCCATCAGCCGCCCGGGTGCATTTGCAGTGGCGGGGCCCTCCCTATGGGCAGGCAGCGCCACCCCTCCCAGAGGGAAGAGTAAGAAAGAGAGGCGAGCCCTGGGATCTAAGGTAGGAAGAGGCTGGGCCAAAGAATTGGCCTCTACCATGGAGACATGTCCACTTCACAAAGTGTTTCTGAGTGTATGTGTGGCCCCAGGTCAACTGGGTCCTTGTGGGTTTAGAGAAGCAAGTAGGCTTCTTGAAACCTCTATTTCCAGGGCCTGAAGAAACCCTAAATTCTTCTCCCCAAGTTTCTATAACCATTTGTTTCTTTTTTAAATTTAAATTTTTTATATTACTTTTTTGGGTGGAATGTTTTAATTTGAGTACAGTTGATTTACAATGTTGGTGTTTCTGCTATACAGCAAAAATGAATCAGTTGTACACTCATATCCACTCTGTCTTAGACTCTTTTTCCATATAGGTCATTACAGAGTATTGAGTAGAGTTCCTTGTGTTTTACCGTAGGTTCTCATTAGTTATTATTTTATATACAGTAGTGTATATAATGGCAGTCTCCCAATGTATCCCCACTGCCCTTTCCCCCTTGGTACATAAGTTGTTTTCTACGTTTGTGACTCTGTTTCTGTTATTACTCAGCCATCAGAAAGAATGAAATAACGTCATTGGCAGTAGCATGGATGGACTTAGAGACTATCATGCTGAGTGAAGTAAGTCCAGAGTGAGACAAATACCGTATTATATCATGTATACGTGGAATCTAAAAAACAATGGTCCCAATGAACTTAGGTCATTTTAAAGGTTACTTTCCATGTACAGTTATTACAAAATGCTGGCTAGATTCCCCATAATACATCCTTGAGCCTATCTTACACCCAGCACTTTGCACCTCCCACTCCCCCTCCCACTGGTAACCACTAATTTGTCCTACGTATCCCTGAGACTTCTTTTTTGTTATATTCACTAGTTTGTTGTATTTTTTAGATTCCACGTGTAGGTGATACCAAACAGTCATCTGCAAACAGTGACAGTTTTTTTTTCTTCCTTTCCAGTTTTTATTTCTTTTCTTCTCTTGATTGCCATAGCTAAGATTTCCAGTACTGTGTTGAAGAAGAGTGGACCGAGTGGGCACTGTTTTGCTCCTCACCTCAGAGGAAGTGTTTTCAGTTTTTCACTGCTGAGTGTGATGTTAGCTGTGGGTTTGTCGTATATGGCCTTGATTATGTTGAGGTATGTGCCTTCTATGCCTACTTATTGGAGAGTTTTTAATAAGTAGGGGTGTTGGACTTTATCCTAAGCTTTTTCTGCGTCTATTGAGATGATCATATGGTTTTCACTCTTCAGTTGTTTACATGGCGTATCACACTGATTGACTTGCAGATATCAGAAAACATCCTTCCATCCCTGAGATAAATCCCACTTAATCATGGTGTATGATCCCTTTAATGTATTATTGGATTTGGTTTACTAGTATTTTGTTGAGGATTTTTGCATATATATTTAATCAATGATATTGACGTGTAGTGTTGTCTTCAGTGATATCTTTTTCTGGTTTTGGTATCAAGATGATGCTACCCTTACAGAATGAGTTCAGAAGGACAGATATTAACTCTTCTCTAGAATGTTTGGTAAAAGTTAACTGTGAAGCCGTCTGGTCCTGGACTTTTGTTTGTTGGGCATTTTTTAATTACTTGATTCAGTTTCATTATTGGTAACTGGTCTGTTCATATTTTCTATTCTAGGTTGTACATTTTATTGGCATGTTATTGTTCATAGTAATTTTTTTTGATCCTGTGTATTTCTGTGGTGTCAGTTGTAACTTTTTTCATTTCTGATTTTGATTTGGGCCATCTCCCTTTTTTTCCTTGATGAGTCTGGCTCAAGTTTAACCAGTTTTATCTTTTCAAAAAAACCAACTTTAATGTCATTGAAAACTTAAGTCTCTATCTCTGCTCTGACCGTTATGATTTCTTTCATTCTCCTATTGATAAGTTTGGGGGTTTCTTCTTCTTTCTCTAGTTTCTTAAGGTATAAGGTTAGGTTCTTAAGATTTTTGTTTCCTCAGGTAAGTTTGTATCACTATAAACCTCTCGCTTAGTGTTGCTTTTTTCTGTGTCCCATATGTTTTGGATCATCTTCTTTTTCATTTTTCTCTAGATATTTTTAAATTTCCTCTTTTATCTCTTCAGTGATGGTTCTTTAGTAGCATACTAGTTAGCCTCCATGTGTTAGTATTTATTGCAGTTTCTCTTCTAGTTGATTTCTAGTCTCACATAGTTTTGTGCTAGGATCAGATGCTTGATACAATTTCAACTTTCTTAAAGTTACTGAGTTTTTTTGTGGTCTAGCATGTGCTCTATCCTGGGCTTCCGTTGTGGCTCAGCTGGTAAAGAATCTGCCTGCAACGCGGGAGACCATCCCACAGGCACCTGAATATAATGGACGTTGTGCTGCTTTTGGATGGATGCTCTCTGTATGCTAATTAAATATATTTGGTCATTTAAGGACTGTGTTTCCTTAATGATTTTCTATCTGGATCATCTGACCACTGACAGGAATGTTAAAGTCCCCCCAGTTATTGTGTTCCTGTCAATTTCTCCTCTTGTGTCTGTTCATATTTATGTTATATTTGGGTGCATATCTACAACCGTTGTACATTCTTCTTGGATTGACCCCTTGATCATTATGTTGTGCCCTTCCTTGTATATTGTAACAGTCTTCAAAGTGTTTTGTCTGATGTAAGTATTGCTACTCTGGATTTCTTTTGATTTCCAGAATACCGTTTTCCATCCCCTCACTTTTAGTCTGTATGTGTCTCCAGAAGGCAGTATGTATGAAGTCTTGTTTTGTATGCCTTCAGTCTGTGTCTTTTGGTTAGAGCATTTAGTGCGTTTACATTTAAGGTAATTATCAATATGTGTGTTTTTATTGCCTTTTTATTTTGGATTTGTTTTTATAGTTTTTTCCCCCTCTTTTGTTCTCTTCTCTCTTGATGACTATCTTTAGTGTTACGTTTGGACTCCTTTTTCTTTTTTGTGTGTATAGATCTATTATAGATTTTTGGTTTGTGATTACCATGAGGTTTTTGTATAACAGTCTATATGTGATTATTTTAAGTTGATGATCCCTTGATGTCAAATGCACTTTTAAAACCCTACATTTGTATTCTCCTCCCCTCATGACTGTTTTTGATATATTTTATATTTAATTGTTTTATGTGTCTATTAATTAACTGCTTATTATGAATATAGATGGTTTTACTACTTTTATCTTCCCTAACACCTTTGTGTGGGGCTGATTGCCTGCCTTTACTGGTGAGCTTTTGCATTTTGTAATGTTCTTGTTTCTTGTTGTGGCCTTTTCTTTTTCTCGTAGAGATTCTTTAACATTTGTTGTAAAGCTGGTTTGATGACTCTGAACTCTTTTAGGTTTTGGTTGCCTGTAAAGTTTTTGTGTTCTCCATCAAATCTGAATGAGAACCTTGCTGGGTAAAGTATTCTTGGCTGCAGGTTTTTCCCTTTATCGCTTTAAATATATCACGCCATTCCCTTGTGGCCAGCAGAGTTTCTACAGAAAAGTCAGCTGACAGCCTCATAGGAATTTCCTTTCTGTTATTCCTTTTCCCTTGCCACTTTTAATATTCTCTTTTTGTCATTTTAATTACCATGTGTCTTGATGTGTTCCTCTTTGGGTTAGTGCACGGGACTCTGCTCTTCCTAGACATGGGTAATTTGTCTCCTTTCCAGGGTTGGGGAAGTTTGTAGCTATTGTGTCTTAATTTCCCATACCCTCTTTCTTCTCCTTCTGGGACCCCTATAGCGTGAACGTCAGTGCCTCGGTGTTGTCCCAGAGGTCTCTCAGACGGCCCTCACTAGCTGCTAGTTAGCCTATTGAGGCATGAGGCAACAGAACCCTAGGGGGTCTTCTGGGCTAGCGCTGGCTCACTGGTGGCTGAAGTCAGGGTTTTGAAAAATCTCAGGCTGTTACCTACCCCACTGGCAGGTAAAGCCAGTTCCTGGCTGCAGAGCCCAGGGATGCCCAAGCTTCTTTCAAGTTGGGGGTTGGGGGGAGGGCACAGTTCCGGACACAGTTGGGTATAGGGTTCTGGCTATCCCAAAGCTTGTGTTGGCCTGCTAGTGTGTAGGACCAGGGCCCACAGGCTGTGGGATCATGGTTTTCTTGTGTCTGGAGTTGGCTGTTGGTTCAGTAAGATTTTAGGCAGCCTGTCTGCTGAGGGGTGGATCTGTGTCCACACCTGTTCGGTTGCTTGGCCCTAGGCGCACTAGCATCTGTGTGCTTTTGAGTGGGGTTGACGAGCCAGGATGGCGGCCGCAGTGTTCATTCCCCAGAATGGGCCACAGCTGCCCCCACCTCTCTGAACAGTCTCCAAGAACAGCAAGGTAGGTCCAGCCCAGGCTTCTATCAAACTCCTGCTTTGGCCGTGCGACCCAGTGCGTGTGAGACTGTGTGTGTACCCTCTAAGAGTGAGGTCTGTAGTCTCGTGGGGCTCCCAGAATCACGCCCCATCGGCCTTCAACGACAAATGCTCTGGGGGCTTGTCTTCCCAGACCCTCGGACTGTGGAGTCCAACATGGGGCTCAGAACTCTCACTCCAGTGAGAGAACCGCTACAGTGTAATTATTCTCCAGTTTGTGGGTATGGGACTTGATATTATATCCCAAGTTCACCCATTCTACCTCTTCATCGTGAGTCCTTCTTTTTGCGTCTTTAGTTGTAGACGATCTTTCTGGAAGGTTCCAGTCTTGTTCACTGACGGTGGCTCTGCAGACAGTTATGATTTCGGTGTGCTCAGGAAAGGAGTTGAGTTCAGGGTCTTTCTACTCCGCCATCTTAGTCGCTGTCCTGTAAACCGTTGATGCTTATGTGCTCATGGTCTGGTCTCAGCTCCACTTTCGAGTCACCAAGGGAGCAAAGCTCAGCTTCTCGCCGACGTCTACAAGAAAGCCGTGCATACTGGGCATCGTCCACGCTGTTGGGGGCAGTCAGATGACATGCCCTGATTCACCTTCAGCTCTTTCACTGGTTCCCTTATGCTCCTATTTTTCCTCCTGCATCCCTGGGTCCCTCTCCAGAACAACCCACAGGCCTCTCTCCTCTGACATGCAGAACAGCATCCACATATCCCAGATGGCACCAGTCCCCACTGCTCTATCAGGCTGGCTGGTCGGGAATTTTCACAGGGGCAGTCCTTTGAGTATTATCCTAAAGAGAAATTTTCACATGTGCTGCCAAGTGGCAAGGAAAATACCCTTTACTTAATCCATCTTGTTTTGAGTAACCCGCTCCCATTTATTGAGTGCGCACTAGTTACAGAGTCTTGTGCTAAGCAGGCACGTTCAGGCTCACAGCCACTCATCACAACCTGGAGAAGCTAAAGGTTTGGCCCAAGTCACTCAGCTAGAGAGTGACAGGCTGGGATTTGAACCCAGGGTGCTTCAAGCAGGAGCCCCCATTAACCTTCTGCTAACTGCATTCACAGGCCAAAATGGTGGTACCCACTGAGGCACAACCCCAGCACTTGGACACAGGACGGTCTTGAGCTGAACCTTAGAGGACATTTCTTATTGATAAGAATCATTTCCCAGCCCCCAAAAGGCCACTGGGAACAGAGCACTGGCTTCCCCCATCCCCGCGGCTAGAATAGGTGCAGCATCACAGGTTAGGGGGAGACCCTGATGACCTCTGACAGCTTTGACACCACATCTGCCCACCCATCACCCATGTCACTGCTGATGTGGACTCACAGATTAGGGAACTCGAGTGAGAGGCCAGCTCCGCTGCAGCATCAGAAGGACCCTGCAACCTTCCCCAGGCCTCTGGGCAAGATGGAGAGTGACCTGGAAAATCAAATGCAGAGATGTGTCCCAAAATATAGGAGTCTTGTTTGAGGCAGAGTAGAATCTATTAGTTTGAGAAATTGGTCTGGAAATCTTATTAAAAGAGACAAATCATCCCACATTCTCTCCAGACTGAAAATATTGGAGATAATAGACTTTCCTTGACACTTCAGACCCATGGAGCTCATGTCAGGATCACAGCCAACCTCTGGCAAGGCACAATTCAAAGCAGGTAATAAAGGCAATTATTTTTTTTTTAAATTGGCAGTCCTGATTAATTCTGATTTCTGCGGCCAGCCACAGACTTATCTGTACTGGTCCCTCATTACCGTGAAGGTTGCAGGGCAGGAGAGCCGCTGGCAGAGAAAGGAAGCCCCGGTTGTGGGCCTGGCGTTGCCGCACAGCCCAGCGGATGGCTGTCCAGCCACAAAGGCCGCTGCGACCAGCACTTTGCCCACACACACCCTTCCTCGATACTCTCGATTAGCAGCCCCCGGAGACGCCAGGCGCTTCTGCAGCATGAGACTTCACCCTGCCTCCCCTTGCTGTTCCGGAGGGGTGATGAGAGGACGACGACTTCACATTTGTACGTTAGCTGTGATCGTTGTTATTAGTTCTGTTGAACACTGGAAGGTTCAAGAATGATATGAGTCACTGGAATGCAGCGGGTGCTGGCACCCTGCTAAGGGCTTTCTTGCCGCGTGCCGAAAACAACCCTATAGGACAAGGGTTGCAGGACAAGGGTTGCCAGTGTTCTCTGCAGAAAGAAACAGGTAGGAAGTACTTTAGGTTTTGCAGGCTCTGTGGTCTCTGTCGCTACTACTCACATCTACTGTTACAGCCTGAAAGAAACCATAGAAAATATGTAAATGGCGAATATACCTAAACTTCCTTTACAGACCCAGACGGCTGGCCAGGTTTGGCTAGGGGGCCACGGTGTGTGTGAACAAAGGGCATCCCTAAGCTGGAGTCTGGGCTCCACAGCTGGGAGACATGTTCTCCTCTCTCCCTCCACCCATCCATTCTGGCTCTAGCTCTGGAGGAAGGATAGAATCAAACAAGGTTTTGCATGTGATGCCCAGGGTGAGTTGGCTGTCCAATTCCCCCCAAAAGGAAAAATAGCAGCCAAGATGTCTCAGTACCACAGTACCATGTCACATTAGCCCCTTTTTACATACGAGAAAACCGTGTTACACAGATAGTAAGCAGCAGAGACTGGACTTGGACCCAAGCCTGTCTGATGTCAAAACCTTCATATATATTTAAATCTACTCATGATCTGGTGATGAAACGAATGCTATGAAGGTTTTCGTAAAATGGGGAGAAGTTGTAGCTGCCCTTGCCTCAGTGTTCTATGTAACCCTGACAGCGGCGTGTCAAGGTAGCCTGTATTCTCCCCGTTTTACAGATGGGGGAAACTGAGGCCCAGCAAGCCTAACAGATGGTTTGAAATCCGCACAGCTAAGATGTTTAAGCCCAGTGTTACTGTGTTCAGAGCTCTGACTTTTCAAAAACCAAAAAAATGGTGGCTATTGCCCAGTGGGAAAGCTGAACCCAATTTCCTACATAGTACTCTACCTTTCTAGCCTTGGGGATAAGTGAAACCAACACCCCTCCCCCAACCCCCGTCCTTGGCCTCTTTCTGTGAGCCCTCTCCTTGCCTCAGTTCTGCATGCAGTACTGGCCTGAGAAGACGTCGGGGTGCTACGGGCCCATCCAGGTGGAGTTCGTCTCGGCCGACATCGATGAGGACATCATCCACAGGATATTCCGCATCTGTAACATGGCTCGGGTGAGTGTCCGGCTGCGTCCTGGGCTCCTCCTTCCTGAACAGACGGATGCTGCTGGGGAGGACCCCGCCGGCGTCGGTGCTGTGCTCCCCGATCTGCCCGTCCTCGGGGAAGCGATGCTTCTGCCAGCTCCCGTTCCAGACCCGGCAGTGGTTCCCACACACAGAGCTGCACAGGGGGCATCCGGCCGGCTGGCTGCCGTGCAGACAAAACTTGTCAGAGCGCAGTGCTTCCCTGCCATGTCACGCAGTATGGGCATGAGTTGATGCAGCCTTTGAGCGGATCCAGTAAGCTTTGGGCTAGAGGCTAGGAAATAAGTTGGGAGACAAGATTCTTTCATGAGGAATTTCACTGCTGGGTAAAGGAGTTATTGGGCAGGAGTGAAGAGATGAGGGTCTAACTAAATGGTGACTGACTGAAGCAACGGTGGTCTTTCTTTACTGGGGCCCCGGGACGAAGAGAATTCAGTCCCTGCCCTCAGAATTCACTCATGGGAAAGCGACCTGTGTTTTGGCACATGAGCAGCAAGGAGAGAAGAGTCCTGCCCAGTATTCAGGGAGACTTTCCTAGAAAAAGGGACATTTGAGTTGGGTTTTGAAAAGTGCATAGAAGTTTTTTAGGTGGAAGAGGGATGCAGGGCAGTCCAACAGGAGAATCAGTGCACAGAGGGGCGTGGGGATGGCCTGTGACTCTCACCGTGAGACATCATGGCTTAGACGCCACTTACCCCATCTGCCACTGCACCCCCAGCAGACCACCCTGACGGCCTCTCTGTTCTCAGCCCCAGGACGGGTACCGCATAGTCCAGCACCTCCAGTACATCGGCTGGCCCGCCTACCGGGACACGCCCCCCTCCAAGCGCTCTCTGCTCAAGGTGGTTCGACGGCTGGAGAAGTGGCAGGAGCAGTACGACGGGCGGGAGGGACGCACCGTGGTCCACTGCCTGTGAGTATGATTGGGAGGCGTCTCCAGGGCGGTGGGAACAGGACATCCTTGAGGATGCCGCTGACCAAAAGTACTGTCTTAGGCATCGCAGGCGTTACCGCGTCCTTGCAGGCCAACAGGAATGTATTCAAGGCATGACAGTCCTTTCATGGACTAGGGGTGCAGTCATAAAGCTATCTGTGGGACATCCTATTCACAAGCATTCACTTTGTGTCTTAGAATTTAAAATGGTCTGGGGAGAAGTGATGTGAAGGCCTCATTCTTTAAGAAGGAAATTGAATCAGGATCTTCCCTGTCGCAGAATAGTATTTCTGGAGCAGGTGGAGTCATTAATAACATCTTACCCCAGGACTGAGTTCAGTTGTTTCAAAACCAGGAACTCTTTCAAACAGGCAGTGCACACTTGTCAGGAAGACTGGAGTGCTTAAGGGAGAGGTGTGAGACGGGGGAGGTCCCTGCCCACTCTTGCCCGTGGGATTGTTTCTTAGCCTGCTTTTTTGCAGGAGTACCTTTTTAATCATGTCTTCCCTTGCCAAGGTGACCAGCAGTTTGAGCTGTAGGAAGGCACAGGGGTGTCCTCTTACAGAAGGGACCTTGGCATCATCCTTGGAGGGCAGAGATGCCGAAACAGACACCGAAGTACAGGTGCTGGCCAGTGAAGGGAGGGCGACCGTGTGCACCTGAAACATCTGGCCGTTGAGTGTCCTGTGGATGAAACATCTGGGAGGTTGACCGAGAGACTTAGTTTCCATCCAGATGTTCTTTAGACACAGACCATTACATGAAATCATTAGTTGCTCTTGGCAACACGCCCAGGAGTTCCAGGCCTGGCAGATTCCTAGAGACTTTCTGTAAAGAGCTGGAGGGGTGTGTCCATGAAGATGACTTACGGGCCCTCAGAGAGAAGGTGCAATGGAGGGATGACCCCGCCAAGAGCCCTGTATCCCTATCTGTACATCCCAGGTTACACAAGATGTTCTGATCAAGGACTGATCAAGAAAACATAGATGCGGCACCTCTCTTGGGATTCAGCATCTCACACCCATCCCGGCCCTGCCTGAAACCCAATCTGGCTGACCCGAGGCTCACAGAGCTGTGTCTGGTAGCGCTGTCCTTAGTGGATGGCAAGAACTAGACATAAAAGCATGCACCACCTTCTGTTGTCCCCACTGGGTGTGCAGGTGGACCCAAAGCATCCTTTCGGACAAGGATGCAGGCACCATGTGTTCAAAGACATTCTTATCTGTCTGCTGTGGGGGTTTGGGTCCGTGTGCTGAGGGTGATGCTTACACGCTCCTAGGACCAAGGAAACATCAAACTAAGTGAACTCTCCAAGGCCGTCCCCTTTATGATACGAATGAAGAACCAGGGCTCGGACACAGGAAGGGATGTGCCCAAGGTCAAAGCAGGTTCATGGCACAGATGGGACTCAACCATGGCTCAGGCTTTCTACCACCACCTTCCCTTGCATTTGCCAGGGCAGCCACTGCTCCCCCACTACTGCAGACATGGCCGTGGGCTCAGCAGGTGTCTGAGGGGTACCCAGGAGTCTGCTCACCTCCTTCCTCTGTTTAGGAACGGGGGAGGCCGCAGCGGAACCTTCTGCGCCATCTGCAGCGTGTGTGAGATGATCCAGCAGCAGAACATCATCGACGTGTTCCACATCGTGAAGACGTTACGGAACAACAAGGCCAACATGGTGGAGACCCTGGTGAGTGGCCGAGAACTGTCCTCCGAGAGCCAGGGGCTGCCAGTGGTTCCCTGGACCTGAACCAAAGAGCATCCGAGAGGGAAAGCACTCAGCAGTGCTCACTGAGCACCTGCAGGCCTGCCCTCTGCACTCATGCCACTGCTTCCCTCCCAGCCAGCCTCGCCAGCCTCTTCTGCAGAGCAGGCCACCTAGTCCTCCTGGCACACTCTGCTCTCTGTTACTTTCTTTCCACTCCAGAGGGAAGTGTCACTCATTCTGATTTAGGGGATGGGATGCTGGGTTAGTAGAATGTGAATTATTGAGTTTACCAGAACATCCATTCAGCTTTTTCCATAAGATATTGCCCAAATGTTTGAGTTTTTCTGTGATATGTTTTTGATTCAGTCCAAACCTATTCTTGTATTTCCCTGGTGGCTCAGATTATGGTAAAAATCTGCCTGCAGTGGGTTCGACATGGGTTTGATCCCTGGGTTGGGAAGATCCCCTGAAGGACGAAGTGGCAACCCACTCCAGTATTCTTGCCTAGGATATCCCACAGACAGAGGAGCCTGGCAGGCTACAGTCCATGGGGTCGCAGAGAGTCAGACACAACTGAGCAACTAACACTTTACTTAAGTCTAGTCTCATTAATTTATGCTCATGATTACTGTATAAAGCATTGAGCTAGGATATCGTAAAGGACAAGAAGAAACTCAGTGGCAAAGTCCCAAAGGTTAAGGCCTGGTGCAGATACAGACATGCCATATGCTGAGAACTTCAACCTGAGCCTTTAAATCTGTGCCAAGTGAGGGCCTGCTCCAAGGCCGGTCCACAGACCAGCAGCAGCATCCCATGGCAGCGTGGCAGAGATGTGGACCCTCGAGTCCTACTCTGGATTTACTGCGTGGACATTTTGACTCTACTCCTAGTAGACAGAGTAGATAGATAACATTCTCTCCACACTCTGAACTAAATGCACTTTCCATCTCTCACTCATCATCTCTTCTCCTTCTCTGCCTCTCCCCCTCTCAGGACCAGTATAAATTTGTATACGAGGTGGCGCTGGAATATTTAAGCTCCTTCTAGCCCGACGGCTCGGGGAACCTGCCAGAGCCCAGGGGCTGCTGCGGCCGAGCCCCCATTTCCGTGAACGGCAGCGACTGGGCTCAGGGGTGCCCTGCCCAACTCCAAGGAGAAGACTGGAGGGCCTGTGGTCCACGGCAGGCTCTGCACCTGCCAGGGTCTCTGGGTGCATGGAGGCTGTTACCCCGACAGGCCCCGGCTCCTTTTGCATACCCCTCCAGCCACGCACCCGTGCAGGAGTGCACCAGAGCAAGGCCTGGGTTTTTTAGGGCCAAGACCTCCTGCTTTTGCTCTTTTCAAGTCTGTGACTCCCACGGCAAGGCGACTGTGAAGGTGCAGGTGGGTGTGACTGGCTTGTGGGGTCACTGCTCTGCTGCCCCCACCATCTCCTTCCGGGACCCCTGGCATCGGACACCTGCCGGTCTGGATCACTGGGACCTCAGGATGCTCCCGAGTCCTCAGCAGAGGCCCCCACCCTCCTGCCTCACCCGCATGGGGCTTGGCCCAGCACCATTCTATACCCCGCCCCCAGCCTGGGGCCTCTACCTTCTGCAGCTCACTGGCCAGCGCCTGGTGTCCGTGGCTCTCCTCGATCCAGGTTTTCTTTGCTTGTCTGTGCTCAGTGGGGCAGGGTGGGACCGCAGGGAGCCTGGCTGCCTCTCCTCTCTCTGTGAAGAAGGACCGCCTCCCCATGGCAGGGCTCCGGCTGGCCCTGTGTGTCCTGGGCGGTGACTCTTTGGGGAGGGATGAACAAGATTTGATGATTTTCCAAAGTGTATGTGAAAAGAAACTTTCTTTAGGAGGGTGTAAAGTCTTAGTCTCTGATGTCAAAATCTGGTGGGGAGGGAAGTTTGGTTGTATAGCTCTAAGACCAATCTCCCGGGCCTGTTATCTCCCTGCCAAGTTCCTCAGAAGGTTCCCCCCGCCCCCCCGTCCACCACCAGGGTCAGCACAGCCACAGAGCAAGAAGAGTTTCATTTGGGGCTGACACAAAAGCAGCATACCCCAGAGCTCCGAATTTGAATGCCTGCCTAGAGCAACCCAGCTGCCATCTCAGAAAAGGTCACTGTGGACCCAGTGATACTCTGGTTTAAAGCAGACATAGGGGATCAGGCCTGGGGATCTTGCCCAAAGTGTGGGTCAGTCGATGACAGGGAGCCAGCTTTGACTAGGCATCTACTAGATGCCAGACTTGGCACGTTCTTGGAACCCACCCACCCTACCCCACCCTGGACGCTGTTCACTTGTGATCACCCTGATTTTACAACTGAAAACACTGAGGCATCTTCCTCAGGTTTCCCACAAGGCAGATCGTAGTGGTAAGACTTGTACTGTTTTCTTTGTCTTTTCGTAGCCAAGTAATTATTTTATGGAGGGAAAATAAGGCCAGAAAGTTCTGAGCAGAGAACTCCACAAATGGCAATCTAGTTCTTTTTTTCTGGTGCCCGTGTTTCTGGGAAGCTCAGCGTTTCAGACGTATTTTAGTAACTCACTCCCAGCTCCCCAGGAGAGCTAGTCCCATCTTATTCCTTGGCCAGTGAAAACCACTCCCTGGGCCCTCAGGCCATGAGGTCTGTGAGCCCGGGACACTCTCCCTCTACCTGGGTCTCTTGCTGGTGCTCTGGTACAGTACCTGGCAGCCCGGGGTGGCCTGGGATCCGGGACGTGCCATCCAGAAGCTGGTCTGGCCCCAGACCGGAGGCGTGAGGAGCACAGGCCTCCTTCAGAGCTAACTGTATCCTGGGGAGACAGAACCTCAGTGCAGCGTCAAGTGTTGCACGAGCCTCACAGCAGGGCTTTCTAGAGGGGGTGACATCCCTTCAACAGGGTGGAAGAATGAAGAGAAGGAAACTCAGGCCAAGAGAAGATGTGCAAAGACCCAGAGGTGTGCAGAATCCCTGGGGGTGGGCGGGAGGTGAGCCCAGTCGGAGCAGAGCACGTCGCGCTGGGGCGGGAGCTAAGCCGGGCTGGAGGGAGCGGCACGCACCCCACCAGCAGGGCGGACTTGGCCCCTTTGGCAGCACGGAGCCCAGGGAGCGCTAAGTGCCGGGCTCAGCTCCCTGTTGAGGAGGCCCCCTCGTGGGCCGGTGAGGCTGCCTCTCTCCCTTTCATCAGACACTGTGAACACATTCCCTTAAGCGTACACTTTTTAATATCACATCTATTTGTCTGTCTGCTCATTTGTTGCTGGAACAAAATACACAGTACATTAAGACGCCCAGCTTCTGTGAGGAAGTCCGGATCTCTGCTATGTCACAGAGCAGGGGGCACCAAGCCAGACCCCGGGCCCCTGTGGACGGGACATGGCAGGAGCTCACAGAAGCTGCTCCTGTCGGCACAGGTTCTGGGACTGTCTTGAAGTCCTGGGACCCCAGACTCGATCAGGGAAGGGCTGGCGCTTTGGAGGTTCAAAAGGAAGCAACTCAAAGCAAAGGAAGGCAAAGAAGCCCCGCCACGAGCCTGCTCTTCGCCTTTCGTGGCTCTTCCCCTGATCCCAGGCCCCCACCCCACTGGGCCTGCCGACCTTCCCGGCTCCAGCCGGCCCTCCCCAGCCTTCAGGAAGCCTGTAGCATAGGAAATCAGCCTGCTCTATACTTCTCCCTCAGATCCGGGGCTCATCTGTGCAAAACAGGAGCCAGGGGAGCGGGGTGGTCTCCAATACAAATAAACCCTAGGATTTATTCTGCTCAGGAGGGGGTGAAATTGCTGGCAGATGAAATGACAGTGGCTTCTATCATTTCAAATGGTAGGAATTTAGAATGTGACTTCAGGGAGAAGGAAACCTGTGAAAAGCACAAAGCCTCATGGTTCTCACCTCCTGAATGTGGACCCTGTTTGGAAAAGATGGAATTAACGAGAAGCCAGGAATTGTCCCACCTGCATGCATGTCTGGCCTACACATCATCAAGATTTGTCCTAGCTGTGACCTAACTCGTTGTCCTCTCGTCCTTTCTGGGGTGAAGATCCTGGGGTCAGGGGCTCTGAGCCTCCAGACGGTCACAGCATGCCTCCCTTTGTAAGAATGGAAGGCATCACCTTGCTTTTCCATCTCTCTTTGGATGTAGCCCAGTAGCGGCCTGCCTGCCGGGTATCAGCCATCCTGTGCAGCCAGCAGACCCTGTGCTGGAGACTAATGTGAGCTCACCCACTTCTCCCAACACCCCTAAGACGTGCTTTCAACTGTCCCCATTTTACAGATGAGGATACTGAGGGGAGAAATCACTTACCCCCTCCCCCATTCCACCACAGCTAGTAAAGGAGGGAGCCAGGGTTTAAATTGGTTCTTTTAACTTCAAAGAACTGCTGTGTCTCAGATTTTCCTGTGACAGGGTGCAGGGGGTGGGGGTGGGGGTGGGAGGGACCCTTAAGAGCCAAGACGAGAGTGAAGCAGGCCCAGTGGATCTTGTAAAACCCAAAGCAGACAACAATAAGCTCAAAACTCCTTCAGTTTCATGTTTGACAATTCACATAGTATTTGCATTCTTTGCTAATTAAACCTAACTTAACAAGAGTGTACCAATATTTTTTTAACCACATGTGCCTGATCCCTCATGTGGCTTTACCCGCTGCCCCCCCAGCCCACTACGATGACCCTAGGGAATGACTGCCCAGTCTGAGAGGCACAGTGCCTGGCCATGCCACTCCATCCTAGTCAATGCCAGACTCAAGCTCAAGTCCAGCTCACCTACCCTCTGGCTCACCACCCGCCCCGGTGTGGGGATTCCCTGACCTCACTAATCATGGGCTGATCTCAAGTCTCCTTCAGTTGCATACCGGAAAAAAGAAACCTTTGACATCTACTGTAATTACACAGACACGCCCATCTGGAATGGCAAAGGCTGAGCCCATAAAACCCTAAACCGAAAGAGGAAGATGACAGTGTCTTTCTCAGCAGACTCCTGAATCCTGGGGCCTCTAGAAGGTGGTGCCCTCTGTCCACATGAGTCACGTGATTGCTAATCTGGCCCAATCTGAGGACACACTTCACACAAAGGGCTGGAAGCCTCCTCACTGTACTTCAGCCCCACAGACTCACTGGATTGTTACAACACACAGGGCCTTGGAGGGGGTGCCACCAGGAAGAGCAGTTTACTATGAGACAGTCCCTCCCTTAGTGAGACACGGGGTTATGGTACAAAGAGCTCAGTCTTCAGTTCTAATCCAGCCCACTCATTTCCTGGCTATAGAATGTTGAACCAACTAAGCAGTGGGAAAAGATGTGGAAAGAGAAGCTTCGGATGGGCAGAGGTAGGCAGTTTTGGGGAGCTTTGGGTAGGAAAACAGGAAGGCAAAGCCAAGACATTAGGACCCAATAGGAATCCTCAGAACCAAGAATGCATAGGGTCTACTGGGCAAAGTGTTCACCTCTGTGACGCAGTAGAACAGGGAACAGGGAGGGACTGGGCAGAACCAATTGGAACAAGCATGTTGCTTTAGAACAAGCCTCTCTCTGGGAGAAAAGATGATTAATTTTCCCTGTGACAGATCAATTGTGTTCATTCATCACTGGGTCCCCGCTGGTAAACTAGCTCTTTGGTGTGTGTCCTTCCCATGATCCACATTTCCTCAGGACAGTGTGAATCCCTGCTGGGTGCAGAGGGATTAGTTCTAGCATGGATGCTGCAGAGAGAAGTGAGGTCCAGGGAGGAGCAAACAAGAGCGTACCGGGTCATCTTTGCAGGAATAACTGCCCAGCCCAGATCCAGTGCCACTGAAGGAGATGGTAGCTCCCCTGAACCTCACTGCCTTAGAACAGGATGAAGAAAACCGCCTTCCTTTAGCCTGCATCTGGCCTCTCCTGGGGCATCAGCAGCAAGCTGAGTCAGGAGGAATGCCCTGGAAGACATGGGTGAGCCCGAGGGTAAGATGAGCTCAATGCTAATGCTGAACCATAAAGCCAACACACTGTGCTGGGCCAAGATCCCTGGGCATGGATGGTCAACCAAAGCCACGGGGAGGAAGATGAGACGTGAGTCTCATGGATGACCCTGACTTGCCTCCCCGCCGTCATCTAACTGGTCTTAGCTCCTTCTCAGCCAGTGATGCCAGCTCCAAACCACAGCCAGATACAACAGGGAAGTGAGTGATACGAATCCACCTGGAAGGAACCAGCTGAGACTCAGCCTTGTTCCTGGGCCCCCATGCAAGGGTTCCATGCTGGAGTTGTCCACAGAGACGTGCCTCGCAGTGATAAAATGCAAGCTTTGGCTTCATCTAGCCAGGATCTGCTTTTGAGGAACAGCAAGGAGACACATCAGTGGCAGAGAGCAGAGGGGGCTCAGTGTCTCAGAACCGTGGATATGATCCTCAGAAGCACAGAGAGATGTCTAAGCCATATTTGCACACTGGTTTCCTGGGGACCAGAGGCAGGTTTCCATGTAACTCTGGCTGGTGTCCGATACTTGCATAGAGACCATCACTCCCACCTACCTCCAGAGGAGGTGGGAGGGGTCAGAGGGGCCACGTGCACCCCCTCAAATCCACCCATGAAAGGTCCCCAAGACGCAGAGTCAGCACGCATAATAGTAGACCACAGACTTAGCATCCTAGTTATCCAAGAGATTGGGATAGTCGCTGTGGCTGATACAAAGGTGTAGAAGGATTCAGGATGGGCATACTATAGGAAAAGGCTGTTGGGGATGGGTTACCGTGAACTTCCATAGGTGTCTGAGAGTTGTTCTGAATGGTCGAATTTAGAACCTGATTCTTGGTAGAAATGCCCAGAGAATGACAGTCTGGGGTCCTTGGAGTGTTGGATAGACTATCAGTATGAAGGCCTGGAGTTCAAGGTAATTAATGTATGGTTCCTTGGTGGGTGGGATGCTTAGAATCAGAAGAGGAAAGGGAATATGAAGCAACCTGTCAAAACTGCAAGACTGAGTTTCTGTACACTACTCCAGTGCCTTTGCACTTGTGAATATAAATCAGTGGGCCCCCTTTGTGACAGTACCCCTATCTCTCCTGTGGAAGATTAATGGTATAAGGTGTTCTTTGGACCAAAGCTTCCAGGGCAGTCTGAAGGCTCAGCAGGATAGAGGGGTGACTTCCCAGGTCAGATCAGACTTCTGAAGGGTCAGGCAGAATACCAGTGCCCATACCCTCCACAGGCCTGCAGACTGTTAGATAAATTCTCATGGTCACTCCCATGAGCGGAACTAGGGCCAATGGGTGAAACTTCATAGCTCTAAAAGAAGACTTGCTATCTGCCAGAGAAGCTGAGCTGCCCCATCTTAGCAGCTGTCCAGCAAAAGCCAGACATCCTTTTAAAGGGAAGGGGCTTTGCTGAGATGGTCTTTAGGTTACTTCCCCCAAGATGAGTGAGATGCTACAGAGCTGGGACCTTGTTGGAACACCTTCCTTCCTGCAGAGCATAAAGCCAAACAGGTTGAGCTCGCTTGTGTGAGCTAAAGCCCCCAGTCCCCTGCTGCCCCCACACCACATGGGCCGAGGCTGCTCTGGCCACACATCCAGCACTCATCCAGGCTGGGTATAACAAAACAGCCCAGAGAGAGCAGCTGCTGTGCCACAGAGCCCATGCCCACCAAGATCTCTGATGGGACCAGTCACAGTGTAGACCCACTGGCCAACAGGGCCATCAGTGACAGCAGGATCAGTAAAGGTCCAACAGGACCCAGAGCAGGGTTTTGTGCCTCATAAGCGTTAACTCCAGAGGTGAAGTCTACACCCCCTCCCCCATTCCTGAGACCTGTTAGAGCAGACTACAAAAGCAAAAGCACAGTGATTCAGCTGACTCGCGATTATCACCATGCCCGGTACATCCATTTCATTGCCAGACAGACCCTGAACTAGCCCAGGCTAACCCACACTGGCGATCAGACTCGAAAGCACTCTCTACCTTCTCTTTCACCCTACATCTCACCAGCCAATGAAAGGCAGAGAGTTGGGGCACCTGCCGTTGCCTTGGCTACTGGACCATCATAGGCTACCATCATAGCCCTAGGAAAGCCATCACGGGGTTCCCATCAACTCCAGGGAGACTGACGTTTTCACATCCACTGGGCACATGATACTGCATGAGACCAAAGTCTCCACACTGTCGGCAGCCTCCTCCCTGAATCCCAGTGGCCTGCACTTGTACAGTTTGGGTGTTTGATAGAAAAAGCACGTATGAGAAGAGAAAACAAAATAAATCAACTTAAAGCCAGCACTGTGCTGTCAATGTTCTTCTTTTTTTTCTTTCCAATTCTAGCTTAAAAAAGCAGAAGGTAAATAATGTCAGGTCAATGAATATCAGATATATTTTTTGACTGTACATTACAGTGAAGTGTAATCTTTTTACACCTGCAAGTCCATCTTATTTATTCTTGTAAATGTTCCCTGATGATGTTTGTAATATGGCTGTGTTGAAAATCTATACAATAAAGCTGTGACCCTGAGATTCATGTTTTCCTAACATCCTCGCACTGGTGTCTTCCTGAGGTTGGGTGGGGTAAGGTAGAGACAAGTTGGAGGAGGAGGAGAAAAAAAAAAAAAGCTTATTATGAACTAGATTTTTTTTTCAATTAAAAAGAAAAAATTTCGGCCACACCCTATGGAATGTGGGGTCTTACTTCCCAGCCAGAGACTGAACCTATGCTCCCTGCACTGGGGGTGTGGAGTCTTAACCACTGGAACACCAGGGAGCTCCCTGGGCTAGATTTCTTTAGGTCCATTTAATCGCCACATCAATGATGCAGGAAATATGTACTTTCAGATAAGAATAGTTGAGGTTTGTGAGTATTAAGAGATTTTCCATGATTGTATACTGCACCATAAAAGAGTTGGGTCTTAAACAGATTTTCTCAAGTAGAATCCACAGACTTCTGGCATCAGAATCACACCAGAAATTTGTTCAACAGACAAATGAAGACCATACAGAATCAGTTTCAGGAACTGAGTACTAACAAGCTGCCTGAATGTATCAGCTAGCTATTGCTGTGTAACATACCACCCAAAACTCAGTAACAGTCTTTCATGGTTGTCAACTGCGGTCTGAGCTAGCCTGAGCTCAGCTAATCTCTGCTGGCCCACTCAAATGTCAGCTCAGGGCTCTGCTTGGGGCCAGGCTTGCCCAGGCCACCCTTGCTGGTGCAGGTCTGCTCCTCATGCCTCTCACCCTTCTCCTGGGACCAGCAAGTTAGCCTCAGTGTATGCGTCTTGTGGTGACATCAGGAGTGTGAAAGGGAAAGTCCACTCACCAGGTTGTTCTGAGTCATGTCTGTAACATCCCACTCAACAACACTGGTTGCATGGCATACTCAGAATCAAGAGGCAGGGAAAGATACCCCAACCTCTTGATACAGACTTTACTTCTCAGTGTTGCAGTATATGTGGAGATTATGTACCAAACTGTCGGTGCCAGGTGCATGCTGTAGCCCCGTCATCATCTCAGAGTGTGGTCCACAGACCACCCACATCAGTTCACCTGAGAAACTTCTAAACATGCAGAATCTGATTGAGTAGGTCCAGGGTGGGCCCCAGGAATCTGCCTGCTTAGCAAGTGCCCAGGTGGTAGTAATGCATGCTGAAGTTAGGCAAACATCTTCAGTATACTCAGAAGGGGACAAGACAGATCAGATCCCAAACCAGAGTCTGAGGCTGCCAATCTCATGCACATGATGCAGTGCTCTCTGCTTTCCAGGTGAGCAGGAGGAAGACTCGCAACCAAGCTCTTGTTACTGACTGGTTCCCCAGTTCTTTGCATGTGTCCAGACATACATACGAGTGATGCGTGAGCCACAGGGCCAGAGCCCAGGTTCACTTTATGCTTGTTCAGGCTTGGGGAGCCTGGCAAGAGTTCTCCAGTCTAAGGGGCCTCTGTGCAGTACCCACCTGGCCAGCCAAGAGCCTGGAGAACATGTGCCTCCCCGCTCAAGTCCTGAGAGGGGAACCTGGTGGCCAGCCAGCTAGTAATCCTTGTCCCCTTTGTCCTTGGTCATACTAACCTCATTTATTCTGCCTGCTGTATTTATTCTTTTGTCACAAAAGCTGATACTGGGAAAATTAAATTACAAAGAAGGGGGGAAAAAATCTCACATATCTCCTAATAAAACTACTGTGGGGCATACCATTTTCCCTCAAAATGGAAATGCCTTTTAAAAAGTTACTATAAAAGTAGCATATACTCCCTTGAAAGAATTCAATATCAAGTTGTTTGAGGCATGAGGTAAAAGCTACTACTTCTCAAAGGTACTTGTTAATATTTTTTCCCATTGCAGACCTTTCTATACATACATAAATGTACATAAATTTTCTATATGAAAGGCATCTATATATATATGGAAATGTATATATATAAATTCTGAGACAGGCGTCTTTTCACTTAACACCATGCTGTGGTCAAATTTCCATGGAAATATGCTTAAATACCCTTATCTTTTCTTACACCTTTCCAGGATTCCTGAACATTTGAGCATGTCAAGACTCAGGTGCTCTATTCTATAGCACAGGGAACTGAACTCAGTACTTGTGGTGAAATGGGAAGGAAATCCAAGAAAGAGGGGATATATGTACACATACAGCTGGCTCCCTTTGCTATACAGTAGAAATTAACACAATATTGTAAAGTAACTAAACTCCAGTAAAAAAATTTAAAAAAGACTCAGGCGCTCTGACAGTGATGCTCTTGGATCCCCACTGACAGTGAGGGACACCCACGCCGTGTGCACCAACCCTGGAGATGGGCCAGAGTGACACAATTCTCTCTGCATGTCTCTGGGAGGCCTGACCAGGCCCTCCTGTCTGGCTGGACCTAGAATCCACATCAAATCTCAGAGCACTTCAGTCAGGCTCTGATGGGAGTGCTGATCAACCTAAGATCTTCCTCTAATTCCAAGGGTTCAAGCCTCTGGTCAGAACTCCAGGGGACCTAGAAGGCCTCAGACCCTTGAGGACATGACATGAGGTCACCAAGATGCCATGCAAGAGGCAAGAGGGGGGATTTGCTCTCCTTTGGCAGGGCTTGGAACAGGGGAGTAAGGAGAACAGAACCAGGAGAAATGCAAAAGAGGCCGGAAAGATACAGTAAGGAAGCCACTCTTGGCTAATTTTAGAAGAATTTTGACCACTTAATCTTTGGAAATGGAACTCCACGAGGATTTGGTCTAAGTAGCTTTGTCTTGAATTCCAGCAACAGACTGAACGTGAAATCTCCAATCCTCCATGCAGTAGGGATATAGCACTCACACAGAAGACATCCACCAAGTGAAAATCTGGAGGTAGAGAGGGGCAGAGGAAAATAAAGGAAAGAAACTAACAGAATCTGAGGCAAATTAAAGTTTTCACAGTCCATGAATTAGGCCTTGGAATGAAGTTGAACTAGTTACTCAAGGACATTTGGAGTGTGGATGGCTAGGCAAGCATAAAGAGAAATATAGATGCATAGGCAGAAAAGAAAATATATATATATACAAGTGAATGAAAGACTGTATTGGTTATTAACTATTCTCATTCCAGGGGACACAGGTGAATTTTGTTCTTGATAACTTTCTGTATTTTCTAAATTTCATATTAGGAAAACAAGCTCTATAAAAAGGTGAGGACAGAAGAACATAGAAAAATGAAAGCAGGACAGATAAGATGATGCTGAGGTTGAAATCATCCCCAAAAGACTGCCATACAGCTGGATCAAGAGGCTCAGAACCTTGGCACTGCCTGTCTACCCAAGAAGGAGAACACCATCAGTCAATCAACTCAGTGTCCAAAAGGAGAAATGAACCAATTGCTCAGCATAAACAGGGTGTTTCTGCTACAGGGGCTGAGGTTATTTTTTCCATGGATTCCCCCTAATAAAGAACGGCTTCAAACAACATCCTCGGCAAAATGCAACACGTCTCCCTCCCTGAAGGCTGATGGCGCCATGCCACAGAACAATTCAGTGAAAACCCTTTCCTGGAGGACCAAACTGAAGGGGCCCAGCCACGTGGTTCTCTGCAAGATGCAGGTCTGCAGAATCTGGGGTGTTACCTGGCTTGAGTGGCACACTGGGTGTCTGCAAGCTGGAGACTTTTGTTCCAGACAATAACAAGCGAAGATGCTATCTCGGTTGTTGGCTGAATTTGGATGCAGGCTTTATATGAGCCAGCTGAGCCAGGAAGAAGACTCCAATCTCCTTTTGAATGGTGAGAACCCTAATGACTGTGTGCCTCGGCAGAACGCGAATCCATCTCCCAAAGGGGTAGGCAGAGCAGGATGAAGAAGCCAGCCTCATTTCAGGTTATAATCATGGCTGACTCCATCTCAGGGGTCCCCAGCTTCCAGGATCTAATGCCTGATGATCTGAGGGGGACCTGATCTAAGAATATTAGAAATAAAGTGCACAAAACATGTAATGCACTTAAAAACGCCCAAACCATCCCCCTACTCTGGTTCACGGACAACTCTGGTCCCCTACTCTGTCTTCCAGGAAACCGGTCCCTGATGCCAAATGGTTGGAGACCACTGCTCACACTGCTCTCCTCTGAAATACCTACAGACACATAGTAAACACCGCGAGCTTGGTCCTGAGCCAAGTCTGAGAAGAGCACACTCTTCTTACAAGACATGAGGAGCTAACAGGAGGATCATCATCAATGGATGGTACTGAAACATCCTCCTAGATGTAAAGCAGCATCAGAGAAGAGGAAGTGGTCCACCCCTCGAGATGGTCTGCACTCAGAACCTTGGCCAGCCGACCATGTCTATCTCCTGGGAGATGAAATGACATTACAAGAGACCTCTATGGAAGGGAGAATGGCAGGGAGAGACGTGCAGAAAAGCATCTGAGGATTTAAGCTTCCACACTCTCATCTGTTCAGAGCACCCCGAAGCCAGGCAGGGAGAGGAGGGAGCTCACTGTCTGCTGAGTATGTACAAGACCAGGTGAAGCAGACACCTGCTGTATCATTTAAATATGTTCAACTTCATCTCTTTCCTCCTACGTGGCTGTGATGAGCATTTCCAAGCAGATCTGCAGGTTTCACTTGGGAGCAGCCCACAGTGACAGCAAGTCTCAGACAGCCTCTCCATTTCTCAATTCCGGCCCTGTGGTTTCCGATGCTGTCCTCTGAGACACCCACAGGAACCCACTCAGCACTCAGGGCCACCCAGAAATGTGGGGTAGCCACATTTGACCAACAGGAGACTGGAGACAACTACTTCCTCCTTTCTCTCTTCTATTTTAGGTCACTTTTCAAATGGTCCAGAACAAGCAACCTTGCCTTTCCTCCTCGGATGTCCACCCCTAACCTCACTGCTCCCAGGAATCATACTTCCAGTATCAAACTTTGCATCGGGCTTTCTGTTTCTGGGAACACTAACTGAGAAACTGGGCTTAAGCTGTGTACACAGTACTCCATCCTCCAGCTGTGAGTGTGGGATGGGCCCCAGCCAACACGCAGAGAGGGTTGCCAAATGTGAAGCTTTTTTGGTCCAGGAACAAAAATGGACTTGTTGTAAAGTGATTTATATGGGAGAGGCTCTGCTCATGTACTAGGACCATCCTATGTGATGCGATGTTAATTTTCTACTGGGATTTAGGAAAAGGCATTCTGCCATCTCATATTTTTGCTGAAAATAGCTTGCCCAGTAGACAGTAAGGACCAGAAGTGGCCCCACCAGGGGCCCTACTGTCAGCACTAGCACAGAGGTGGGTGGCTGACCAGTGGGATGGGGGTGTACACGGATGGGGGGTCCATGCCCACAAAGCCGGGAGCCCACAGCTACACTGACTCTCAGCCTCAGCAGGACATGAGTCCTGGAAAACCGCGGAGGCAGTGAGCTCCTAACAGCAAACGTGTTCCAGGGAAAGCCGGGGAAGGGGTTGTTCCAGACAATGCTAAATGCAGATATGAACCTCTTCAGGGCTGCTGAATCCCCCCTGTGCTGAGATCCCCAGCTCTGACTAAGCCCCCACCCTCCAAGATGGTCAGATTTCTGAACTAGCAGAAAAAAACAAACAGTAAATCTCACTTTCCTTTCCTTCCCCCTTGTTCCTTCCACTCTGCTCTCCCGTGCTCCCAGCTCTGAGCAGGCTCAGAGCTCCACCTGTGAGGGCGAGCAAACAGGAGGATACCAGACACATGAAAAAGATGCGAGGGTTCATGGCAGAAGCGCTTACTTTGAGGGATGAGAGAAAGCGCCTGCCTATGAAATCAAGTCCCTGCCAGGAAAAGGAAGACATTTTACAGCAAACACAAACGCAGAAAAACACTGGATTTGATAACCGACTCCAGGAATAAAAACATTTTGTTGCTGTATCCAACAAAACTAATTGCTGATAGCTTTAATCAACATAAAATGCAAATACTCAAAATAAGGAAATAGTAAAGGGATATAGGAGCAAATGAGGAAATCATACAGCATGGGGAAAGGATATTCTCAATAACTCTGGCTAGTAAATTTTGAATTTTTGATCAAGTGGATCATTTTGGAAATGTATGAACATTACCAAAATTGGCTCAAGAAATAGAAAATTTGAGTAGACCAATTAATTATCAGAGAAAAAAATAAAAATTGATATTTATTTCCTAAAAGATATGAGAACAGATAATTTGGTAAGTGAACTTGATCAAATTTTCCAAAAAAAAAAATAATAATAATTCTTATGTTGTGTGTACTATTCCAGAACAAGGCAAAAAAGGAAAAACTAACACAGACATCAAATCTGAAAGAGCGCACATATACACATACACTCCTAAAACCTCTAGACTCATCACATTTATAAATGCAAACATTTTTACTTAATATTATATATAACAGTTCTCTGCTTTTCAAAAATTACATATCACATCCAAGCAGCCTATATACCAGGAAATCAAGAATAACTCAGTATTAGGAAGTCTATAGGTTAGAAGAGAAAGACATATAGTCACCTTAGTAAAGACTGAAAAAGTACTGATAAAATTTAACATCACTTTCTGATTAAACACAATAGTCTCCATAAGCTGGTTATTGTAGGACACTTTGTGGGCATAAAAAGTTAAAACCATGAATAGCAGACATTACTCGAATTCACGCATATCTACTTCTCCATTCCATCCCAGCATAAAGAAGTTACACCTTCCTGTCCCCCCTTGAAATTAGTGGAACTGTTTCACAAGTCCTGGCCAATAAACTTGAGCAGAAATGATGTGTATCGATTCTATGCCAAAGTATTTCATCGCTGGTGAGAGATCCTACAGAATTTTCTTCCCTTCCCTCATCAGTCCAGGAGATCTTGTATTCCAGATGGTGCAGTCACAGGACAGGGAAGCCCCCATCAGCCTGGATCACCGAATCACCACATGGAGGCCAGCTGCTCCTGGGAGCCACCTGGACCTATAGAACTCTGGGAACCTAGCTACCGAGTGTTTGGAGTTCTGTATTACCACAGCATGCCTAATACAACTAGCCCATGTATTATATAACAGAGAAAATTAAGTATGTCTCCATTCAAGTCATGCATACCTATATCATTGCTATCACTTAATACTTCTGGCTAATGCCAATGCAGCTAAAGCAATAAGGCAAGAAAAGAAAAGGAGAGACCACTATAATGGTTACTACCGTTTCACTGTAACAAATTAACACAAAACAATCATTTTGTGGGTCAGAAATTCAGGGAGGGGTCATCTGGCCATTCCTGCTGAGGGTGATTCCAGTCAGATGTTGACTAGGGCTGGAGTCATCTTTAAGCCTTGACTGGGCCGAATGTCCTGGACAGCTCAAGAACATGGCTGCTGCTGCTGCTGCGTGTTGACTGGGAGGTCAGCCGGGCTGTCAACCACGGTGTCTGCGTGTGACCTCTCCAGCCATGGTGGTCTCAAGGTAACTGGACTCATTACGTGACCCTTGCCTCCACCCAGAGCGAGGGTTCCGCTAGATTCTGTGGAAACTGAGTGACCTTTGCTGACACGGCCTTCTTATTTACAAAGTGTCATTTCTGTTGGATCCTGTTGGTTGCAGGGGATTCACTGAGGTCAGCCCTGATTTAAAGGAAGAGGACATACACTCATCCTCTATAAAGGACCGCTAAAGAATGTGCATGTGTGTTTTTAAATTTCCACAATTACTTTAAAGGATGATTCAAAATTATCACAATCAGTTTTACATGCCTAGTGACCCCAAGCTTATTAAGAATAATAAGGACAAGGGGTATGACCAAGACAGCAAAGTAGGAAGGACCCTGAACTCACCTCCTGCCATGAGCACACCAGATTCCAACTACTTACCCAGCAACTATCTTTGAGAACAACCTGAAGGCTAACAGAAAGATTCTCCACAACTTTTCCACAGCTAAAAATATAAAAGCAGAAGATATTAAGAAGAGGTGGCAAGAATACACAGAGGAACTCTACAAAAAAGATCTTCTCGACCCAGATAATCACAATGGTGTGATCATTCACCTAGAGCTAGACATCCTGGAATGTGAAGTCAAGTGGGCCTTAGGAAGCATCACTATGAACAAAGCTAGTGGAGGTGATGGAATCCCAGTTGAGCTATTTCAAATCCTGAAAGATGATGCTGTTAAAGTGCTGCACTCAATATGTCAACAAATTTGGAAAACTTAGCAGTGGCCACAGGACTGGAAAAAGTCAGTTTTCAATCCAATCCCAAAGAAAGGCAATGCCAAAGAATGCTCAAACTACTGCACAATTGCACTCATCTCACACGCTAGTAAAGTAATGCTCAAAATTCTCCAAGCCAGGCTTCAGCAGTGAACCTCCAGATATTCAAGCTGGTTTTAGAAAAGGCAGAGGGACCAGAGATCAAATGGCCAACATCCACTGGATCATCAAAAAAGCAAGAGAGTTCCAGAAAAACATCTATTTCTGCTTAATGACTATGCCAAAGCCCTTGACTGTGTGGATCACAATAAACTGTGGAAAATTCTTCAAGAGATGGGAACACCAGACCATCTGATCTGTCTCTTGAGAAACCTGTATGCAGGTCAGGAAGCAACAGTTACAACTGGACATGGAACAGTGGACTGGTTCAAAACTAGGAAAGGAGTACATCAAGGCTGTATATTGTCACCCTGATTATTTAACTTACACGCAGAGTATATCATGCAAAATGTCAGGTTTGATAAATCACAAGCTGGAATCAAGATTGCCAGAACAAACTCTACTTTTGCTTCACTGACTATGCTAAAGTCTTTGATTGTGTGGATCACAAAAAACTGTGGAAAATTCTTCAAGAAATGGGAATACCAGACCACCTTATCAATCTCCTGAAAAACCTGTATGAGGGTCAAGAAGGAACTGTAAGAACTGAACATAGAACAATGGACTGATTCAAAACTGGAAATGGAGTATATCAAGGCTGTATATTGTCACCCTACTTATTTAACTTATATGCAGAGTGCATTATGCAAAATGCCAGGATGGATGAATCACAAGCTCAATCACAGCAATCAAGATTGTTGAGAGAAATATCAACAACCTCAGATATGCAGATGATACCACTCTAATGGCAGAAAGTGAAGAGGATCTAAAGCGCCTCTTGATGAGGGTGAAAATAGAGTGAAAAAGCTGGTTTAGAATTCAACATTAAAAAACTAAAACCTCTGCCATATGACCCAGCAATCCCACTGTTGGGCATATATACCGAGGAAACCAGAATTGAAAGAGACACGTGTACCCCAATGTTCATCGCTGCATTGTTTACAATAGCCAGGACATGGAACCAACCTAGATGCCCATCAACTGATGAATGGATAAGAAAGCTGTGGTACATATACACAATGGAATATTACTCAGCATTAAGGAAAAATTCATTTGAATCAGTTCTACTCAGATGGACGAAACTGGAGCCCATTATCCAGAGTGAAGTAAGCCAGAAGCAAAAACAACAATACAGTATATTAACGCATATATATGGAATTTAGGAAGACGGTAACGAGAACCCAGCATGCGAGACAGCAAAAGGAACACAGATGTATAGAATAGACTCAGGGCCCTGTGGATGAGGGCAAGGGTGGGATGATATGGGAGAATGGCATTGAAACATGTTAATTATCATATGTCTAAGCAATAGCCGGCCCAGGATTGATGCTTGGGACTGGTGCAACGAGATTTCCCGGGGGGAGGGAGGAGGGAGGGGGGTTCTGGAGGGGGAGCATATGTGAACCCATGGTGATATCATGTCATTGTTTGGCAAAACTAATAAAAAAATGTTTAATAAAAATAAATAAATAAATAAAACTAACACACAAAAAATAAAAATAATAATAATAAAAAAAAAAAACTAAGACCACGGCATCCAGTCCCATCATTTCATGGCAAATAGAAGGGAGTAATAGTGGAAACAGTGACAGATTTTATTTTCTTGGGCTCCAAAATCACTGTGGACAGTGACTGCATCCATGAAATTAAAAGATGTTTGCTCCATGGAAGTAAAGCTATGACAAACCTAGACAGCATATTAAAAAGCAGAGACGTTGCCAACAAAGGTCCATATAGTCAAAGTTATGGTTTTTCCTGTAGTGTATGGATACGAGAGTAGGACCATAAAGAAGGCCGAGTGCTGAAGAACTGATGCTTTCAAACTGTGGTGCTAGAGAAGACTCTCGAGAGTCCCTTGGACTGCAAGGAGATCAAACCAGTCAATCCTAAAGGAAGCCACCCATGAGTATTAATTGGAGGGACTGATTCTAAAGCTGAAGCTCCAATACATTGGGCACATGATGCAAAGAGCCAACTCACTGGAAAAGACCCTGATGCTGGGAAAGACTGAAGGCAAAAGGAGAAGGTGAAGGCAGAGGATGAGATGTCGTCACTGACTCAATGGACATGAATCTGAGCAAACTCTGGGAGGTGGTGGAGGACAGAGGAGCGCAGTGTACCTGACACAACTTGGTGACTGAACGATAACAACAACATACCACAATCAAGCAGAATTTATCCCAGAGATGCAAGGATGTTTCAATACCCACAGACAAACAGATATAACCACATTAACAGACTGAAGAATACATATCAGACCATCATCTCAAGTTTCAACACTGATTAACAATAAAACCTCTCAGTAAAGTGGGTATAGAGAAAACGTATCTCAACATAATAAAGGTCATTTATGACAGACCCACAACCAACATCATACCAATAGTGGAAGCTGAAAACATTTCCTCTAAGATCAGGAACGAGACACGCACAATCACTGCTGTCACTTTTATTCAACATAGTGCTGGAAGCTCCAGGCAGAGCGATCAGAGACGCACAGGAATAAAATGCATTCAAACTGGAAAGGAGGGAATAAAATCGTCACCGTTTGCAGGCATGATACTGTATAGAGAAAATCCTAAAGAAACCACCAAAAATTATTAGAATTAATAAGTGAATTCAGTAAAGCTGCAGGATACAAAATATACATAAATTTGTTGGACTTTTGTATACTAATATCAAAGTATCAGAAAGAAATTAAGAAAACAATACCATTCACAATAATGTAAAAAAAAAAGAAACTCAGAAAAATCTAATCAAGGAGGTAGAAACCTGTACTCTGAAAACTATAAGACACTGGTGAAAGAGGTTGTAGACAGCTAAACAAATGGAAAGCTATGAATTGGAAGAATTAATATTGTTAAACAAACATACTACTCAAGGCAATCAACAGATTCAATGCAATCCCTTTCAAAATATCAATTGCATGAGGAACAAATAATCCTAAATTTTTGTAAGGAAATGCAAAAGTTCCCCAGTAGCAAAAATGATCTTAAGAAAGAAGAATATAGCTGAAGCATCACACTCCCTTATTTCAAACTCTACTAAAAAACTCTACTACAAAAAATCAAACCAGTCAATCCTAAAGGAAATTAGTCCTGAATATTCATTGGAAGGACTGATGCTGAAGTTCCAATACTTTGGCTACCTGATGCGAAGAACTGGCTCATTGGAAAAGACCCTGATGCTGGGAAAGATTGAAGGCGAGAGGAGAAGGGGACGACAGAGGATGAGATGGTTGGATGGCATCACCAACTCAACAGACATGAGTTTGAGTAAGCTCCGGGAGCTGGTGATGGACAGGGAAGCCTGGCATGCTGCAGTCCATGGGGTCACAAAGAGTCGGACACGACTGAGCAACTGAACTAAACGGAATGATCTCAGAACCTGTGGAGGTGGGATACATTGAGCCTAGCCTGAGGTTGGATGACCAGTGACCTTCTGGAAGACAGGAAGTCTAAGTCAAAGCTGGAGAAATAGGAGGAGGCATAGAAGGAGATGGGCTGAAATTGTTAGGCAGGAATGAGGTGGGGGTAAGGGGGTGTTTTGTCAGGCTGAGGAGTTTGGATTTTAATCCAGGAGCAGTGGGAGCTACTGAAAATAGCAGGATTTTTTAAGCTGGATTCACATTTTAAATGAAACTGTTTGTCATAGACCAGAGCAGGGAAACCAGAGACAGGTAGGCAGCTGGAACCACCTAAACAAGGATAGGGAGGCTCTGAAGAGAGTATGGCAACCATGTGCAGCAGGCAGGAGAGAGAGTGATGAACACAGACGGTCCTGGCCACCATGCTGCCCTTTCAAGTATGCTCAGAGGTTGGGTGCCACTATCATGCCTCAGTGGACAGACCTGGGGAGAGGACTCAGTCTGGCTGTGCAGAGACACCCTGAAGGATCTGGGATGTGTTGCAGGCTGCAACTGGGGCTGTGCACAGGATAGAGCCCCGTTCTGCCTTAGAAGCCCCTGTTGTTAACACAAACAGAAAGGGAGGGGTGTGGTCCCACTATAGCAACCTTATTCTCAGCGTGCCCACAGCTGGCACAGCTCAGCCACTATACACTCTGGCAGCATGTAAGAGATGGGGGACTGCCAACACATAGAGGCAAAGCTGAAATCTGAGCTGATTCCCACCAGGTGCATGACTTCAGGAGATTCATTCCTGCAGCAGTGCCTGGAGGACATCTGAGTTGGTTATTGCACTCTCATAGCCACGGTGGGTCCAGCAGCAACAGCCTCTCCCAGCAGGAGTGCTCCAGTCCCCCCTAGCTCAAACCACAGCGTAGAACCGGATCTGGGGGTTTCTACTCCAACAGGTGGGAAGCTGACCCTGCCCCAACAGGGCTGTGGCAATCACAGCACAGAAAGGATGCCCTGCCAATCATCCAGGCAGGCTCTGGTCACCACCACATCAATCACATTCCCTATCAAGGGGATCATGGCCAGCATCCTCTAAGGAAAGGCATGGCAGGCATCCACACCAAAACCAGCCCTTACTCCAAAAATACTGGACTCACCCAGCTACACAGGAATGCCCCCACATAAAAGCCCTTTGAGACCATAGCAGATGACTATTTCCCCTAAATTCACAGAGTCAGGTAAATAAAAGTAAAATGGAAAAGCAGGGGAACCACTCCCAGTTAAAAGAATAAGAGAAATTCCCTAAATGAACAAACAATGAAACAGACCTCTCCAGTCTACTAGACTCCAAGTTCAAAAGGAGAAAATGAAAATGTGAAAGGAACTAAGGACAGCTATTGAAAGAAATGCATCATAAAAAAAACCCTAGAAACTATAAAGAGAAGTCAATAAAAATTAGACAACTCAAAAGCCAAGATAAAAACTGAGCTAAAGTCAATAAATAGCTATTAAATAATACAGATGAACAAACAAGACTCTGAGAGATAGATTAATGGAAGTCATCCAATAAAGACAAATGGAAAAACTGAAAGCAACCTATAAGACCTATGACATAACATAAAGTGTACCAATCTACACGCAATAGGGGTCACACAGAAAGATAAGAGATAAAAAAGGAAATCAAAAGTGCATTTGAAAAAACTATGGCTGAAACCTTCCCAAACCTAAAGAAAAAAACAGATACCCAGGAACAGGAAGCACAGAGGGTCCCAAACAAGATGAACTCAAACACACTTGTAACCAAGACATATAATAATTAAAATGGAAAAAGTTAGAGAGGATTATAAATGCAGCAAGAGAAAAACAAAGTATCAGTTACGAGAGAGCCCCATAAGACTATCAGCTGATTTCTCTACAGAAACATTGCAGGCCAGAAGGGAGTGGCAAGATATACTCAAAGTCCTCAAGGGAAAACCTGTAACCTAGGATACTCTACCCAGCAAGATCAGCATTAAAAATGGAAGGAGATTCTTCCAATCCACGAGCACGGTACATTTCTCCATCTGTTTGTGTCCTCTTTGATTTCTTTCATCAGTGTTTTATAGTTTTCTATATACAAGTCTTTTGTTTCTTTAGGTAGAAATACTCCTAAGTATTTTATTCTTTTTGTTTCGATGGTGAATGGAATTGTTTCCTTAATTTCTCTTTCTGATTTCTCACTGTTAGTGTATAGGAATGCCAGGGATTTCTGTGTGTTGATTTTGTATCCTGAAACTTTGCTATATTCACTGATTAGTTCTAGTAATTTTCTTGTAGATTCTTTAGGGTTTTCAATATAGAGGATCATGTCATCTGCAAACAGAGAGAGTTTTACTTCTTCTTTTCCAATGTGGATTCCTTTAATTTCTTTATCTGCTCTGATTGCTGTGGCCAAGACTTCCAAAACTATGTTGAAAAGTAGTGGTGAGAGTGGGCGTGCTCGTGGATTGGAAGAATCAATATAGTGAAAATGAGTATACTACCCAAAGCAATCTATAGATTCAATGCAATTCCTATCAAGCTACCAGAGGTCTTCTTTAAAGAATTAGAACAAATAATTTCTCAATTTGTATGGAAATACAGAAAACCTCGTATAGCCAAAGCAATCTTGAGAAAGAAGAATGGAACTGGCCGAATCAACCTACCTGACTTTAGGCTATACTACAAATCCACAGTCATTAAGACAGTATGGTACTGGCACAAAGACAGAAATATAGATCAATGGAACAGAATAGAAAGCCCAGAGATAAATCCAAGCATCTATGGACACCTTATCTTTGACAAAGGAGGCAAGAATATACAATGGAGAAAAGACAACCTCTTTAACAAATGGTGCTGGGAAAACTGGACAGCCACTTGTAAAAGAATGAAACTAGAACACTTTCTAACACCATACACAAAGATAAACTCAAAATGGATCAAAGATCTAAGCATAAGACCAGAAACTATAAAACTCCTAGAGGATAACATAGGCAAAACACTCTCCGACATAAACCAAAGCGGGATACTCCATGCCCCACCTCCCAGAATATTGGAAATAAAAACACGAATAAACAAATGGGACCTAATTAAAATTAAAAGCTTCTGCACAACAAAGGAAACTATAAGCAAGGTGAAAAGACAGCCTTCAGAATGGGAGAAAATAATAGCCAATGAAGCAACGGACAAACAATTAATCTCAAAAATATACAAGCAACTCCTGCAGCTCCATTCGAGAAAAATAAACGACCCAATCAAAAAGTGGGCCAAAGAACTTAACAGACATTTCTCCAAAGAAGACATAAAAATGGCTAACAATCACATGAAAAGATGTTCAACATCACTCATTATCAGAGAAATGCAAATCAAAACCACAATGAGGTATCACTTTACACCAGTCAGAATGGCTGTAATCCAAAAATCTACAAGCAATAAATTCTGGAGAGGATGTGGAAAAAAGGGAACTCTCTTACACTGTTGGTGGGATTGCAAACTAGTACAGCCACTATGGAAAACAGTGTGGAGGTTCCTTAAAAAACTGCAAACAGTCCTGCCATATGACCCAGCAATCCCATTGCTGGGCATATACACCGAGGAAACCAGAATTGAAAGAGCCACGTGTACCCCAATGTTCATCGCTGCATTGTTTACAATAGCCAGGACATGGAAGCAACCTAGATGCCCATCAACTGATGAATGGATAAGAAAGCTGTGGTACATATACACAATGGAATATTACTCAGCATTAAAAAAAAATTCATTTGAATCAATTCTACTCAGATGGACCGAACTGGAGCCCATTATCCAGAGTGAAGTAAGCCAGAAGCAAAAACAACAATACAGTATATTAACACATATATATGGAATTTAGAAAGACGGTAACGAGAACCCAACATGTGAGACAGCAAAAGGAATGCAGATGTATAGAATAGACTCACAGACTCTGTGAATGAGGGAAAGGGTGGGATGATATGGGAGAATGGCATTGAAACATGTTAATTATCATATGTCTAATCAATCGCCAGCCCAGGATTGATTCTCGGGGCTGGTGCATCGAGATTTCCCGGGGGGGGGGAGGGAGGAGGGAGGGGGGAGGGAGGGGTTTCTGGAGGGGGAGCATATGTAAACCCATGGTGATATCATGGCATTGTATGACAAAAACAATAAAAGGGAGGGAAAAAAAAAATCCAAAAAAAAAAATGGAAGGAGAGATAAAGAGTTCCTCAGATAAGCAAAAACTAAAAGAAAACAGCAATACTAAACCTATCCTAAAAGAAATATTGAAAGATCTTCTCTAAATTTTAGAAAATAAACAAACAGGAAAGTCACAATAGGAAAAGCAATAATATAAAAGAATTGAAGATCACTTAAAGAAGCCAGTATATAGATTTTTTTAATAATTTAAATTTTTTTGGATTAACATGAAGATGTAAAACAGGAAATCAAAATCATAAAAATTGGGGAAGGAGAACAAGAAAATGTAGATTTTTTAAAAAATGTGTTTGAGCTTATATGACTACCAGTCTAAAGCAAGTAGATATAGTAATGGGTTAACATACTTGAAAGCCAGGGTAACCACAATCAAAAACACACAATAAGTTCACAAAACCCAAAAAGAAGAGAACTCAAGCATAATACCAAAGAAAACCATCGAACCACATAAGGAAAAAGAGAAAGAAAGGAAAAAGAAGAAATACAAAATCAACTGGAAAACAAGGTTTAAATAGACAATACATACAATAATACTATCAATAATTACCCTAAATGTCAATGGACTTAACGCTCCAATCAAAAGACATAGACTGGAAGACTGGATAATCCAACAACAGCCTACAAGAGACCAACTTTAAGGCAAAGGACACACACAGATTACAAGTGATGGGATGGAAAAAGATTATTTCACGCAAATGGAAATGACAGAAAGCAAGAGTAGGGAAAATATCAAACAAAATAGACTAAAACAAAGACCATGGAGAAAGAAGGACACTAAATACTGATTAAAGGACCAAAACAGGAAGAGAATTTACACTCATTAACATATATGCACCCAATATAGGAGCACCTAAATACATACAGTAAATGCCAGGAGACACAGAAGGAGAAACTGACAGAAGTACGATAGTAGTAGTTAGCTTTTAACACTCCACCGACATCCGTGGACAGATCTTCCAGACAGAAAATCAGGAAGGCAGCAGAGATCCTGAATGACACAACTGAATGGTTAGACTTAACTGACACTTTCAGGAAATTACATCTCCCCCAAAATAGAAAACACGGTCTTCTCAAGCATTCATGAAACATTCTCTAGGATAAACCACATATTAGGACACAAGATAAACGTCAACAAATTTAAGAGGATAGAAATTATTTCAAGCATTTCTTCTGACCACAATAGCATAAAATTACAAACTCATCACAGAAAGAGAAACCAGAATAAAAACAGCTACATGGAGACGAAACAACACGTGGTTAAAATCCTAATGGGTCATTGACGAAATTGAGGAGAAAATTTTTAAAACACCTTGACACAAAGGAAAAGGAAAACACAACCATACCAAATTTATGGAATGCAGCAAAAGGAGTCCTAAGAAGGATGTTCACAGCAATATAGGCCTTCCACAAAAAAATTAATAAAACACAGAAAAATCTCAAACAACCTAACCTACCATCCAAAAGAATTAGATAAAGAACAAACAAAACCCGAAGGCCACAGAAGGAAGGAAATAATAAAGATCAGAGAGGAAATATAATATGTATCATGATCATTTCATACTGTATGCAAATATCAAATCACTGTTAGTACACCTGAAAATAACATAATACTGTATGTGAACTAGATTTCAATTAAAAATGTAACAAGTAAGCATATTCAACAGAGGTACAAGCTATAAAACAAGTATGCAAAATAAATGGTTTCCATATTCATGCCTAAAGAATAAGCTAATGAATTCACTAATATAGCATCCATTATGTTATTATAGGAAAACATAATGATAGAGAAAGATTGTATTTACAAAAGCAGCACAAAATACTAAAAACCTAAGAATCCATCTATGCATTCAGGACCCACATAAAGAAAACTACAGAATTCTGTCTCAGGACCTAAAAAATAAGGATAAATGAAAAGACGCAGCAGATGGGGAGAGTAACTATAGCTAAAGTACCACTTCTAGCAACATGTAAAGAACAAATTTAATTCTGCTTCAATCGAAATCCATGAGTCTTTTAATAGGTAACTAGTAAAAAATCATTTTAAAGTTCATCTGAAAAAAATTAACACAAGAATAGCTAAACAACTTTGATATGAGCTACAATGATTAAAACTATGCAGTACCAAAGCAGGAACACAATCCGTTCATTTCCTTGGGATTTCTTGTCACACTAGACATTAGGAAACAAGCATCACATCTGTTAAGATACAATTTTAATAAGACTTGTTTAATATTATCAAGTCTCCACTGACCAAAGGCAGGAGGAAATGAGAAGGAAAACTTCTCTCTCTTACAAGTCACCAGTTTTTGCTGTCTTTTGGGTTTAGTTCAGTTCAGTGCATTTTACTGTATTCAGTTCAGTCTAACACCTCAAGTGTTCGACTATTCTTTCACTTAATTTTTAATCACACAAATAATACATAAATATAGCTTCCTGGTAAAGCAAACAGAGCACTAGTGATAAAGATAGGTCCTCTTTGGCCACCATCCCCAATCCCTGAACACTTCCCCAGTGGAAACTGAAAAGTCTTTGGTCTTTCCATCTACTAGGAGTCCTCTTACTTCTCAAAGCAATCATGAGGGCCCATGGGCTCCAGAGCACTGCTCTAGGGATTAAAACCAAAGAAACTTGGTTAAGACTCCAAGTTCTCAATGCAGGGTCCCAGTCCCTAGTCAGGGAATTTGATCCCACAGCTTCGACTAAGAGCTCATTCGCATGCCGCAGTTAAAAGATCTCACATGCCACAATGAAGATTCTGCATGCTGCAACCAAGTCTTGGCGCAAATAAATATTTTAAAAAAGAAAGAAAGAAAAGGAATCGCTTTACTTGGTTGGGAACATCCTGCTTGAAGATGGAAGTAAGCAGAGAAGGACCAACTTTAACATACTGACCTGTGGATGGGAATGGTGGTGAAGCCTCCCCCAGGATTTATGCTAAATTCCACCATTTGGTTCTAGCAACTGGTGGTGTTAGTCATTCAGTCATGCCCGACTCTTTGCGACCCCATGGACTGTAGCCCACCAGGCTCCTCTGTCCATAGAATTCTCCAGGAAAGAATACTGGAGTGGGTTGCCATTTCCTTCTCCAGGGATCTTCCCGACCCAGATCACACCAAGGTCTCCTGCACTGGCAGGCAGACTCTTTACCCTCAGCCACCAGAGAGAAGCCTGCAGATTCTATGCAAAATAAGAAACTGGGTGCAGAATTTTCCTTGGAGGTGAATACATCTGTCTCTTTGAGTGGTCTGGGAGAGCAATCATCCATCACTAATGGCTCCAAGTAGGGCCCTAGGGACAAGCCAGACAGCCTTGACACCCAGGTCCCCAGAGACAACTAACTGCCCTAGGGCAGAATAAATGAAAAAGTTAAAGATCCACAGAGAGGCACCGTATGTCCAGACAGACTGTGTCTGCCTTCAGTAGGAAATGTGCTGAAGTAACTCATGTCCTGTTAGAACCAGAAAGACAAAATTATACAGGGGTCACAAGATTCAAAGAGGGCCATAATATATGGAGAAAGAAAAATGTTGGCCAGTTTTCCCAGACTGTGCCACTGGAGAGATAAAAGACCTGAAATCATGAATATGATGAGATAAATGTTCTAAATTCCAAGCCTCTTGGAGAAATTAATATTAGAACCTACTCTTGAAGCCAATGCATCAGGATTTATGTCTTTACCATCCCAACCAGGTAAGTGGAAAAGAAATGCTTTGTCTCTAAGGAGCGAACTCCAGATTGATCATAGGATCTGAAGACGCAGGCTGAGTAGTTAGCTATAAAAGTCATAATTCTCTGAGAAGCAGTTCACCTTGACTCTCACAAGCCTGGCTCAACTGGTCCAAAGTCTGAAACAGGTTAAGGAGACTGTAGAATGAAGATTCCTGGAGAATCCGCTGAGCAGAGAAAGTTCACAGTAACAGTCATACAGGGCCCATGAGTCTGGCACTTTTCCAAGAAGAGATGGGGAGATGCCTCTCTCTGGGGTTGGGCAAGAGATGGGTTCTGGGCACTTTTTGGTGGTCCAGTGGCTAAGACTCCATGGTCCCAATGCAGGGGGCCCAGGTTTGATCACTGGTCAGGGAACTAGATTCCATACGACACAACTAAGCGGTTTGCGTGCTGTAGCAAAGATTGAAAATCCCGCCTGTTGCAACTAAGACCCTGCACAGCCAAAGAAATATTTAAGAAAAAAGAGAGAGAGAGATGGGTTCTGCTGTGGGACTGGGAGTTGAGGTATTTATGTGAAAGAAACACCACGCCGAGAGGTCCTGGGGATGGGGATCAGCTGCATGCTGTCATTACGGTCTTGGTTCCACAAACTGATGGGATCCCCCTGCACAGACAGAAAGGCATCTACATCAGCTCTCAGAGAGATGGAGCCAGAGCAGGGAATCCCAGCCCTGACTCTTCCCAATGTCCCAAGAGCTTGCTTTCCCAGGAGGACTCCAGGCCTCTACTCTTCCTTTCAGGTTCTGGAATTCTTAGCCAAGCTCACACTGCTCCACACATTTCCTGACAAATGCACTTGATCTCCCAGCTGACTCCCTTCAAAAAATCACAGAGTTTGCACCCTCTTTGTAGGGCTTTGGCTGAATACTTCTCTTACAGGGAGAAGGGCCTACCCTACAAGGCCTGTCAAGGTGAGAGGTGGAAAACTCAGGCATAAGAGTCTTAGGGGCTGGTGGTGGCACCCCCCTGTGGGTACCTGTAGCAATGGTCAGCCCAAGTTGGCCCTTCCCCTCAACAAGACCTCTGCTAGCCATTGCCCAGGTTGGCTTGCTACCAGCATTCCCTGATTGTCTTCAAAAGGCAAAGTTACCCTTGTCAGAAACTCTAGATTTTAAAACAGTCAGCGTCTTGGGACTTCCCTGTGGTTCAGTGACTAAGACTCTGTGCCCCCAATGCAGTGGGCCAAGGTTCGACTCCTGGTCAGAGAACCAGACCCCCTAGGCCACAACTAAAGAATTCGCATGTTGCAGCTACAGAATCCGCCTGCTACAACTAAGATACAGTGCAGTTACATAAATATTTTTTAAAAATAAAATAATACATATAGCACCCTGCATCAGGCCTGGAGGAAATGTCAATGGCAACACCTTTCCAACAACTCAAGCATGCAATTACAGAAAGAGAATCAAAGCCGCAGGGAGGTTAAGCTGTGTGTCCCATATGCATCCCAGGGTGAGATTTCTGAAAGAACCGGAGGACTCAATCCTAGGGAACCCAAGGAGGAAGCTGGGGCAGGAAAACGGTGGCCTCTGGACTTCCCAGATGTTGACAGGGCTTCTCACTCCTACCATCCCTGCCAAACTGCTTCTAATTGGTGTGATCAAAACAAAACAAAATGAATGAAATACACAAAAGGATAAAGAGACATAAAATTTTAAGCCAAGAGAAAAGTAAGAAACAATAAACAGGAACAAAATACAAGACTGCAAGAAGATTAAACTATCAACATAAAAAAATCTTTTAAAAAATCATATTAATTTTATATTTAACAACATTGACTTACACTGGCAGAGACAATGGCACTCACCCAATAGTTCCTGCATTTCCAAGGCTCCCTTGTAAATTATGTGGGGCCCATGTGACTGAAAAAATGAGGTTCAATTTGTTTTCAAAGCAGGGCATATATGTGCGTGCTCAGTCATGTCTGACTCTTTGCAACACCATGGACTGTAGCCCACCAGGCTCTTCTGTCCATGGAATTTCCCAGGCAGGAAAACTGGAGCAGGTTGCCATTCCCTACTCCAGGGGATCTTCCTGACCCAGGGATCGAATCCATGTGTCCTATGTCTCCTGGATTGGCAGGAGGATTCTTTACCACTGAGCCACCAAGAATCTGTCTGCAATACAGGAGACCCGGGTTCAATCCTTGGGTCAGGAAGATCCTCTGGATAAGGGAACGGTTACCCACTCCAATATTCTGGCCTGGAAAATGCCATGAACAGAGGAGCCTGGCAGGCTATAGTCCATGGGGTTGCGAAGTGTTGGACACGACTCAGTGACTAACATGTGACTGATTCTGGCCAATAGGCTCCGAGGGGAGGTGAGCTCCATCACTTTCAGCAGGAGCTGTTTGAAACTGTGGAAACCACCTGTTGAGATGCTTCCCAAGATGAAGGGAATCTGGGTCAACTGAGTCCAGCATAGAGGGCTCCAGAGGGTTACCCAACCCCATCACACTCAGCATGAGTGAAAAGCTAACCTTTGTTGGGTGAAGCCACTGAAATTTGGAGGTTTATTGGTTTCCCATCCAAGTACTAACCAGGCCTGACCCTGCTTAGCTTCAAGAGGTTTATTGGTTTCTATAGCATTTATTGGTTTCATGGCATCTGGTCCCATCACTTCATGGCAATTAGATGTGGAAACAGTAAGAGACTTTATTTTGGGGGGCTCCAAAATCACTGCAGATAGTGATTGCAGCCATGAAATTAAAAGATGCTTACTCCTTGGAAGCAAAGTTATGACCAACCTAGACAGCATATTAAAAAACAGAGATATTACTTTGCCAACAAAGGTCTATCTAGTCAAGGCTATGGTTTTTCCAGTGGTCATGTATGGAGGTGAGAGTTGGACAGTGAAGAAAGCTGAGTGCCAAAGAACTGATGCTTTTGAAGTGTGGTGTTGGAGAAGACTCTTGAGAGTCCCTTGGACTGCAAGGAGATCCAACCAGTCCATCCTAAAGGAGATCAGTCCTGGGTGTTCATTGGAAGGACTGATGTTGAAGCTGAAACTCCAATACTTTGGCCACCTGATGCGAAGAGCTGACTCATTTGAAAAGACCCTGATGCTGGGAAAGATGGAGGGCAGGAGGAGAAGGGGACGACAGAGGATGAGATGGCTGGATGGCATCACCGACTCAATGGACATGAGTTTGGGTGGGTTCTGGGAGTTGGTGTTGGACAGGGAGGTCTGGCGTGCTGCAACTCATGGGGTCGCAAAGAGTCGGACACGACTGAGTGACTGATCTGAACTGATTGGTTTACTGGCTTCTATAACCACTTAACTAACATGAGTGCTTATAATTTATAATTTGCTTAATCATTATAATCTTACAGCATAGGCACCACTGTTATCTCCACTAAGGGGTGAGAGGCAAGAGAAAAATATATTAATTTTTGTTCAGGCTTCATATTTGGTAAATTGCAGACTGAAAATTCGGATCTAGGCCGTCTGTGTCTATAACCCCTAAGCCAGGCTGCTCTTACAAAAGAGACATCTTAAAGTGAGATGCGAGGATCTTCACGGTCATGCACCTCCTTCATTAGAAGATTTGGGAATGTTGAAACAGGGCAGAAAAGGGGTGTACAGAGGAAGGACAGCCCTAGACAGGTAAACTTAGTGTCAATCCCTTCTTTCTGTTCCTCTGGGGTAAGTCCATCATCATTCATATGATAAGGTAAAGGGAGCTTAGATGTATAGGGTCAACTCTAAACTCCAGCCTTCTGGATTGAGCCTTCTCTTTTTAAATTTCCAGCCCAATATAGTGGCAAGACCTTCACACTCTGGAGTTGGGCATTCTGAAGTCTAGTTCCAAGTCTACCATACAAAATGTGTGGCTTGAATAATTGCCTCTGGTCTCTTTGGGCCTCAGTTGTTGCATTTGAAGTGGGGGAATAATTACTTCTGTCTCATCAGAATGTGGGCTTCCCTGGTGGTTCAGCTGGTAAAGAATCTGCCTGTAACGCAGGAGACCTGGGTTTGATCCCTATGTTTGGAGGATCCCCGGGGAAGGGAAAGGCTACCCACTCCAGTATTCTGGCCTGGAGGATTTCATGGACTGTATCGTTCATTGGGTCGCAAAGAGTCAGACTTGACTAAGCAATTTTCACTTTCACTTTTATCAGGATGTAGACAATTCAAAACAAACAACATATGTAATGATGCTTTGGGAAGCTGTGAAATGCTTTGCAAAGGTAAATTACCTTTATTAGACTGAATCAGGTATCACAACTTCACATGATTCAATCTCAGAAAGATCAGACCCCAGGCCCTCAGGCTGACCATCCTTCTATCTTCCCTTCATCTTCCTTCATCCACACACAAAGCCCTGGAAGGAAGGCGGAGCAAAGGGCAGCCCCATGTCATGGAAAGGGTCCGCAAGTCGGGAAGCCATTGCCTTGCTGTGTGGCCAGGGACAACCTCATCATCTCCTTCTCCGGTCCTCGGAATCCTAACCCAGGAAGGAGACTGTTTTCTGGATGAGATTAACAAAAGTTCCTACTTCTCCCCATGCAATCAAATCACCTGGGAAACTTTTACAAAATGCCAATACCCGGACCTCTTGTAGGGATTCATTTTTAATAGGTCTGAGCATCGGCACCTTTGAAAGTCTCACCAGGTGATCATCGTGGGAAGCAGGGTCAAAAACAGCCACTTGACTGGATGATCCAAAGACCTGCTGACTGGTCACAATGACTCAACGTCTGAGGAAGCCTGTGAACCCATGTGAGGCTGAAGGACTGAGGGAGATGAAGGGGTGGGAGTGCCTCGAGGTCCGAGGCCTCATCAGACATTGGGAGCAGGGCTGCTGACCCCAAATTTCACACGCCCTGCTGTGTGAAGGAGGCCTGGGCTCCTCTGGGGCCCAGCTGGAAGGCCTTTCATTTGGAGAAAGATTTCCTCAAGGTGTCTCTCCGCCTCCTTTGCTGATCCTGGGAACTGAAGCTTTTCATTTTAATTAGCAAAGTCTTGTTGCAGCCGCTAGAAATGAGACTCTGTTCTTGTTTTCCTTTACAGACTGTCAGCTGAGATGGTGACAGAGAGGGTGGTGAAGTGACTCGGGAGCTGTCATTTGATGCAATTTCTGGGCTGGTGGGGGGCTCGGAAGATGCGAGAACAGCTGAGGTAACAAAGGAACCAAATCGTACACTTAAGGCAAAGGCTTTGTGGCTTTAGGACACAGCGACTTGGGTTCCAGCTTCTTGGTAGGACTGCCCAGGTTATGCTGCAGGGAAGATGAAGTGTTATGAGGCCCACCCAGGCTCCAGGAGCCCCGCAGACAGATAGATCGTATCTTAAACCCTGGGAGCCTTATGAGAAGTGGGGGGAAAGCAGGCTTTCAACAAAATACCTGTAAATGAAGAGAAATGAAGATGGCATTTGTCTGATGCATATTTTATAAGCCTGTGAACTCTCAGAGCCAGAATGAGCGCTCACTGGTCATCTTGTTAGCGCCAGATGGATGGCAGACAGGTGGCCTGCCCGAGGTACCATAGATCTCAGGAAGCCTCTGTCCTGTGTCCAGCAGCAGGGAGAAACAGTCCATGGCACTCAGCTTCCACAGTTTTATCTTGTTTGGACATCTAATAAAAGCACCTTTTCTAGAACTAGCCCTTGTGTTTCTTGTATGAACCTCCTTGGTTGTTCAGTTTTTCCAAAACTAAGGGAACACTTGATCCAGATGAGGAGCATAAAAAGAGAAGGGTAATCAGCAGAACAGTCCTTAAGCAATGAGCTGGATCAGTGACAAGACCAAAAGGAAGGATGGCACAGATACCTTAGAGTTCAGTCACTCAAATCCCACTCAGGGAAAGGCAGGTGAGGCTGCGGTAGCCCAAAGACCACGGGGCGGGCAAACCCACAGGATGTGGCCTCCCCTCGCCACAGCCCCCTCCCTCCCCACAGTCCCCCTACCCCGTGATCTGGCCACACCAAGCTATTTCTACTGCCCACGGCACCACCTCTGTACCAGACCCTCAATCAGAATACTCTGATTCCAGATCCTTCCCACTCCTTTCTTCAGGTGCCTGGCCACCCAGTTAACCAGGAGAATACAGTGGCTCCCTACCCCCCCTTATCCATGGGGAAATGCTCTAAGACCCCTGATAGATGCCTGAAGCCACGGAGAACACCAAACCATACATATACTACGCATCTCCCTATGTATATATTAATCCATTCCTGTGTGTGTGCTTGGGTGCTGTGTCATGTCCAACTCTTTGCGACCCCATGGACTGTAGCCCACCAGGCTCCTCTGTCCATAGAATTTTCCAGGCAAGAATACTAGAGTGGATTGCCATTTCCTTCTCTAGGGGATCTTCCCAAACCAGGGATCAAACTTGTGTCTGCTGCATTGGCAAGTGGATTCTTTACCACTGAGCCACCTGAGAAACCCACATTCCTATCATAAAGCATAATTAATAAATTAGGCATAGTAAGAGATCAATAATAATAATTAATGATGAAATAGAACAATCATAATAGTATATCATAAATAAGTTATGTGAATGTGGTCTCTATCTCTCTCAAAATACCTTACTGTCCAAATGTAATGCCTTTTCCATCTTAACTAAGCACTTATCATGCACCATGGCCATAACTTTTGCAGTTTGAGGTGCAACAACAAAACGAGCACAATTTCTTTTTCCTTCTTCACAGTCTCACAGATAGAAGATTCATTTTACCATGGATCTTAGCAACCTCGGAGCACACCTTTTTTTCTTTCCATAGTCAGCCAAGAATTTTTACCTTTTTAAAAGAAGTACTTATATCTGAATTGCCAGCATCATGACTCTTGCACTTGGGGGCCATAATTAAGTAAAATAAGGGTCACTTGGAGACAAGCACCACGAAACCACAAAGTGGTCTGATAGCTGAGATGGCTACTAAGAGACTAACAACAGGCAGGATCCACTGGATAAAGGGACAGTTCACAACCAGGGTAGGACACAGTGGGATGGCATCAGATTTCATCATCTATTCAGGGACATATGCAATTTAAAACTTACAAATTGCTTATTTCTAGAATTTTCCATTTACTTTTTGGACTGCAGTTGGGTAACTAAAAACTGCAGAAAACAAAACCACAGGTAAAAGAGACTTGTGTATCAAGAATCAGCCCCCTCACTCTTTCAGTATTTATTGAATATCCATTTATGGTAAACTAAACTGTCAAAGATAGTCCCATCTTCAAAGCGTAAAAGGCAGATATATAATGAAATGCTCATGCAAATGCATGTAGTCATCTCCAAGATCAGTGCTTGGAAGGAAAGATGTATGTGTTAGGGGAAGCACTGACTGAAACCATCTGCCCAGGCAAACACAGGCTTCCCTGGTGGCTCAGTGGTAAAGAATCCACCTGCCAATGCAGGAGATGTGGGTGCAATCCTTGAGTCAGGAAGATCCCCTAGAGAAGGAAATGGCTAACCACTCCAGCATTCTTGCCCAGAGAATTCCATGAACAGAGGAGCCTTGTGGGCTACAGTCCATGTGATCGCAAAGAGCTGGACACGACTGAGCAACTGAACACACACGCGAACACACACACATGCACGGGGCTGTGCCTCATTCTTGCGGCCCATGATCCAGATCTTATTCACCCTTCGATGCCCCCACATAGCACGGTGCTGGCACACGCATACCCAGGTGTTTGGTAAGTGGTTTTTGAATAAGTGAATGATGCAGAGATAAAGCATCTCAGACCTCTCATGCCCTCCATCGTACTTTAGCTGTCTAGCTGTCATGCCTCCGTAATGCTCCAAAGCACATTTGGTGTATATTTTGAGTTTGTGTAAGGGCCAAGGAATCTGAAATATATTTTTTCCACAGTCTGACTTGGCCCCACAAGTTGACAAAAGCATCATCTCATTAGAAGCTATTTGAATAGAAATTATAGGCTTGTTCTCTGAGAGTGAACTTGAGAGCACTTCATAAGACAATTACTGCTAAATATCTGAAGAGAAGCACCCTCACTGGCTTCTAAAAGCCCATCACAGGTCAAACCAGCCTAACTTCCTCTCAGTACAATTAGAATTTCAATAAGAATGAGAGAAACAACAAGCTTCCAAGAACACTAGGACCTCAAAGGGATGATAAACAACACTGCTGGAAGACAGAGGTGGGCAGAGAACAGGGAGAGAGTAGAATATTCTGGAAGGCAGCATAAAACACGTGGAGTGCAAACCCACCCAGGTTTTGGTCAAGAATGATCAGCCCAGCTCCCATACAGGAGAGCAGACACAGATGAACATGGATCACAGCCTCTTCTCTGCTCTTTCTGCTTCCATGGAGGACCAAGAAGTATACTCTGGCCCAGTCTGAGCTTCCAGGCCTTCCAAAATGCAGTTTCCCCTGCTCCAAATGCTCTGCTCTTCTTTTTGCACCTCCTCTTCTAGGATGCCTTCCCATTTCCTCCAGCCCCCAGTGGTCACCCCTTTCTCTGAGCCCAGGTACCACCTCCCAGACTTATCCAAGGAACTTGAATGTGGCCAGGGGGAGACAGCCAAGGGGAGACAAGAGGGAGAGAGAGTGTTTCTGGGGAAGCCTGCACTGTCTGCCTTCAGGGAGCACCACTTACAACGTGCTGTGCTTAGCTGCTCAGTTGTATCTAACTCTTTGTGAGCCCATGGACTGTAGCTCACCAGGGTCTCTGTCCATGGGTATTCTCCAGGCAAGAATACTGGAGTGGGTTGCCTTGCCCTCCTCCAGGGGATCTTCCCAACCCAGGGATCTGTTAGGTAGTCAGAATAAGAAAAAGGAGTCCAGAATGGCGGTGGCTAAAAGACAAAGAAGGGAAAAGCCTGCGAAAATAGAACAAAGGAAGGTCTGAGGACCAGAGTGAGAACCTCAGGTGGAAGAAAACAGCTGTCCTGGCTAGCCCAATTTACCTAGGGTAGGCTCAGGTGGAGGAGAAAAAAACATATAAAAAGAAGAGCATCTTTTGGGTCTGCCCACCCTCACGCCTCAGGGATGTCTTTTCCTATGCTTGCCAAATAAAACTGAGCTGTAACACTGAGCTGTAACCCTGGTCCGTCCATCACTTCAAATTTTTGCTGTGGTAAGACAGAACTGAAGAAATTATAAACTCCCCTGACAGGTGGAATCCAGGTCTCCCACACTGTAAGCGGATTCTTTACCACCTGAGCCACCAGGGAAGTCTATGTAAGTAGAGTCCCCAGAACACAGGTATTTAAATATGCTCTTCAAAAAACCACTACTCTGCTGACCTGGCTGCTTAAGCTCTCTCACTTCTGGCCCCTCTTTCTCTTGCCTCCTCCCCTAGATTCTAAGAATCTTAAAGATAAGTTAGGAATCCAGTCTCCCTAATATCTATGATTTGAGTCTTTAGCCCAGTTAACAAAAGATGAAAGCATCTAAATGAGGAATAAATTTAAAACAAGAATGTGCCAATAAACTAGGTTATTGATCCTACCTGAAGAAAGAGACATCACAAAAATTGGGAGAAAACATTCCAAAATTATGCCATTTGGAAATGCTCTTTTGTTTCATAGAAAAAGGTAACTGGAGGTATAAGGCTGGCAACACTTGTACATCCACCTAAGCCCACCTTCTCAAAAGAAAAGGAAAAGCAATGTAACTTATGTAGCGAGAACCTTCTTTAAAACAGAACTGAAAGAGCCACGTGTACCCCAATGTTCATCGCTGCATTGTTTACAATAGCCAGGACATGGAAGCAACCTAGATGCCCATCAACTGACGAATGGATAAGAAAGCTGTGGTACATATACACAATGGAATATTACTCAGCATTAAAAAAAATTCATTTGAAGCAATTCTACTCAGGTGGACCGAACTGGAGCCTATTATCCAGAGTGAAGTAAGCCAGAAGGAAAAACAACAATACAGTATACTAACGCATATATATGGAATTTAGAAAGATGGCAGCGAGAACCCAGCATGCGAGACAGCAAAAGGAACGCAGATGTATAGAACAGACTCGTGGACTCTGTGGATGAGGCCAAGGGTGGGATGATATGGGAGAATGGCATTGAAACATGTTAATTACCATATGCGAAATCAATCGCCAGCCCAGGACTGATGCTCGGGGCTGGTGCAGCGAGATGTCCCAGGGGGAGGGAATCGGGAGGGAGGAGGGAGGAGGGTTCTGGAGGGGGAGCATATGTAAACCCATGGCGTTTTCATGTCATTGTATGGCAAAACCAATTAAAAAAAAAGAAAGAAAGAAAATTCCTTTCCCACGGTATAGGTCTCTGAAGACGGAGGGCCTCTCCAGGAGCCAGGGCTCCACCAGTCTGTGCCCTGTGCCCACGTGCCCACGAGAACGGTGCTACAGACACTGCCGTGAAAGGCACCTACTCTGCGTAGCCTCCGACTCCGTTCTCCTCAGGTGATGCTGACACTGATGCCCAGTGGGGCCCTGTGGGGCTCTGGGCGTAAACACCTTTCTTTGTCCCCCATTTCTTGATTACAGGAAACAGGCTTCATTCAGCCTCCCTGATGTTCCCTGAGTTCCAAGGGCAGGTTCAAATAGATGTTAATTAGGGGAGGGAGGGGAGGCTGAGACAAAGGAAGAACATCCAAAAGAAAAAACAGAGCAGGCTTAAGGCAGGGTCCTAGTTCCCCCTCAAGGGATTATTTGTAACAATGTCTTTGAATTGTTTTATAGATACTGAAACCCCCACCAGGTGGGAGAAATCAATGGTATGCTGCCCATAAACGCACAGACCCCAGATCAGTAGGAACCAGAAGGCTGATGATGCCGACTCACCACCAACTAATCAGAAGAATATCTACAAGCTGATCTTTGAACCATTACTATAAAACCCCTCACTACCCCCTTCAGGTTGGGACACACATTTTTGAGGGCATTAGTCTGCAGTGGCCCTCTCTGCCTGGCAAAGCAATAAAGTGATTCTTTTCTACTGCACCCAAAACTCTCCAGAGAATGAATTAATTAATTCAGAATTAACAGTGGCCAGACTGGGTTTCAGCACCTGGACACTGGTGAAGAGTCAGGTAGGTCTTCCCTGAATGGGAAGAAATGCTGGTTCCCAAGGGAGAGTCAGAATGTGGGGGAAGAGGGCTGGGGTGGAAGGTTGGGGGAGGGAGAAGGGGTAGGGTACTCTTCTTCTAACTACCTTGCTTAGACCACACAAGAGACCCACACCCTCCCCCGCCCCAAGTCTGGTATTTCCACAGGCACCACCAGAAAAATGGAGGATTCCAGAGAGTACAGTTTAAAGACACATAACCAGAACCATCCCCAGGTGGGCCCCCTTCAGCTCTGACATTCTGAGATGTTAACATGGAAAAATATTCAGCTAAAGTTGCTGGCATGGTTAGGCAGTAGCTTAGCAATTCCTTTTTATGAAATTACTGTTTCTCTAAAATGCAAGATCTCTTTCTGTGTGGAACTCTGATTCATTCTTAAGATGAAGCTGATCTTTAAATCTCACAATGGCTTTCACCCCAAAACCTATTCAGCAAAATAAAAGGTCTTTTTGACCAGATTGCTCACCTCAGTGGTCAGAGAATACTGTGATGATGAGGAGATATTCTGAACAGATACTAAGCCCCTTCCCCACATTGTCCAACGTCACCCAGCCCTGTTACTTTGGAATTTAACCACCATGATTAAGCCTAATGTTGCAGGTCATGAGAAAGACAACCATGGTGGATGTCCACCCACATTCACGCCACTTAAGCAATGAAGTTCAAGGAAATGGATCGGTGTGGTCTTGAGACTTTCACCATGTTTCCTGACCAGAGACTGATCTCTGATCCTGGGCCCCCAGCCAACACCTGATACAGCCCAGAGTCCTGCCCCCAACTAGCCTGTAACTCTGATGAAAGACTGACGCCTCATCTTCCCCTGTCACTCACAGATGTATTACCTCAGCCACATGAATCACAGTAAAGATAAAGATAATATCTGAGTCAGCTGTATTTCTTGAATGCCAGAACAGGAGCTGGCTCCAAATAGGTGCTAAATAAATGCTAATTGAATACATGAAGGAAAAATGAAATGAATGTACAAGGGAACGAACAAAAAGTTCAACTGGAAAATGGCTCAGCCTAGTCTTCTACTAATAGGTTGATTTTTTCCCAAAGACCTAGGGCCAAAGAGATGGCCTGTTTTCAAGGTACCCATCTCCCACATGGTGGGAGCTCCATGCTCTCCACCATGTGACTTTCCAACATTCTTGTCACTGGGCTTAGCTGTGGAGTAGACAGTTCCTCCTGAGCTAAATGGCAGGTGACTGAACTAATGCCATTGTCCAAGCCCACTGATGTTCACAGCTGAGCTCATCACACCCCTGGTTTCTAGGGAGGGTCTCCAGAAGTCCCCAAATGGGCAGGTGGAAACAGAAGAGATCCTGGTTGGGGAGGAAGACCCGAGCTCTGCTCCCAGTTCTGCCACTGATCCCATTGTATATCTGTTGTGGGTCCAGTAGTAAAAGCAGATGACTTGTATAGCACTTCTAGCTGTACTTCCTAATGATCCATGAAATTTTCAGAAATACAGATTTGTGGGTACCCACCCAGAGTCACTGATGCAGATCTTCTGGATACGGGACCTAGAATCTGGACTTTTGGCATGCACTCAATAAATAACTGCAACCAATGTAACCATTCTCAGAGGCAAAACTCTAATTCAGGGGTTAGCAGAATATGGCCAGCAAGCCACATCCAGCCCACTGTGTATTTTTTTTTTTTTTTTTGGTAGGAACTGGTGTGCTTTTTTTTTTTTTTTTTTAAATTTTCTTTACTTTATTGTGTTGGTTTTGCCATACATTGACATGAAACGGCCATGAGTATACATATGCTCCCCCTCCAGAACCCCCCTCCCTCCTCCCTTCAGACTCCCTCCCCCTGGGAAATCTTGCTGCACCAGCCCCGAGCATCAATCCTGGGCTGGTGATTGGTTAGACATATGATAATTAACATGTTTCAATGCCATTCTCCCTTATCATCCCACCCTTACCCTCATCCACAGAGTCCACAAGTCTATTCTATACACCTGCATTCCTTTTGCTGTCTCGCATGCTGGGTTCTCGTTACCATCCTTCTAAATTCCATATATATGCGTTAGTATACTGTATTGTTGTTTTTCCTTCTGGCTTACTTCACTCTGGATAATGGGCTCCAGTTCCGTCCACCTGAGTAGAACTGCTTCAAATGAATTTTTTTTTTTTAATGCTGAGTAATATTCCATTGTGTATATGTACCACAGCTTTCTGATCCATTCGTCAGTTGATGTAAATGTTTTACTGGAACACAGCCACACTGAGTCATCTTGTCTAAGGCTTCTTTCAAACTACGTGTCAGAGGTGAGCAGCTGCAATAAGGACCACGAGACCCACAAAGCCTAAGACAGTCTGGCCCTTTACAGAAAAAGATGGCCAACCCCTGCTGCAATTTACAGGTGCTTTCGGTAGGTAAAGAGAAAGAGGTGTCTGAGCCTGGCCCAGGTTTTTCAGTAGAGAGGAGCACATTATCTCTGACCACCATACAAGAATAAAGGAGAAGAACCCTAGGCTTCAGGAGCCCCAGTGCTGACTTGTATAGGGATGGCCTTGGTCCACCGTGTGGCACTGCCAAGTGGGAGGGGGAAGGCACCTGCAAGATGAGAACAGGGGCCAACGTGAGCCCAATCTGAGAACCAAATTCCAGGTCTCAACAACCCAAGTCCTGGTGAGCTGAATGCAGAGGATAGATCCAGACATGACTTAGCACCTTGGTCTTAAATCCCCATGTCTCTGTCCCTGTGTTAAAGGCTTGCATGATGGACTAAAAAAGGTGTGGGAGGGGTGAGGGAGGAGAGAGGGAAGCAGTCTAGAGGCAGCTCTTCAAAGCTCCAAATTCTCAAGGGACCCTCCTACACTGCTGGTGGGAATAGTGGTGGAAAACAGTATGGAGGTTCCTCAAAAAGCTAAAAATAGAGTTGCCATATGATCCAGGAATCCCACTTTTCTGGGATATTCAGAAAAGATAAAATGCTAATTCAAAGAAACATGCACCTCAATGTTAATAACAGCATTATTTACAATAATCCAGACAAGGAAGCGACCTAAGTGTCCATTAACAGAAGAATGGGAAAAGATGTGGTACACACACACAATGAAATATTAGACAGCCATAAAAAAGAATGAAATATTGCTATTTGCAGCAACATGGATGGACCTAGAAAATGTCATACTATAAGATGAAGTATGTAAGGCAGAAAAAGACAAATATCATAAGATATCACTTATATGTGGAATCTAAAAAAACAGTACTAAAGAACTTATTTACAAAACAGAAACAGACTTACAGACATAGAAAACAAACTTATGAGCACCAAAGGGGAAGGAAATAGGTAGGCTAAATTAGAAGTACGAGTTTAACAGAAACACATTATTTTATATGAAATAAACAAAGATTTACTGTAGAGCATCAGTTCAGTTACTCAGTAGTATCGGACTCTTTGCGACCCCATGAACCAGAGCACGCCAGGCCTCCCTGTCTATCACCAGTTCCCAGAGGTCACCCAGACCCATGTCCATTGAGTTGGTGATGCCATCCAACCATCTCATCCTCTGTCGTCCCCTTCTCCTCCTGCCTTCAATCTTTCCCAGCATCAGGGTCTTTTCAAATGAGTCAGCTCTTCACATCAGGTGGCCAAAGTATTGGAGTTTCAACTTCAAAATCAGTCCTTCCAATGAACACTCAGGACTGATCTCTTTTAGGATGGACTGGTTGGATCTCCTTGCAGTCCAGGGGACTCTCAAGAGTCTTCTCCAACACCACAGTTCAAAAGCATCAATTCTTCCGCACTCAACTTTCCTCACTGTCCAACTCTCACCTCCATACATGACTACTGGAAAGACCATAGCCTTGGCTAAATGGACCTTTGTTGACAAAGTAATGTCTTTGCTTTTCAATATGCTGTAAAGGTTGGTCATAACTTTCCTCCCAAGGAGTACGCATCTTTTAATTTCATGGCTGCAATCACCATCTGCAGTGATTTTAGAGACCAGAAAAATAAAGTCTGCCACTGTTTTCACTGTTTCCCCATCTACTTGCCATGAAGTAATGGGACTGGATGCCATGATCTTAGTTTTCTGAATGCTGAGCTTTCAGCCAACTTTTTCACTCTTCTCTTTCACTTTCATCAAGAGGCTCTTTTGTTCTTCTTTGCCTTCTGCCATAAGGGTGGTGTCATTTGCATATCTGAGGTTATTGATATTTCTCCTGGCATCTTGATTCCAGCTTGTGCTTCCTCCAACCCAGCGTTTCTCATGATGTACTCTCCATGTAAGTTAAATAAGCAAGGTGATAATATGCAGCCTTGACGTACTCCGTTTCCTATTTGGAACCAGTCTGTTGTTCCATGTCCAGTTCTAACTGTTGCTTCCTGACCTGCATACAGGTTTCTCAAGAGGCAAGTCAGGTGGTCTGGTATTCCCATCTCTTGAATTTTCCAGTTTATTGTGATCCACATAGTCAAGGGCTTTGGCATAGTCAATAAGGCAGAAGTAGATGTTTTTCTGGAACTTTCTTGCTTTTTCGATGATCCAGTGGATGTTGGCAACTGGATCTCTGGTTCCTCTGCCTTTTCTAAAATCAGATTGGAAATCTGGAAGTTCACGGTTCACGTATTGCTGAATTCTGGCTTGGAGAATTTTGAGCATTACTTTACTAGCATGTGAGGTGAGTGCAAATGTGTGGTAGTTTGAGCATTCTTTGGCATTGGAATGAAAACTGACCTTTTCCAGTCCTGTGGTCACTGCTGAGTTTTCCAAATTTGCTGGCATATTGAGTGCAGCACTTTCACAGCATTGTCTTTCAGGATGTGAAATAGCTCAACTGGCATTCCATCACCTCCGCTATCTTTGTTCATAGTGATGCTTCCTAAGACCCACCAACTTGACTTCACATTCCAAGATGTCTGGCTCTAAGTAAGTGATCATACCATCGTGATTATCTGGGTTGTGAAGATCTTTTTTGTAGAGTTCTTCTGTGTATTCTTGCCACCTCTTCTTAATACCTCCTGCTTCTGTTAGGTCCCTACCATTTTTGTCCTTTATTGAACCCATCTTTGCATAAAATGTTCCCTTGGTATCTCTAATTTTCTTGAAGAGATCTCTAGTCTTTCCCATTCTACTGTTTTCCTCTATTTCTTTGCACTGATTGCTGAGGAAGGCTTTCTTATCTCTCCTTGCTATTCTTTGGAACTCTGCATTAAAATGGGTATATCTTTCCTTTTCTCCTTTGTTTTTTGCTTCCCTTCATTTCACAGCTATTTGTAAGGCTTCCTCAGACAGCCATTTTGCTTTTTTCCATTTCTTTTTCTTGAGGATGGTCTTGATTCCTGTCTCCTGTACAATGTCATGAACCTCCGTCCATTTTTGCTGACTGTATAGAGTTTCTCCACCTTTGGCTGCAAAGAATATAATCAATCTGATTTCGGTGTTGACCATCTGGTGATATCCATGTGTAGAGTCTTCTGTTATGTTGTTGGAAAAGGGTGTTTGCTATGACCAGTGCGTTCTCTTGGCAGAACTCTATTAGCCTTTGCCCTGCTTCATTCTGTACTGCAAGGCCAATTTTGCCTGTTATTCCAGGTGTTTCTTGACTTCCTACTTTTGCATTCCAGTCCTCCATAATGAAAAGGATATCTTTTTGGGGTGTTAATTCTAGAAGGTCTTGTATGTCTTCATAGAACTATTCAATTTCAGCTTCTTCAGCATTACTGGCCAGGGCATAGACTTGGATTACTATGATATTGAATGGTTTGTCTTGGAAATGAACAGAGATCATTCTGTCGTTTTTGAGATTGCATCCAAGTACTGCATTTCAGACTCGGAAACAATATTCAGTATACTGTAATAACCACAGTGGAAAAGAATCTGAAATAAATGTGTTCATTTATTTTCAGATTCCTCTATATAAATATGTATGCATACTCAGTCTCAGTCACATCTTTGCAACTCTATGAACTGTAGCCCACCAGACTCCTCTGTCCATGGAATTTTCCAGGCAAGAATACTAGAGTGGTTTGCCATTTCCTCCTCCAAGTATCTCTCTGACCCAAGGCTTGAACTCAGTCTCCTGCAATGACAGGTGGATTCTTTACCACTGAGCCACCTGGAAGCCCTTTATATAAATATATAATATATATATATACACACACACACACACACACACACACACACATATATAACTGAAGTTTTTTTCTATATGCCTGCAACACAACATTGTAAATCAGTACACTTCACTGGGGGAAAAAAAGGCTCCAACCACATGTCACTGGGCATATATCCAGAGAAGAACACATTCCAAAAGGATACATGCACCCCAATGTTCATTGGAGCACTGTTTACAATAGCCAAGACATGTAAACAACCTAAATGTCCACTGACAGAGGAATGGATAAAGAACATATGGTACATATATACAGTGGAATATTACTCAGCCATTACAAAGAATGAAACAATGCCATTTGTAGCAACATGGATGAACCTAGAGAGTGTCACACTGAGTGAAGTAAGTTAGACAGAGAAGGAAAAATATACAACACCCCTCGTATGTGGAATCTAAAAAGAAATTATAGAAATGAACTTAACAAAAAGAGACTCTAAGACATAGAGAACAAACTTATGGTTGCTGGGGGGAAAGGACCAGGGAAAGAGATAGTTAGGGAGTTTGGGGTGGACATGTACACACTGCTATATTTAAAATGGATAATCAACAAGAACCTACTGTATGCCACGGAATTATACTCAATGTTACGTGGCAGCTTGGATGGAAGGGGAGTTTGAGGGAGAAGGGATACATATATATGTATGGCTGAATCCCATCGTTGTTCACATGAAACTAGCCCAATATTGTTAATAAGATAACATCAATACAAAATAAAAAGTTTTTTAAAAAAGCTCCAAATTTCAAAACCAGAAGCAACTGAACTTGGGACATCACTGAGAGCAGCAGGATTTCTGAAGGGAAAAGAGACCACTTAGGTCACCTGTGGCCCCAGTCACCTGCCTGGTCAGTCACGCTCTGGGCCCTGGGAAAGCAGGCCTAAGATAAATCTGCCATCTCACCTGCCTCAGAGACAGGCCTGGCAGAACCCACTCGGAGCACCCTGAGTGCCCAGCTGGGCATGTATGAGCTCAGGACTGTTTCAGTTGCCAGGCCTCCCAGATGAAACTGTCCGAGCCAGGTCTGGCTTCTGCCTGTGCTTCTTGACACACCCAGGCCCTCCACCCTAGATGTGGGGGAACAAACTGCAGTCAAGGTGTTGGGAGTGGAGGCAGATTTGCATTACTTAAACATGACTTGAAATACACACGTCAATCAATGTAATCTGCTCAGCTGGCAAATGGCAAGAGGCCTTGGGGAAATTCCAGACTGAACAGATCCACCAGGAGCTAAACAATGAGGGAGCTGTGTCTGGAAATAGCTGCTTGTGTGCCAAACTTTGGAAAATGTGATCTCCCACAAATGAAGACACCAGGTCGCCTCAACTTGAGAACTCTGCGATTTTGCACTAGTTCCAGGGGAAAACTGTGACTTAATTTTGTGTGAGTTTCAAGGCATGTTTTAATTGTGTTTGTACATATGAGCCAACAACAGGCCAAGCTGGAAATCCAGAATATGATCTCAGTATTTAGTAAGCTCATTTCTTGCTTTCCTCTCCCCCAAATCAGTAGCAGGATTCCAGCCATTCCATATCTGACTGCAGGTGTCAGCCCATCCCTTGCTCTTCAAGCCACCTTCACTGGGGGGACCTGCCTATTGTCATAATAACCCCCAGAAGGAGGGTCAGACAATGGCAGCTAAAGACTGGATCCCTCAAAGCACGATGGGATCAAATTCTCATCATGCTTTTCCTTCCCTGTCTTGCTTTCCCCATGTCCTGCAGTACTTTCTGGAACCACCATCCAAAGAAACCACTGCATGCACTTCTTGCCTGAGCATCTACTTCCACGGAAACTCAACTAAGACAGCACGACTGTAACTGAGCAGGATTCTGTAGGGTCTTCCGGGGCAGACCTGCCCCATGTCTCCCACCTGCCTTTTATTTATCAAAAAACTACAGCTTCCTAATAAGCCTTCCCTGAGCACCAAAGAAAAAATTTAATCAGAGAAGTGAGAAAATGCAAAAACAAAGGAAAACAGTCAAGCAAGACAAAATAGAAATAGTTTAGCCACTGAACAAAGTCAAGGACCTGAAGTTCCTCCTCAAGGGCTATGTTCTGAGCCATATCCACTGAGCCGCTGAAACCCCCACCAGGTGGAAGAAGTTAACTGCATGTCACCCACAAGCCCACAGAGCCCCAGATGGGTTGGAAACAGAAGGCAGATTATGCTAACTCCCAATTACCTCACCACCAACCAATAAGAAGAACACCCATGAGCTGATCCCGCACCTGCAAGTCCCTCCCTCATCCTGTCTTTAAAAACCTTTCCCTGAAAACCACTGGAGAAGTCAGGCCTTCTGAGCACTAGCCGCCTGGACTCCTTACAATAAGTGGTACACTTTCCTTCATCACCATAAACAGATGTCAGGTGTCAGTACTTTAGTGCATCCAGTGGCTTTACTGCACGCAAGTAAGAGAACCCAAGTTTGGTTCAGTAACAGGACTGCGTCCCCCAGTACAGACCACCCGAATGAATCAGCGGACACCCTCTGCTGTCTGTAGGTCTTGGGGAAGAATCCGGGCTGTGCTCACTTGTGGTGCTCTGGCCAGCGTGAGTGACAAGCCAGGATCAGCCTATGGGTCTTGGTGATGGAGCTGAGATAGGGTCAGTGCCCCTCACAGCATCCTGGAGATGATCTCCGAGCTCCTCCTATGGAAGGCATTTACAGCAGCCGCGCGAGCTCTTTCTCCCATTTAGTTCTCAGCAGGTGGCATCAGCGCTGCTTTTCTCTTCCTAGTCGAACCAGTGTTTCTCCGCAGGGAGTGCTATTTTCATAAATTTGTGCTTTTGGATCACCCATAATTCCCAGCCCTGCTTTTGACTTGTCAAAAACAGCCAGAGCGTCCCTCTCGTGGGGGCACAATGACTCAATTATAGGTACAGCTCTTCCTCCCCCGGATGGGCAGGAACTTCTCTGTCCCTCACCCCCGCTCTGTGACTGAGGACAGGAGCAGCTCTCCTCCTGGTCCAGTCAGGGCTACCCTGAAAATTTTCACATGGAATAAACATTTTGCCACCACTCACTCCTTGGGACAGACATACTCCATCACTAGGAACATGCGCTGGGCTGCAGTGTGTCAGGCACTGTTGGAAGCACTGGAGACACAGAAAAGAGTCTGTCTGGTGAGGCAAATGCCCCTGGGATCACATGGTTGGAGGGGGGAGGCATTCCAGTTCACAGTGTGCCAGGCTTAACACTCAGAGGGAGAGGGTGCTTGAGAGCCAACTCAGAGCTGGACTTCCTGAGTTCAAAACCAGTCTCTGCCCCCTCAAAAGCTCGGTGACCTTGGGCGAGGTACTTAACCTTTCTGAGCCTCAGCCAGCTTCCATGAACCTGAAAACAGAGGTATTCACATCAAGTGCACAGAACAGTGCCCGGATTTAAAATAGGAATCACTGGTAAATGTATCGACCCTTCAGAAGAGGTCAAGGGCCCAAGAAAAGCAGAATGATCCCAGTTAGCAGCTCTGCTTGTGGCAAGAAGCTACATCCTCAAGGGACAGGAAAGGAGTGACACCCTCCCACTCAGAGAGCAGTTGCTAAATTCACCATCAGCAAATGGATATGTCTGAGACCCACAGACGGGTTGGTAGTGGAAATACTCAGGCTGTGCATGCAAGTGCCCCTGGAGTTCTCAAATCAAGAGGAGTCCTAGGAATATGCAGAATGCCTGCTCAGTGTGCAGACGGGGGCTCAGAGCTGTTCTGTGGGCAGAGCTGCCCATCCACAGGCTGGTGGAGGGACACAGAGGCATCTGAGTTACGATGATGAACTGGAGGGAGCGCCGCACCAGGAACACCAGCCAGACGTCTGCTGTTGCTCCCAAAGGGACGGATGCTCTCGTCCTCCCTTTCCTAAACGGTCCTTGAGCTCTGAAATCTAGGACGCAGCCTCCAAGTGATAGGATGTCAATCTCTGAGATTCTGCTTTTAATTCTTCTGGATATACATCTAGGAGTGAGGTTACTGGATTATATGGTAGTTCTATTTTTAATTTTTTTGAGGAATCGCCATATGCTTTGCATAATGGCTTCACTGATTACATTCCTGGGTACAATGTGTTATCTTCGCTTTTTTAAACAATAGCCATCCTAATAGGTGTGAGATGATGTCTGACTGTGGTTTTGACTTGCATTTCCCTGACGATTAGTTATGTTGAGCGTCTTTTCACGTCCCTGTGGCCATTGGTATGTTTTCTTTGAATGTCCATTTAAGTTCTTTGTCCATGTTCAAATTTAGTTATTTGGGGTTTTTTGCTATTGAGCTGTAGGAGCTCCTTATACACTTGGTATATTAATGCCTTATCTGACACAGTCTGAAAATACTTTTGCCTTTTACTCTGTTGTTTCCGTTACTGGGCACGTCTTTAATTTTATGTAATCACATTTGCCTAGCTTTGCTCTTCTCACCTGTAGTTCTGGTTTCATATTCAAGAAATCACTGCCAAGACCAATATCATGAAGATTTTCCCCTATGTTCTCTTCTATGAGTTTTATGGTTTTAAACCTCATATTTGTCTTTAATCCACTTTGAATTGATTTTTGTGTCTAAGTATCCAACTTCATTCTTTTGCATGTGGATATCCATTTTACCCAACATCATCTGTTGAAGAGACTATCCTTTCTCCCTTGTGAATTCCTGGCACTCTTATCAAGGGTCCCTGTCTAGAGCTGACCATATATGCATGGGTTTATGTCTGGGATCTCTAGTCTTTTCCACTGCCCATATGTCTGTTTTCATATAATGTAATTTAATATTAGAAAGTGTGAGGCCTCCAGCTTTGTACTTCTTTCTCAAGATTGATTTGGCTACTCAAGATCCTTTATCGGTCTATATGAATTTTAGGAGTATTTTTTCCTATGTCTGAAAAAAATCTCCAATGGGATTTTAATAGGATCTGCTTTGAATCAGTGGATCCCTTGAAACAATATTAAGTCTTCTGATCCATATACATGGGATACCATCTCATTAACTTGTGCCTTATTTGCATTCTCATCTACAATGCAGCATTATTAGCAATAGCAAAGATGTGGAAGCAACCTAAATGTCCACTGATGAATGAATGAAGAAAATGTGGTATGTAGATCCAAAGGAACGTTACTCAGCTTTTTAAAAAAGAAAAGCCTCCTATATTCAACAATATGCAAGAACCTGGCGGACACTATGCTCAGTGAAATAAGCTAATTACAGAAGACAAATATTGTAAGATTCTATTTATATGAAGAATCTAAAATAGACCAACAGAAGGAGAGTAGAATGGTGGCTGCCAGCAGCTGGGGTAATGGAGAAAGAAAGAGATCCTATTCAATGAACAGAAAGCTTCGATCGGGCAAGATGAATACCTTCTATACATCTGCTATACAACCATGTGCACACAGATGATGATATTGTATACTCAAAATTTTGTTAAGAGAGTAAATCACATATAAAGTGTTCTTACTACAGTTTAAGAGGGGGGGATCAAAGTTATCTAAATAGATATTTCTCTTAAAAAGACAGGAAAATGGCCAGTAAGCAGGTGAAAAATGCTCTCATTAGCCATCAAGGAAATGCAGATCAAAAGCACAATGAGGTACCACTTCACACCTACCAGGATGGCTATACTCAAAAAAGGCATGTAAGTACTGGCAATGATGTGGAGAAACTAGAACTCTTGTACACGGTGAGGACCGATGTGAAGTGGTGCAGCCACTCTGTAAAACAGTCTTGTAGTTATTCAAAGGATTGGCCACAGAGCTACAATATAACTCAGCAATTTCAATATGGGAAAATATATACTCAAGAAAAATGAAAAAAAAAATGAAACATATATCCACATAAGAATTGGTACATGAATATTTGGAGAAACATGATTCATAATAACCAAGAAGTAGAAACAATCCAAATGTCTGTCAACTGATGAATAAATTGTGATAGAGTCATAAAAGAGAATATTATTCAATAAAAAGTAATGAAGTACTGATAATGCTATGATATGGCTAAACCTTGAAAACATCATGTTCAGTGAGGGAAGGCATTCAAAAGACTGCCTATTATATGATTCCATTTATATGAGATGTCCAGAATAGACAAATCTACAGAGATAAAAGTAAATTAGTGGTTGCTTAGGGCAAGGAGAGTAGGGAGGAATGGAGAGATAACTGCTAATGTGTATAGGATTTCTTTTTGAAGTGATGAAAATGTTCCAAAGTTGATTATGCTGATGATTGCCCAACTCTACGAATACACTAAAAATCATTGAATTGTATATTTTAAATGGGTGAATTGCATGATATATGAATTGTATCTCAATAAAGCTGTTTTTAAAAAATTCAATGGAATGGAGGTGCTTGTTTAAAACTCAGGATTTCTGGGCCACACAAAAACATTTACTTCATGTTGGGGCCCAGAAATCTGCATTTTTGGCCAGCTAAGGTTCCAATACACTTTGAGAGCTACTGCCCTATGAACAGGGGAAAAAAATTTTTTTTCAGTTAACTGCTCTTAGGCCCTGGGGGCTGATTCTTTATTTTATAGAAGTAGCTTCAGATTTCCTTTAAGAATTCTATTTATGAAACTTGCCTTCAGCCTTGCAGAAGTTATTAAGGTGCTAACAGAGGGGTTTTACAATTTTAATTAGAAACAGGCAGTGGAGCTCATGTAAAACTTTCCTATTGACTTGGCAGTAAGGTCCCTATTCTCCAAAGAACAAGCCAAGAGACACAGGAAGGGCCTTCTGGAATGGCGGGAAACCATGATTTGCTGAGAACCTACTGCCTGCTGGAAGCTTCAACATCACCCTCATGCCTGTGAGGTGGACACTGTCTGGCTCTGTTTGGCTCAAAAAATTTAAGGGTCTAATTCCAAGCCATAAAAACCAGCAACCATTTCAGTTTTATTTTGCTGCATTAAAAGCTATCCTAAAACTTCGGGGCCTAAAATGACTATTTCATTATGCTCATGTACTCTGTGGATTGGGAATTAGGCAGGGCAGAGGGAGGGTGGCTTGTCTGTATTCCTTCATGTCCAGGTGTCCTGAGTTGCCTTACACTATGGCAGCTTCAGTATTCTTATGTCACGGTTGAGGGAACAAAATGTGACTATCCTAAAGAACCAGGAGAAAGCTCTACTTCCCCTTGTGACCTGCCCTTGGAAGCCACAGAGCATCACTTCCATCCTACTCTGCTAGTCATCCAGTTACAAAGTAAACCCAGGTTCAAGGAAAGGCGACAGACCCCACTTTAATATGAAGACCATCAGAGAATTTGCAGGCAGACTCTGAGCCTAGACCTGGGCTCCTCCTCAAGATTCAGGAAGAACTGACTTTTCCCATAAGAAAAACATCATGTCTGATTGTTTATTATGAACTGTATTAGTCAGGGGTTCATCTTTTTTTTCATGAAATTAAAAGACACTTTCTCCTTGGAAGAAAAGCTAAGAGCAAACTAGACAGCATATTAAAAAGCAGAGACGTTACTTTGCCAACAAAGGTCCGTCTAGTCAAAGCTATCATTTTCCCAGTAGTCATGTATGGCTGTGAGAGTTGAACTATAAAGAAAGCTGAGCACTGAAGAATCGATGCTTCTGATCTGTGGTGTTGGAGAAGACTCTTGAGAGTCCAAGGGAGTGCAAGGAGATCCAACCAGTCCATCCTAAAGGAAATCAGTCCTGAATATTGGAAGGACTGATGCTGAATTTGAAACTCCAATACTTTGGCCACTTGATGTGAAGAACTGACTCACTGAAAAAAGACCCTGATGCTGGGAAAGATTGAAGGCGAGAGAAGAAGGGGATGACAGAGGATGAGATGGTTGGATGGTATCACCGACTCGATGGACATGAGTTTGAGCAAGCTCTGGGAGTCGGTGATGGGCAGGGAGGCCTGGCATGCTGCAGTCCATGGGGTCGCAAAGAGTCAGACACGACTGAGTGACTAAACTGAACATCATTTTCTTACCTCCCTCAGGGCCTACAATAAAGCTGGCCCTACCCAGTCTCTGAGTTGCTCCTTAGATAGAGGATCTAGGAATGAGTCAGAACTCTGAGTCTCAACCTATAAAACCCAGAGAGCAGACTGGAGAGCCCAACTCCTGCTGTCTTCCTCTCCCATGCAGAGTTGGGAGATCTTGAAGCCCTCATTCCCACCTCCCTTTCCATCCCATCTTCTCCAGGGCAGAGCCTTCACTGCCTAAAGTCTGTACCAAGAGATCAAGACTAGGAAGGTAAGGTGCAGGAGAGATGGATAGGGAGCTGACTCATTAGCAAAGACCCTGCTGGGAAAGACTGAAGGCAGGAGGAGAAGGGGATGACAGAGGACGAGATGGTTGGATGGCATCACTGACTCAATAGATATGAGTTTGAGCAAGCTCTGGGAGATGATGAAGGACAGGGAAGCCTGGTCTACTGCAGTCCATGGTGTCGCAAAGAGTCATACGTGACTGAGCAACTGAATAACCACAACAATAACTGCATTATTTTGCTGTCCACCACAAACTAACACAGCATTGTAAATCAGCTATACTTCAATAAAATAAATTGTTTAAAAAGACTAGGAAGGTGATATCAAGCCCTGCTTCCCTTGATACTAAAAGGTAATGGCCACGGATTTTAAGATGAGCCTCTAGGACCCAGTGTCATTCAGGAAAGACAACAGACAAATTTCCCAGGATAGTTCAGGATCTCATCCTTATCCATGACTAAATGTTGTGGCCATCCCTTAAGGCTAGATTCTCATTCACCAAGCTTACAATAAGTTGATACATATACCCAAATGCCAACATTTAAATTCACCATGAGAAGTGCAATGACTAAACCAGCCATTATCTATCCATAGGGAATCTGTAGGGAAAGCCAGTTCATCACCAGACAATTGTCATGTGATTTGGACTCAATGCAAGTGGAGCTGGCTATGCAACCAGAGTAAAGTGACAAGTTGGCTGGAGAGAGTCTGATGGTCTCTCTCCCAAGGAGGTGCTTATCTCAGCAGCAAACTCTCTGACAGAACACACAGCAATCCCCCAGAGGCGATCACACATCCTCAGACAACAGCCTCCAGGGCTCCCTGTTTGCTAGACTGGGGCTGATTCTAGACCCTGACCCTTACTCCACCCCATCAAGTTAATACATTTTTTTAGACGTGGCAGTGTCCCCCCACTGAGCTGAACCAAAGATCTTTTCCCATTCCTGGTCTATATGACACTGTGTTGTCAGTTTGTTTTTTATTTTTAATTGGAGATTATAATTGCTTTACAATCCTGTGTTAGTTTCTGCTGCTGCTGCTAAGCCGCTTCAGTCGTGTCTGACTCTGTGCGACCCCATAGATGGCAGCCCACCGAGCTCCTCTGTCCCTGGGATTCTCCAGGCAAGAATACTGGAGTGGGTTGCCATTTCCTTCTCCAAGGCATGCATGCATGCTAAGTCACTTCAGTTGTGTACGACTCTGTGCGACCCTATGGACAGCAGGCCACCAGGCTCCCCTGTCCACGGGATTCTCTAGGCAAGAATACTGGAGTGGGTTGCCATCTCCTTCTCCACTGTTAGTTTCTACTGCCCTGCAAAGTGAATCAGCTATACATAGACATATATCCTCACTCTTCTGGATTTCCTTCCCATTTAGTTCAACAGTGAGCTGAGAGTTCCTAGTATCAACAGTGTATACATTATATATTTAATGTAGGGCTTCCCTGCTGGCTCAGTAATAGAGAATCCACCTGCCAATGCAGGAGATGTGGGTTCGATCCCTGGTTGGGAAGATCCTCTGGAGAAGGAAATGGCAACCCACTCCAGTATTTTTGCCTAGGAAACGCCATGGACAGAGGAGCCGGGAGGGTACAGTAAATGGCATTGCAAAAAGCTGGACACAACTTAGTGATAAAACAAAACAACAATTTAAGGCAGTCTCACTAACGGGGCTTTCTTGATCTTGGCCAGTTATTTCCTCACACTATGCTTCGGTTTCCCCTGGAGAAGCCAGGTAGGGCTGATTTAAGAATTAGCTCACATGGTCCAGGGCAGGGCCTGGCTCACAGGAGGCACTCAGGAAATGGGAGCCAGTGATTCCACGTGACACACGACTGACAGTTATCAGATACTCCAGCTTATTTCGGGGATATGAACTGCCATCCATGGCTGCCATGGTGGCCCCAGAGGAAATGAGTCCCTTAGGCATGTTTCTCTGGCTGCAGGCGAGCCAGGCACCCTGGGTGTACCCCCTACCCGATCCCCCACCCTCCTCCGCCAGACACACACCCTTTCATATGACGACCTTTTCAGTGTGTACACGTAACCAGCTGTGTTCCTCCTCAGCCTAACAAAACAAATTGATCAAGAGTCAATACAGGTCCTAATTACAGGCTCTGCACTAGAAGATTGATGGCGGAAGATGAAGAGGGAAGCAGAGGCCCTTGATGGGCGCCTGTAATGAGGTGTCACTGGTCCCCACTGTAAGTCGTTTATAAACATGGTCTCCCGTCTGCGGCTGTCAGCATCCCCGCCAGAGCTTAATGAGCTGCTCCTTCCTGCCCCGGGGTTAATGTCAGAAGCTGATCATGTTTTCTGCTGCAAGAGGCACTGCCTGATGGTTGGCGAGTTTCATCTACAAATGTCCCCGTTCTCTCAGGAAATGCTGTTCCCAAAACTCCTGGCAAGGACAGGCACGGAATTTCCCATCAGGCCTCTCACCCTCCAGCAAGTGCTACTGCTGAATTCTCCATTGACAGCCTCTTGCCTTGGCTTGGGTGGATTCAGGACACGTGTGTCAGGCAAGCCTGGAGTCTAGGTCCAGAAGCGAGGTGGTTAAGAAGGGAGACTTGGAATCTAACTCTGCAGGTCTGGATGCTGGCTCCACTATACACTAGCTACACGACCTATCTAGGGCTCAGCTTCCTCATCTGTAAATTGGGAGCAAAAAGAGAGAAAAGGAGGCCCTTCCATTTGGGGCAGGGGCACTGAGTGCTGCGTCAACAACCTGGCTGTTACCAGCTGAAGCTAATAAACCATCAATGGAATTGGAGAGACCCCATTTCAAAAGACCACCCACAGACCTAACTGAAGGCTCTGTCTTGACCAATACACAGCAAGACTTATATTAACTGACCATGTACAAACCAACAGATGCATTCTGTTCAATCCAGGGTACAAATGGCAATTCCTAATTAACATAATAACAAACTTCCCTTCCCTAACACATAAAATTCCCTGACAGCTTCCCTCGCAGAAGCTACCTGATCAATCTCCTCCACTGCATGTCTTCCCTTGACAAATAAGTCAACTCGATGCTCAACCTTCTAATCATGGTAGTAGCCCTTGTTTTTCCCTTAATAACACCTCTTTCATTAAGAGTACTTTCTCATGTAGGCACAATAAGGCTCCCCAAAGATATCCATGTCCTAATCCTTAGGATCTGCATGTCAAGTCACCTAACAAAGGATAATCAAGAAGGCAGATGCAATTAAGCTTGCTGATATCAGGATAAACAGATTAGCCTGCAGATCCTAGTGAGCCCAATGTAAACACACGCATCCCTAAAGGGGGAAGAGGGAGGCAGGAGAGAACCAAAGTGTTGGCAGCTGAGAAGAACTCAACTGATATCGCTGGCTTTGAAGATGGAAGGAGCCGCGAGCCAAGAAATGGAGGTGCCCTCCAAAAACTAGCAATGGCAAGGAAATGAATCTCCCCTAGAGCTTCCAGAAAAGAAGACAGGCCTGCCAACACCTTGATTTTAACCTAGTGAGAATCAGACTCCTGAGCTCCTGAATCACAGAACAGGAAGTCGATGCAGTTTTAAGCCATTATGTTTCCGGGGCTTTATCACAGCTGGCATGGGAGATGAATACAAGTATCCCCATCATGGGGTTTTTGGTGATCTCTGTACAGGTAAAGTGCTCAGGCCCATGCCTGGCAAATACTAAATATTCAATTAACATTACTAAGATTTTTAATAATTCTCTTCAACCTCTTCATTATAGAGCTTCTCACCTCCTCTCTCCTTCTGACCATTCCCACAGCTCAACTCCAGTCAATGGAGGTGAACTTTCCTGAGCAATTCCTATGACCAGGCACCTGGCCCAGCACTTGGCACTTGCCCTCCTCTGTGGGTGAGTGTTCTGGAGTCACCCTCTCTAGAAAACTAGACCACGTCTGGGCTTCAGTGATGTTAAGAACCCAGTGACAAATCATCAGCCAGCTGGAGTATCTGAATGAACGTCATCCATTACACTCACCCCACCTTCCTCCAAGCGCAAGCATGAGACACCACTCTGCAAGGCTCTCCCACTATCGTCTGCCAGGGGAGCTGAGCTGGCCTCTCCTCGTCCTGACTCCCGAGCTCTCGGCTCATCCCCTCCTTTCAGAACCAATGGCCCCATGATTTCTTTATTCATCTGCCTCCTCGTTTGACTATGACCATGTGATCCCCTGGAGAAGGGACAGGCTACCCACTCCAGTATTCTTGGGCTTCCCTTGTGGCTCAGCTAGTAAAGAATCCACCTGTAATGCAGGAGACCTGGGTTCGACCCCTGGCTTGGGAAGATCCCCTAGAGAAGGGACAGGCTACCCATTCCAGTATTCTGGTCTGGAGAATTCCATGGACTGTATAGGCCATGGGGTCGCAAAGAGTCGGACACGACTGAGCGACTTTCCCTTTCAGGTTAGTCACAGCTACTGCCTAGCCCTGACTCGCGGGTGTCAGCAAGTCTTTGTTGCATGAAGGAGGGGGAAGGTATAGATCATTTTTATTTGTTCCTTGAAAGAAGCAGGAGCTCCCAACACCCATGCTTAGATTAACAGCTTGGGCTCTTCCAAGGTCCTTGCCAGAGCCAGGACCAGGGTGAGGCAAGGGGAAAACCCAGAGCTGACCCTGCACTGGGACAGACTCAAGAGGGAGCACTCCTGACACTTGACACCCTGGTGTCCCAGCCCTGCCCACTGCAGTCAGGTACTGGGTCAGCAGCCGCTGTTACTGGAGCTTGAAGAAAATCTCATTACAGGCCTTACTGATAAATCAGTTGTCCAACATCACTGAGAGATGGTGAATTTAGCCTGGATATTGGTAAGAGTAATGTTAGGCTGTGTTAAGGGGGCTTCCCAGGTAGCACTAGTGGTAAAAAAACCCACCTGCCAGTGAAGGAGACATAAGAGATGCAGGTTCGATCCCGGGGTCAGGAAGATCCCCTGGAGAAGGAAATGGCAACCCACTCCAGTGTTCTCTCCTGGAGAAGCTTATGGACAGAGGAGCCTGGTGGGCTACAGTCTATGAAGTCGCACGGAGGTGGACACAACTGAAGCGGCTTAGCACACAGGCCGCGATAACAGATTTATCCTGAATTTTGGTGGCTTAACACGGCAGCTGATTTCCCACTCACATGCCATGTCCACAGTAGCTCAGTGAGGGGCTCTGAGGTGTCTAGAGAAGTGATTCTCAAACCTTGGCATGCAGAAGCATTGGCTAGGGCTTTTCTTTAAAATTCAGCTTCTTCATTCCTAACCCCCAAGGTTCTGATTTGGTAGGTCTTAGGAAAGCCCAGGCAATTTCTTTTTCACATTCAGAAACAGGTGCTCTGTCCAGCCAGATAAGCCCTTTCCACCACAAATGGGTAGAAGTTGGGCCACAAATGGCCTGAGTACTCTGGGGTCATGGCCCCTCACACGGATCCAGTAAAAGGGTTGGAGTTTTGGTAACCTTCCTGAAGCTACAGACTGGGATGGGCTGGTCTTAAGTGGAGATGGCCATCACTGGGTATTCTCAATGGGTAACTGTAGCCTAAGGCATGGAACCCCTGTTATAAAGACAACTGTACTTAGTCGGGGAGGAGGCCACCCATCCCCAGAGAGCCCGACACCACACCGTGGGCATCTCTAAGTCAGGAGGGCTGCGGCACTGGACAGAGCAAATTCTGCAGCATGAGCTTTTGTGAATTGGAAGAGAATCCAGAATTGAGTCGAGTTGAAAACACTGACTGATGATAAAGCCAGTCTGCGAGGCGGAAGGCAATGACCCCCAAGGTGTGGGAACCCCATTTTGTGCAACATAGGCAGAAATGTTTCTCAGCAGCTGGTATGAGAAAGAACTTGTTCATAACCAGCGGTCTCCTGTATTGAAAAGCAGTTCTGATGGGCACCTTGGGGGCCAAAGTGAGCAAGATACCAGGGGACAGGTAAAACATGGAAATGATTCCAAATAACCAAAAATAAATAAAAGGAAAGGGAAAGAGAAAGGCTGAGGGAGACTCTCGGCAGAAGATGAGTAGGAAGAGAATCTGAGTATGCTACAAAAAAAAAGAGAGAATTTCTGAGATGGTTTGCTGTGTGTGTGTGATCAGCTGCTCAGTCATGTTTGACTCTCTGCGATGCCATGGACTGTAGCCCGCCACGTTCCTCTGTTCATAGAATTTCCCAGGCAAGAACACTGGAGTGGGTTGCCATTTCCTACACCAAGGCATCTTCCAGACCCAGGTATTGAACCTACATCTCTTGTGTCTCATTGGTAGGCAGATTCTTTACCACCGCACCACCTGGGAATGAAACCACATCCTTGGTTTTATCTCCAGAAAAACCTCCACTGCTCACCCATGCTGGGCAGGGTGGGTTTTCCTTTGGAGGGGGTGTAAATCCCCCACCTCGGAAAGGCTGAGCCCTGTGTCAAGAGCGCAGATCCACAGGCAGTGAGCCACTCTCCCTGCTCCACTCCGGGCCTTGCTGCAGTTAGAGGCTCTGGCCCCTCCGATGGTTCTAGACGGACTCTCAGACCCGCCTGAGCAGAGCAAGAGGCAGTCACACCTGGAGATGCCAATGAAGCCACCCCAGTGTCTGGCAGGACTGAGAGGGACAGGGGTGATCAGCCAAAGACTGTCCCTGCGAGGACATGTGTGTGACCCAGGAAGTGGGCTTGATGCCATTTGCAGGTGAGGTGGCCCCTGGGAGCTCTCCAAACATCGGGGGCCAGGTGAACTTATGGGGCTTGGAGCTAGGGCACATACAAGAAGAAGCTGGGAGCTGGGGTAATCTGGATCATGCCTCTAACCTAAACAATTAGCCATGAGAATAAATGTAATAATAATAGTAGTAGTAGTAGTAGTCAATGCTTATGCAGACCTACTAGATACATGTCTTATTATCCACCTCCACAATAATTTATGACTTAAGTATATTACTGCCCCCATTTAGTGAAAAAAACCTGAGCCCAGGGAGAACGAGTTTCTCAGGCACACACAGCCTACAGCAGCCAGCCCACTACTTGAATGTGAGCAGCGTGCCTTCAATATCTATGTTCTAAACCACTACCTTCTGATATATACAAAAGTGCTTTATTAAATAAACAAACACTGCTGAGCCATGTTACGTATCACAAGGCTCCTGAATGTCTAGACAAGAGATATTAAAACATAAGGAAGCAAAAACCAACCCTTCGCTCTTAAGGACTTTTCAGAGAGGTTGAGAAATTTTTGACTTAAAGAAACCCCCACCTCACCCTGCAACCTCCCCCTGAAGTGGGCAAAAGTGTTCACCAGGCCCAACATCTCTGCCCTGTTTCATAATAATAATAATTGCCATTCCAGGTGTTTCTCTTTGGCAGATTTTTTTAAAAAAGCAATCAATCCTTGAGAATTGCTATTAACCAGATCAAGCATTGTTTATACTCAGGAAATCACAGAACTGGGCAAAGAAGACAAAAACAGAAGCCTGGAGGGTCAGTACTTGAGCTTTTTCAGCACCAAGAATCAATAAATAGAGACAGTTTTGGTTAAAGAGGGAAAATAAGCACAAACCGATACAGAGGTCAGCAGGAGATGCCAAACAGAATATGAGTTGAGTTCCAGAAGTTGCGGATCCCTTGTGAGCACAGCCAGGAGGAGAAGCAGCTGCAGGCAGTCTGGCCCAATCTGTAGGGCCCCGCCCACTGAAAAGCCCTTGGTCCCAGGTGCGAAGGCTCTGCCCAGCATCTGAAACAGGGCACTAAAACGCCTCCTCCAGGTGACTCAGGGCCCAAAGATCAAAGCAACCCAGGCTTTGCCTGCACCATAGCCAAAGACCAGGCCCCCTGGAGGCATGTGATGTATCCTGCCAGCTCCGCCAGGAGAAGGAGATGGCATGGGAACATCCCCTGCCTGGTGTGAGAAAGGCTTTCCTGATTTCTGTGTCTGCATTTCATCTTTGTTGATATGTTTATGTCAGATCTTGATCATCACACTTGCCTATAATTTAGGCTGTTTTCCTTCTAAACACACTAAATACATGTTATTACCAAGAAATTGAGTTCTCAATTTACACTGTTTTGCACTCATTTCGTAAAACATCTTGGTGACGTTTCAGTGTGAACCACAAAGCCAGCCCTGACGGTGTTGGATCTGGACCATGAAGGAAGCCAGCAGACATCCTAAGGAGCTCCTTGAGAGATGCTCAGATCTCTACAGTCATCTTCGGATCCATAAATGCTAGGAACCACAGAGAAAGGCAAGAGGGGCCTTTGTTCAATGTTAAAGAAATCCAGACGAGCAGACCTCAGGCCAGCCCATCCTGCCTGCCAAACACCCCAACAGTCTACCCTGGCTCCCATATTCTGTCCTGGCTATCTCCCAAGGCTGACCGCTCTCACACAACCCATCCCTCCTTCTGTGACAAGGTCTAAAGTTACCTGTTGTGCTATCTTTCCCTTGAAGAATGGAGCACGTGGACCTTAACTAGAACAGCAACAAATCTCCTCTGGAGACTGTGCTCTCAGAAGCAAAACACAAGGCAGATCGATCCCAGGCAACCAAGTCTCCGCAGTCAGACAACTCCCCCCATCACCCCCCCACACCCTGAAAACGCAGCAGGACTCCATACCTGGACGCAGGAGGGGTAGAAGGGTACTCAGTGAGCCATGGAAACCTTCCCAGCACTTAGTGTGAATCCCGCACCCCTCTCCTCCCAAGTTCACCGCCACTTCCCACCGAGTACCAGGGCCAGATTCTCCTCCTGGAGCCCTCCATGTTTGCCCTAGCTCCACCATCTTCCTGCTCCCACGCATTTACCTCAAGGCAGGTGCCCTCCCACCGCTGTCCACCTTACCTATCCTTCCAGGACCCGCTCAAACCTCTCCTCCACAGTTCCCTCAGGCATCCCCTACCTACCCTGTGAGGCCTGGTGGTGATGCAGAGAGTGCAAGCGGACAGAGCGCTCAGAAGGGCCCATCAATGTTAGCTCTGGTGGCCGGCAGCCCGCTTCCCTCCCGGAAGGCAGAGCCACGCCTCCCACGCCACCGCAGTCCGTGCCTCGCCGGCAGCCCACAGGGTCGCAACAGCTGAACCGAGTCAAGCTGCGATCACCCACCTCAGTCTTCCGCCAAGCCACGCACCTACAGCCAGCAGGAGGATTTTTGCCAAACGCAGTCAAATGACACGTCTTCAAGTCCCAAGATCGCAAAATCACAACAATTTCGCCATCTCACTCCGTCGTGCATGTCACAGGTAGGGACGGAGGAGCAGAGGCCAAGAAACTCTCCGGGAGTCCCACAGTAATTACAGGGCCTCTCTGCCTAACTGTCCCGGCAGGAGTGCCCCCCCCCCACGTCTGTCTCTCCCCTTCTGCTCCAGTGCTCGCTCCTGGGACGTTGTTGGGCGTTGCTCACAAACCAGGGGGTGATGTTTGACGCCCAGCTCCAGCCGATTGCCGCCACTCTGCACGGGAGGAGCAGAGCGCTTATGAGAGGCTCCTCCTTCTGGTGGGAGGGTCCTCTGTGCCCCGCCCCACATCACTGGCGGCCGCTCTGGGCCCAGAATCCTTGGCAGGTTGGGCTGCATCGGCGCTGGGGGTCCGCTCCACGTGCACGCTGCACCAACTGGGGGCTGGGCAGTCAGCGGCGGGTTCACATCTGCCAACTCCTTTTACCCTCACAGCCCGCACAGCAAGGCGGCGTCTCGCTCCTTTCTACAGATGAAGGCAATGAGGCTAGGGGACCGGGGAGGAACTGACTTGATTCCCTTTGCACAGTTCACTCGGAGGCTCCAAAGATCCATGTGTAAGTGGAAATGGTTGGTGCATATGTGAGAACCGGATTTGCCCATCAGTTCTGCTGTGTGGTTCTGGGGGAGCAACTGCCTACTGCCACACTCCCATCTGAACCATGAAGACTTGGTCAGAGGATCTACAACAGATCCTCCTTTCAGCTCTGACATCATCACAAAAAGGGCGATCCTATATATTTGGTAACCCATAGCCACCCCCAAATGAGTCATTTCAGCTGCAGATCTAGGGTCCCAGTCAGTTCAGTTCAGTCGTGTCCGACTTTTTGCAACCCCATGGACTGCAGCACGACAGGCCTCCCTGTCCATCACCAACTCCCAGAGCTTACTCAAACTCATGTCCGTCCATTGAGTTGGTGATGCCATCCAACCATCTCATCCTCTGTCGTCCCCTTCTCCTCCTGCCTTCAATCTTTCCCAGCATCCAGGTCTTTTCAAATGAGTCAGCTCTTCACATCAGGTGGCCAAAGTATTGGAGTTTCAACTTCAGCATCAGTCCTTCCAGTGAATATTCAGGACTGATTTCCTTTAGGATGGACTGGTTGGATCCCTTGCAGTCCAAGGGACTCTCAAGAGTCTTCTACACCACAGTTCAAAAGCATCAATTCCTCTGCGCTCAGCTTTCTTTACAGTCCAACTCTCACATCCATACATGACTAGGGGCCCCACTGATTCTTTATTGCCCCTTCCATTTGGTACACGTAAAAACAAAACCTCTTTCTGCTGATTTGCAAGTGTCCTCTAGGTGCAGCTGGAGGTGTTCTCTGCCCTTCCTGGGGCACCCAGCGGATCCTCCTGTGTCCCAACCTGCACTGTCTCCTGCTTGGCTCTGACTGCAGCCCCTTTGCCTCAAGTTACTCTTTTCTTCTTCTTTGCCTTTTCACTCTCTCCCAGCCTGTGGCTACCCCAGGCCTAGACCTCCTAAGGATGCACTTTTAAGTGGTCTCCAGGATTCCTGCTGTTACCCTTTTTTTTTTTTT
>ML660203.1:3051101-3162219 GCA_007570785.1 Antilocapra americana
GCAGGGTTCTCGCTGCCATCTTTCTAAATTCCATATATATGTGTTAGTATACTGTATTGTTGTTTTTCCTTCTGGCTTACTTCACTCTGGATAATAGGCTCCAGTTCCATCCACCTGAGTAGAACTGATTCAAATGAATTTTTTCTTAATGCTGGGTAATATTCCATTGTGTATATGTACCACAGCTTTCTTATCCATTCATCAGTTGATGGGCATCTAGGTTGCTTCCATGTCCCATCATCATCATTTGTAAAGCACTGTTAGAGGTGGAACGAGCACCCGCTGAGAAATCAGACACACCCAGGAAGGATGCTGGGCTCTGCCATTCAGCAGCCTGGACAAGTTAGGTAGCTTTCTCAGTTTCCCCGTCTTTAAAATGGGGCTGATGGTACCAATCCCATGGTCGTGAAAACTATCAACGCATAAAATCATACACATGCCTGGCACATAGAAAGCTCTCAATATGCTTCAGCTGTGAGTCTTACGAAAGCGTGTGCTACCCAAATGAGAAGTAAGCAGATTCTCTTGATACTTCGCTCTCACATTCCCTTGTCCTACCCCAGAGGTCATCTACAGTTAGTTTCCATGTGCACCAGTGGCTGCAGGACAGTGCTGGGGAGTTAACACCCAGCAACAGGTGAAGTCACTGAGGAACGGGAGTTGGCTGATGCATTTCTGAGCTTCCTCACCCCAGCCCATCAATCCTGAACTGGGTTCCATCCCACCTGTCACAGTACTCCAGGGGGATGGAGCCGCAGTTACCCACAGCCAGAACCTGCTCCCTGCTCACCATCTCCCCTCAGCCACAGTTCATCCTGCTGTCCCCGCCCCCATAAAGGACTTGCACCCAAACCTTTATCTCAAGGTCTACTTTGGGAAGAACACAAACTAAGGCAGGAGGTCAGTTGAAAGAACATTCCATGGTCATACAGTGAGGTTGCTGCTGTAATGGAGAGAACACAGAACTTAGGGCATCATTTCAGTTTAAGGGCTATATAAAGCAATCAGTTCTGGGAGGTCCTGCTGGGAAATGGCTACATCATCCCCCAAGCACCAGCCACTTTTACTGAGTGCCTGTTTGGTAGCAGGCACTCTTCCAGGTGCTGGCAATGGTACCTAACTCCTATCCTCCAGAACTCATGCTCTGGGGGTGAGGCAAACACATAACCCCATGCATCTGTGTTGTGGCAGGAGCCTGCTCAGGGACTGAGGCGTGGGGGCAATGTCAGAGATGTGGCCACCAAGCTGAAGCCTGGGGGATGGATAAGCACTGGCTGGGCTGTGGGAGGGGAGGACACAATGCTGGGGGGCTTCTGGGTCCTCATCTGTTAGAGCCATCTCCAAGGGACGACAGATGTGAACACAATCCTCCATGATTAGGATGTGTTAGAAGTTCTGGCTTTTGGGAGCTGGTACTGAGCTCTCTTTTTGGAAACATCCTAGAATATGGACTTCCCTAGTGGCTCAGATGGTAAAGCGTCTGCCTACAATGCAGTAGAGCCGGCTTCGATCCCTGGGTCAGGAAGATCTCCTGGAAAAGGAAATGGCAACCCACTCCAGTATTCTTGCCTGGAAAAATCCCATGGACAGAGGAGCCTGGTAGGCTACAGTCCGTGGAGTCTCCAAGAGTTGGACACAATTAAGCGACTTCACTTTCTACTTTCACTTTGAATTTGAAGCATTATGGACTGGAATCCCAGCCCTGGCTCAGCCTCCTGCTTCCTGAGTCACTGCATCTCTCTGGATCTCAGTCCATATTTCACAACTTGCAGTCAACAATATATACTCTCCTGACTGTTGTGCAGAGGCCATGAAATTCTGTAAACACATAAGAGATGAGGACCGCATAGTTAGGTGAAGGATACATACCTGAGAGAGCAGTGAGCACTGGAGGAGATGCTGAATGAAAATTTTAAAGTGGGCTTAGCTGACCTCTTATCTCAGATGTAACATGGGCTTCTTGAGAGATGCATTTGGGGTGGATGCTCAACATGGCATCTGAGGGGTGGGGACTCCACTTGTTCTCCTAATCCTGCTTTGGATTCCAAGGTCACTTCCCCAGCTCCAGAGAAATTCCCAACAGGGTCCTAGAGCTCTGACAGGGCTGGGATTCAAAGACCCATTGACGGGCTTAGTGGATGTGTGACCACAGAGTCTGAATGGAGAGAATGACCGGTGTTAAAGCACCAGAAGAGGGCTTTCCTGGTGGCTCAGTGGTAAAAAAAAAAAAAAAAAAATCCACCTGCCAACACAGGAGGCATGGTTTCGATCCCTGGGAAGATTCCATGTGCCTCGGAGCAACTAAGCCCGTGCATTACGACTGTTGAGTCTGTGCTCTAGAGCCTGGGATCTGCAGCTACTGAAGCCACAGCACCCTAGAGCTCATGTTCTGCAAAAGAGAAGACACTGCAGTGAGAAGCCTGCACACTCAGCTATAAGGGAGCCCCTACTTGTCGCAGCTGAAGCAAAGCCCTTGTAACCACAAAGACCCAGCAGAGCCAAAAATAAATATTATTTTTAAGAAAAGCTCCAGAAAGGTCTTAGATCTATAATGAACCTCACTACATTCACCCCGTTTGTCTTGATATTAAAAGTGGAAATCAACCAGAAGCAACCTTATCAAGTAATTTAAACTTTTCATAGGATTTTTCAAGATAAAAGATCACCCAGGATAAAATAATCTCATTGATCTAAAGTAATCCTTCTTGCTCATGCACACCCCCACACACAATTGGGCAGAGAAGGGGAGAGATTAGGGACTGGGGTAGAAGGTCATGGTGCTTAATCCCTAGATCAGTGCTGAGACAGCTTCTTTTCCTGGTAGCTCTTTCAGCCATGACTCTGGAGAAGACCCTACCTGAGGGTGCTTATCACAATAAGGACCAGAGTCTGAACAGAGACTCAATCTTCAAGTGTTTGGAGAGCAAGAGATAGCATGGACTCCTGCGATGGGACCAAGTGTTACTGAGCTGAGAGCTTTTATCCTCTGTAAATCCTACCATGCTGACATTACTATATATGCCAACTTCACTTCTACCCATCTGGTTGTAGATTTTACATATATGCAAATTAGGCCATTGGCATGGTAGGCAAGCTCGTGACATGGTCCCCACTGATTTCTGTTATAGGTACATACTTCTGTAATTCCCACCTCTTGAGTGTGGGCTGGATCTAGTCTTTCACTTTTTTTTTTTTTTAGTTTTGTGGAAACTCTTCAAAAAGTATATTTATTTATTTTTGGCTGTGCTGGGTCTTCATTGGTATGAATGGGCTTTCTCTAGTTGCAGCAAGCAGGGTCTACTCCCCAGTTTCAGCTCACGGGCTTCTCTTGTTGTAGAGCATGCGTTCTAGGGGGCTCAGGACTCAGTAGTGGTGGAACATGGGCTTAGTTGCCCTGCAGCATGTGAAATCTTCCTGGAGGAAGGATGAAACCCGTGTCCCCTGAATTGAAGGTGGATTCTTAACCACTTGACCACCAGGACATTCTAGTCCTTTTTTTTTTTTAAATAAATAGAATATGGCAGATATGGTGGGATGTCACCACTGAGATTAGGTTACACAAGGTCATGACCAAAAAAAAAAGGTCATGACTCTCTTGCTGGCATTCTTTCTCTGACTCTTGTGTGCTTGCTCTGATGAAATGACCTCATGGCAAGGAACTGGGGGTGACCTTCAGGCAACAGTCACCAAGGAATTGAGGCCATCAGTCCAACAGCCTTCAAAGAAATGAACCCTGCCAGCAAGAAGTGACCTGGGAAGCCATGCTTCCCCAGTCAGCCCTTCATATGAGGCTCTAGCCTTGGCCAGCACCTTGACCAAAGCCTCTGAAAGACCCTAAAGCCAAGGTTAGGTTGTGCCCAGATTCCTGACCCACAGAAACTGTGTGATAATAAATGTGTTGTTTTAAGCTACCTAGTTTGGGGGTAAATTGGTATACACCCATAGAAAATAGTACATCTAGTCTATGGATTCTGATAACATGTAATTAGGGATTAGAGTCATGATTCACACGCCTAATCATTCTATAGTCAGCAACAGGGGAAAGGCAGGACAAAGAAAACAAGATTGAGTGGGAGATAACCTTCCGTTGCATCACAGATAATGGTAACCATATTCCTGGCAAGGATATCCTGTCCAGGCACACCCCTCCATACGTCCTGTTGTTGCTGCTGCTGCTAAGTCGCGTCAGTCGTGTCTGACTCTCCGACCCCATAGACAGCAGCCCACCAGGCTCTTCCATCCCTGGGATTCTCCAGGCAAGAACACTGGAGTGGGTTGCCATTTCCTTCTCCAATGCATGAAAGTGAAAAGTGAAAGTGAAGTTGCTCAGTCGTGTCCAACTCTTAGCAACCCCATGGACTGCAGCCTACCAGGCTCCTCGTCTCATTCAATCCACACTACAACTGTAATGTTGGCATGACTCCAATCCATATTTTATAGATGAAGAAACTGAGACTCGGAGGGCTTAAGTTATCCAAGCTCACTAAGATGGTGCAGAAAACCAGGATTTTAACCCAAGCCTCTCTGACTTCACAACTGTCCCACTAACTGCTGCGTTATAACCCTGACTAAGCTGCAAATAGGGTAGGAGCTGTTTACAGGCTATGAGAAGGAAGGCAAGGGTCTATTCAGGATTCCATTTTCCATATCTATGACATGAAGTGCAGAAGTTCCAAGGGACCCCTAAGACCTAAGTCTGAGACTGTGGGGCATGTACAGGGTCGGTAAGTCTTAGGTTGAGCCCCATAATCATGAAATAAGCTACATGCATCACATTTTATTATAACATTAATGACAATAAAGAATGATTCGAAGAATAAAATAAAACTCCTGAGGCAGAGAGAACTGTAGCCTTGAAAATCAGTTGCAGTGAAGGCTGCTGAATTTACAGGTTTAAAGGGTCCAATATTCCAAAGATTTTTCTGATTCTTGGCCTTCCTTTACTTCCTCATCCAGATAACCCACCAAAATCTCTGGACAGTTATTCTTGAAGGGAAATCTGATTTTGTAATAGAAACTCCTTTGCCTATGTTATACACTTATTCACTTTTCTGGCCTCATCTCCCACTTCTGCCCCAAACACACCTAAGAGACATGCTATGTTCCATCCAGTTCAAATTTTGACTATTTCCTCTGGTTTCTATGATTATTCCAGTTTAGAATACCCTTTCTCACTTAGTAAAATCTGTTGTTTTCCATCTCAATTTGACTATAACTTCCTCTATGAAGCTACTCTGGAAAAGCCTTTTATGCTGCCATGTATTAGTTATCTATTGCTGTGTAACAAACAACCCCAAATGTGGCTGCTTAAAATGACAAGTATCTATTATCTCAGGGTCTCTGGGAGCAGCTTAGCTGGGTGCTTCTGGCTCAAGGTCATTCTTGAAGTTAGAGTGGAGGTATCAGCCTGGTCTGCTGTCATCTCAAGGCTCAACGAGGGCTGACAGATCCACTTCCAAGTTCACCCCTGTGGTTGACGTTGACAGGTTTTATTTCCTCATAGGTTGTTGTACAGAAGGCCTCAGTTGTCCACCACTCCTTAGGGGCATAGGTCTGCTCACAACATGGAAGCTTGCTTCCCTCAACACAAAGAGACAGAGAGGAATGCCACATGCCACAGTCTTTTTATAACCTAATCTCAGATGCAACATTCATCATGACCACTGCATTCTATTCTTTAGATGCAAGTCTAAAATTCCAACCTACACTCAAATGAAGGGATCACACAAGGATGTGATTTCAAGAAACAGGGAATCCCTGGAAGAAATCTTAGATCTTGCCTCATACATAATCATTCTCATGATCGAGACATTATACTTTTTAATTTATCTGTCTTCTTCCCCCCAGGACTGGACTATGACTACCTCAAGGCAAGACTGTCTTTTTATATAGATTCCCATTTCTGGCACCTGCCAGCTGCTCAGGCAATAAGGAATGAGTGGCCTTGACACTTCCCTGCCCATGACCTCCCCTCCCAGGACCTGATCAGCATGGGGACGGATGGCCTGTTTACCATCACAGAGAGTAACAGTCTCTTGGATGTTGAGTGTCTGTCCCTAGAATACATCCATTTGCCCAAGAGCTCCCTTCTCTGCCTACTTTCTCCTGGGCCATTGAATGGAGGGGTTATCTTCTTTGAAGAAGGCCCCCAGCCCAGGTGTGTTTTAGGGTGATCATTACTCTCCTCCACCTCATGACCCTCTCATGGAAGACCCCCATCCCTCCTTGTGCATTTCTCTTTCCTCTTGAGTCTGCATCTCTTTCTTTCCATTCTCTCTTTCCCCAGGCCTACCTCACTGAGTCAAATTCCATGCTGAAGGAATTCCAGAATATTCTGTCCACTACACAGTGTAGCAGCTGTGTACAAGGCAGAAATAGAACCAGACTGCTTAGCTTAGGATCCCAGGTCTGCTATTTACTAGAAGTATGATCTTAGGCAAGTTATTTAGTTTCTCTGATCCTCACTTTCCCTATCTGTAAAACTGTGATAATCACAGTAGATACATCTCATAGTGTTATTGGGAAGACTGTGAAATACTTAGTAAAGCACCTGATGTACAGTGCTGTAAAAATGCTTGCTGGATGAATGAATGATCCTGCTGAAGAGTGTGCCAGAATAAAATTAATAATTATATGTAAGAGATTAGATGACCCATCCAAAGTCCTATGGAGAGCTAGTGGCAGAGCTGGAAGGAGACCCGGGGTCTCCAGAGCCCAATTTCTCTGCATCAAGCAGGAAAGCAAGATTCCTCTAAGCTGATCCTCAGGTCATTCTCAACTCACTGCATTTCTTATTCTCTCATGAGGATAAATCAACACTTAAATGAGCAGCATGAGGTTGCTGTAGAGAGAGTCAGTTCACAGTAACATCTTTTTCAGTGTGTTGATTAGTCAGAGGAGTCTTGAACTGCCAGTGAGGCCGGGAAAGCAGGTGATTCTATGAACTGACTCAGACATGGGACCCAGGGGATGCTATAAAGATTCAGATTGGATCCACACCTGTCTATCTTGAAGAAATCTTTTGCTGTCACTATATATTAGCTTTCTTTATTTTCCTTTTCATGATGGCTCTGCTGAGAAATGTTGCCAAATTGGTTTGTCATCTGTAAAATGAGGCTGAAACTTGTTCCCACCTTGAGGGAAACGATTGTTTCTCATCTAATCCAGAGTGTCCAGCACACTTGAGTGATTACATGTGCTGACGATCTGCTGAGGAATGATCTTTGAAATCCCTCCCAACTCAAGCATTTAAAAACACTGACAGAAAAGGCAGAGACAGAGAAATAAAACTATTGAACAACAGACACAATAATTCAATGAGTGGTTCTATGGGGTCACTCATACATGGGCAAACAGGTTCCAACATCTCAGTAGATTCTGAGGGTATCAGTGCATTCACTACTTGGCCAACAAATGTCCACTGTGATGATCCCAACTCATACAGATAGTACAGGTTTGTTTAAGGAGGCACCTGGCATAGGACTGCCTAGGTGTCTCAATAGTAAGGAAGCTGCATGCTAATGCAGGAGATGCAGGTTCTATCCCTGGGTTGGGAAGATCTCGTGGAGAAGGAAATGGCAACCCACTCCAGTATTCTTGCCTGGGAAATCCCATGGACAGAGGAGCCTGGCAGGATACATACTGTCCATGGGACTGCAAAAGAGTGGGTCATAACTGAAGCAACTAAACAACAACTGCAGATGTGTGATTAACCACATTAACCACAGAACCCATGGACTAAAGAGATGATACATAAAAGACCATACCTGATGACCAATAAAGTCACAATAAATTCAGCTCAATGACCTTTTTTTTGGTATCAACTATGCATCAGATGGGCTCCCCAGGTGGCACCAGTGGTTAAAAACAAAAAAAACCACCTGTAAATGCAGGAGACATAAGAGATGGAGGTTCAATCTCTGGGTTGGGAAGACCCCCTGGAGGAGGGTACAGCAACCCAATCCAGTATTCTTGCCTGGAGAATCCTATGGACAGAGGAGCCTGGTGGGCTACAGTCCATAGGGTCGCAAAGAGTTGTACACGGCTGAAGCCAACTTAGCACAAACACACACACGCATCAGAAACACTGTGAGTTTTGGTTCTCTGAGAAGTAGACACCTAGATGGGATTAGATGTGCAGGACATTCTTGGGAGAAATGTCTATGAAGGGTAAAGAAAGCATGAGCAGAGGGGGACAGCCCTCAGTCTGGGATGAAAGTCTGACACCCGAGGGAGAGGGAAAGCAGGATAGAGATTAAAAAAAAAGAGCTCAGCTCACAGGCGCCTCTGAGATGAGTCGGCCAGGCCAGTGGCAAGAGCTCAGGCAAACACTGCTCCCTGGAGAAACTCCAAGTCAGGCAAGAAGGTATGGCTCTGGTCCTCCTCAGGTGTTGAGTCTTGGGATAGACGGGGTCCTAGAGAGGCTTGTCCTGAACCTGAGTGCGGGGAGAATCCACAGATACAGCAAGGAGGCTGCCAGGTACCCTGCAGCTGGCGCTCTTGAAGGGAGCATGACACAGACATGGTGGCCACAGATCCCCTGCTGAGGTACAGACCTGCCTAAGATCCAAAACTTTCCTTTGAAGAACTTTCTTTTAAAGAAAAAAGATCTCAAGGGCTTCCCTGGTGGTCCGTGGTAAAGAATCTGCCTGCCAGTACAGGGCACACCAGTTCCATCCCTGATCCGAGAAGATCCCCCATGCCGCAGAGCAACTAAGCCCAGATGCCACAAGTACTGTGCCCGTGTGACTCAGTCACTGAAGTCTGTGCACCCTAGAGCCTGTGCTCCGCAGACCGTGGATGTTAATGAAGGGTAGCTCCCGCTCACTGCAGCTTCAGAAAGCCCTCGAGAGGCAACGAAGAAGACCCAGTGCAGTCAAAAACAATTTTTTTTTAATTTGTAAAAAAAAAAAAAAAAAAAGCTCTAAAGAAAGGGGCAGAGGGGAAGATCATGAACTGTGAAAAAATATGAGAAGGAAGTCATGTGGAAAAGGAAGGAATCATTATTTTTTTTAAAAAATTGCGACTCACCTTTCAGACAGCTGGTTGTTGGTCAGTTTAGGTCTAGAGCCCATTTCTTTCTGACTTGAGTGTCTGTGTGTTTTCTCAAGAGTTAGGACGGTAAAGAATGTGCCTGCAATGCAGGAGACCTGGTTCGATCCCTGGGTTGGGAAGATCCCTTAGAGAACGGAATGGCAACCCACTACAGCATTCTTGCCTGGAGCATCCCAGGAAGTCATGTGGAAAAGAAGGAATCCTAAACTTACCAGGACAAACGATGGTGCCTCAGAGGATTTTTCAGAGAGGACGTGAACCACAGGTCACGGTGTTGAGGCACCATCACTGGAAAGGGGTGGCAGACAGTAGACGACCAGATGGTCTGCCCCCTACAACAAAGAACAGATTTTTAAGGATCAGACTGCTTCAGTTCTTTGAAGAGGCAGCCCAAAAGGGGTCCTAATCAAAGTGCACAAATTCACAAAGAGAAGGTAGAAGGTGGAAATGAATCTGCTCATCAAATTCTACAACCAAGAGAATGAAGGGAGAGGGTTTCAGAGCAGATGGAAAAAGGCCTTCTTTACATCGAGGGCTGTCACCTTTTACAGCTAATCGAAGGAACTCAAGAGGCTGTAGCCATGTCCCAGTCATCCAGCCTTCCCAGGAGAGGAACTTTTCCACGCATATAAAATGTCCCTATGACAGGATGAAATTCTTCAAGGGGAAAGTAAAACAAGATCATGTTGGAGAGAAATCTTTCCAAAATAAACCAATCAATGCCCTGCCTTCTTAAGCACCATTTAAATGTTTCCCAGTGATTGTGATGAGCTTGCTATGAGCATGAGTGACTGTCCTCAGACATGGTGATATCCTTACATCAAATCAAGTGTGGAAGTAGTGAAGCTCCTACACCGAATGGCTGCAAATACTCCACCTCCTTCTGAAATCGCCTTATCGCCATCTCCCACCACTCTCAAGCAATCAGTGGATCCTTCCTCCTGCTTTCGAGGAATTTGCTTATAGGAAATTGAGACACACTATCCCTTCTAATTCATTGCTTCTAATTTCCTTTAGGGTGGAAAGCGATTACCATTCTCATCAAACTTACATTTAATACAAGACTAAGTGTGTTCTGAATAAAGAACTGAGGTTCTCTTCTATAAGTTGGCTGATCCGTGGGGAGGCCCTGGATTTGATGGCATCTATTTTTGCCTCTGACTGGCATTTGTTCGCACACATTGGTGGTAGAGGGAGAGGTGCTGTTTATTTATTTCTTGGTCTTGAGCTTTGTTCTAGATAACTGAGGTCACTGAGCAAGTGACAAGTGACTTCTGGATAAATGAGCTCCTACGTGATCTCACCATCATGGACAGTCAAGGGAAACTAGGACTATTATTACTTCTTATGCCCCTTATAATCATGATCAAATTTTGAGATGTAAAACTTGGCTTCACCCCTGCTTATAGTTTGTGCCCCTTGCTGAAAAGAGTTCAGAAAAGCAGGAACAGCTATGGCTGGGACTAGCATTCCTGCATGTATCCATGTTAAATCACTTCAGTCATGTCCAACTTTTTGTGACCCTATGGACTGTAGCCCGCCAGACTACTCTATCCGTGGGACTCTCCCAGCAAAGACTCCTGGAGTGGGCTGCTGTGACCTCCTCCTGATCTTCCAGACCCAGGGATCGAACCTGAGTCTCCTGTGTTTCCTGCATTGGCAGGCAGGTTCTTTACCACTAGCGCCACCTGGGAAGTTCAGTATTCCTGACATGGGGCTTATTTACAAAGACCATGGACATACTGCTGCCCCACCCCCCACCACTAAGTACATCAGTGTTTGGAAATGAATGAGCACAGACTGCTAGAGTTTCAACTAGCTAGAACTGGGTTAGCTGCTGTAACATACATTATTTCATATTAAAAATAAGGAAACAGATACCCAGAGAAATGAGTGGAGTTGCCCAAGGTCATGTAGTCGGTAATGGACAGAGCTAAAGGCAGAAGCATCAGTGCCTTTTCCTTACATATAAGACTTGAGGAGACTGGAAAGCCCTTCCCACATGGAAGCAGGCTGGCTGAAAGGACAGTATTAGCAATTCCACTGTCACTTCCTTTCAAACCAGACATTTGACCTCATCCCTTGGTGTATCCACAGTGGTCAGCTCGGAGTCCTGCTCCCCATTAGCCCCCCGGCTCCAACTCTCCAGTCTTGCTCTGCTTGGAGAAGCATTATGTGCCCCCTAGCATTTAGCAACTCCAAACCAGACCCTGCTCTACCTTTCTCATTTCCCCCCATTATTCCAGCTCACCCATTCTGAACGACCAAGAAAAGCTGCTCACAACCCTTCAGATGATTTGTGCTTTCTGCTTCTTTCTGCATACCTTCTCATTGGGTATGCACCTGGCTCAGGAAAAATACATGTCTTATGTACACACTGCTATATTTAAAATGGATAACCAACAAGGACCTACTCTATAACACAGAAAACTCTGCTCAATGTTATGTGGCAGCCTGGATGGCAACAGAGTATGAGGGAGAATGGATACATGTATCCATGAGTCTTTACACTATTCACCTGAAACTATCGGCTATGCTAGCCTGCTAAGTCACTTCACTCATGTCCGACTCTGTGACCACATGGACTGTAGCCCACCAGGCTTCTCTGTCCATGGGATTCTCCCGGCAAAGACTCCTGGGAGTGGGTTGCCATTTCCTCCTCCAGGGGATCTTCCTGACCCAGGGATGGAACTCGAGTCTCTTATGTCTCCTGCACTGGTAGGCAGGTCGTTTACCACTAGCACCACCTGGGAAGCCTCAATACAAAACAAAAAGTTTTTTTAAAAAATACATGTCTCCCTCTCCTTTAATAACCTGGGATCTTTGCCTCCTCCAAATCTCCCCTCAAACTCATCTCTGGGGATAACTGGTTAAACTCAGACAACTCTTTAGTTCCTTGTACTCATTGTGCTTAGTCGCTCAGTCATGTCTGACTCTGCAACCCCAAGCCTGCCAGCAACCCCTCTGTCCATGGGGATGCTCCAGGCAAGAATGCTGTAGTGGGTTGCCATTCCGTTCTCTAGGGGATCTTCCCAACCCAGGGATCGAACCGGGTCTCCTGCATTGCAGGCACATTCTTTACCGTCCTAACTCTTGAGAAAACACACAGACACTCAAGTCAGAAAGAAATGGGCTCTAGACCTAAACTGACCAACAACCAGCTGTCTGAAAGGTGAGTCGCAATTTTTAAAAAAAATAATGATTCCTTAGCTGTAAAACAGTTGTTAATACCTACCCCTTGCCCGGTGACAGCAGATGCAGTATGATCTGGTCGAGTGATTGACCTCAAGAGTCAAACCACAAGAGTTTGAATCCTGGTGATAGTGCCTTGAGTCAATTACTGACTTTCTCTAAGCCTCAAACTGCCCATCTTCAAGGCGGGCTTATCTGCAAGAGGGCGGCAGAGGATGAGAAGGTTGGTTAGCATCGCCGATTCAATGAACACGAAGCTGGGCAAACTCCAGGAGATGGTGAGGGACAGAGAGGCCTGGTGTGCTGCAGTCCATGGGGTCACAAAGAGTCAGACACGACCTAGTGACCGAACAACAACAAAGTGGACTGAGAGTCGCACCAACAGAGTTCTGAGGACTACAAAATGAGACGACACATGTACAAGACTCAACAGAATTATCTGCATATTGTAACTGCTCAACAAACGTTAGTTGTCTCTTATTATTTATCATCCACCTGGTCAAGTGAACGTGAATAATTAAAATAAAAAACAATTAAAATAAATGTAATTAATAAATAAAATTATAATCATAACAATAGATTAAGCAATATATTAAAATATATAATTATAAATAATAATTAAACAAGTGATTAATAATTAAAATGAATGTAATTAAAATGAAAAACAATTAAAAAGTAAAATGAGTCAGTAGTGGGCTGAAGCTGACTTGTATCAGTTTGTAAGACTCCATTTTGATTTTTTTTGTTTAACTTTTTATTTGATATTGGAGTATAACTGATTAACAATTTGTGACAGTTCCATATGTACAGCAAACTGATTCTTGTATCCATTGTTTTTCAAATTCTTTGCCTGTTCAGGGTGTTAGAGGCTCCATTATTTAATGATAGGAGCTTTGCAAACAGATCGATGGCAAGTTAGTAGCTTGAGACCAGCTGTGACATAAGGACTTCACTGTAAATATCAACAAATACTAGATATCAGGGGTGGTTACGCTTTGTTTTGTTATTCTTTTTTTCCAAGAGTCTATTTTCAAGCATTTACCAGCACCATTGACCTGACCCTGGAACACAGTAGATACACTGTGAGCAAGCGTGTGTGTTTTCTGTCCTTCTACAGTGATTCTGACCATAATTCTTTCCTTCAAGCCCCCACTCATGATGAAGCAGCCTAGCCTCCATGTCCTCCCTGGTGGCACAGTTGTGAAGGATCCAACTGCCAGTGCAGGAGATGCGGGTCCGATCCCTGGGTTGGGAAGATCCCCCAGAGACGGGAATGGCAACCCACTACAGTGTTCCTTGCCTGGGAAATCCCATGTACAGAGGAGCCTGGTGGGCTAGAGTCAACGGGGTCGCTAAACAAGTGGACACGACTGAGCGACTAAACAACAACAGTGATTCTGGCCATAATTAATTTCTTCAATCTCCACCCATGATAAAGCAGCTCAGCTTCCGAGTCTCCTAACTAGTGGAGGGGCGCCCTCTAGCGACATAAATAGTAATACACTCTCTGAAATGTCTTCACTGTAATAAGGATGAGTATAAGCTACTGATCCCTATTATTAGGGCTTCCTTGGTGGTTCAGACGGTAAAGTGTTTGCCTGCAATGCAGAAGACCTGAGTTCGATCCCTGAGAAGATCCCCTGGAGAAGGAAATGACAACCCACTCCAGTACTCTTGCTTGGAAAATCCCACGGACAGAGGAGACATGGTTTGATCCTCTGTCTGGGAAGATTCTATATTCCACCAGGACAGGTAGGCTATAGTCCATGGGATTGCAAAGAGTCAGACATGACTGAGTGACTTCACTTCTTATAAACTACCACCTGGAGGCAGATCTAGCCCTCTGCCTGATTTGAGAAATGAAGTTTTATTGGCATACAGCTACATTCAATCATTTACAAATTGGTTTCATCTGTTTTCACACTACGATGAAGAATTGAGGAACAGAGATCATATGGCCTGTTGTGTGCATGCTAACTCACTTCAGTCATGCCAAACTCTTTGCAACTCTATGGACCTAGCTCACCAGGCTCCTCTGTCCACGGGGATTCTCCAGACAAGAATAGTGGAGTGGGTTGCCATGCCCTCCAGATGAGGATCTTTCCGACCCAAGGATCGAACCTGAGTCTCCCATCTCCTGCATTGGCAGGAAGGTTATTTACCACTAGCGCTACCTGAGAAGCTAAGGAAAGCAGACACGAGGTGTAACTCTAGTGCCTACAAGGTCTAAAATATTTACTATCTGGCCCTTTACAGAAAATGTTTGCAGATCCCAACCAGTACCATTGTGTAAGCTACTTTCTTTACTTTTACCCACCTATGTTCATAGACCTCAATCCTCAGATTTATTGGCTGCGTGGCATTTATTATCCTATGCTTGTAGACATAGGTCATTTCCAATATCTGTATTATAGACAGTCCTGTAGTGAATCTGTTGTCATTTCATTGGCAGAATGCTGAGATATCCCCAAGGTAAAGAGCTCAGTGTGTTACGGGAAGAAAGCACTCAGCCTGCTGCCCATTGCCGGTGGGGTTTGAGGTAAAGCTCTTAATGTGTTCTGAACCTCAGCTCCCTCATCTGTTAAGTGGGACTAACAGTATTATATACCTCCCTGAGTTGTTGTGGGGAGCAAATGAAATCATTTATTAGCTGGTCTTTCACAAGCTACAAAATAGTTCAGTAATGTCGGTTTTTATCACCTACATAGCTGAGGGAGATGTATATGATTTTCCTCATTAATCACCAAGGACTCTGTGTGCAGAACACAAATTCTTATTTTGAATGTGTCCCTGAAGCCATTTCCAACCTCCCGAGACTGGTCCCTAAATCATACTTCTTTCCTTAGAATATACGCTCCTGCCAGTGCTAAGAGGCAAAGCTTATACCTGGGGAGGGGGAAGTGGAGGATGAAGGGAGATGGGAGACACATGGAACATGATGTCTTCAGCCCCATGGTGTTTTAGAGGCTGACTCTGAGAATTGAGGCCTTGTTGCTAAAAGGAAATAGGTCTGGTGGCTCTCTGCTTAGCCTGGCAGAGAAGAGGCATCTGGCGCATGTCCCAGGAGAGCTGAGAAGCCAGATGAGACTGTGACCTTCAGGAATATGGTCTGCTCCTCCCTCCTCAAACCAGTCCTGGGGCCAGCTGCTTCCAGCAGCGTCACTGGGGAGGGTGGCCCCAAACACTGAGGTTTTCCTTTTTTCTGCCAATATCTTTGGCATCTCCTCCTTCCTTTATCCTTGCTCCCCTCATCCCCAGCGGGCATATGTGGCTTAGAGATGGGCTATCAGATGCCCACCATAGTAATACCTAAGTGCCCCACCAGCAGTCCCTCCACACAGTCTATTCCCAAGTGCACAAGCCGGGAGACTTCCAACTGAAAACTCACGAGGCACCACCTGCTTAGTCTTCTGAGTAGGCCGCAAGGGAGCGTTCATGTCTCCCATTCTCAGGAGCGGCCTTCAACTAGTGACTGATGGCAGTGGTAGAAAAACACCTCTGCTCCTTGCCCCTCTGTATGAGGAGGGGTTGGACCGTCCCTCCCAGAGGTATTCTGGAGGTTTGAGCCCCGGCTGCCTGAAGCAGTAATCTGTCTTCCCTTTATTAGCTCCTTTCTTCCCCCATCCCCCTACATATATATTGATGCCTTCCAAGATCCCTGCCCAAAGAAAGTGCCAGCAATTACTTTCTTATCTCAGGGTCTGTTTCAAGGGCTGCTGCTGCTGCTGCTACGTCGCGTCAGTCGTGTCCGACTCTGTGCGACCCCAGAGACGGCAGCCCACCAGGCTCCCCCGTCCCTGGGATTCTCCAGACAAGAACACTTGAGTGGGTTGCCATTTCCTTCTCCAGTGCATGAAAGTAAAAGTGAAAGTGAAGTCGCTCAGTCGTGTCCAACTCTTAGCGACCCCGTGGACTGCAGCCCACCAGGCTCCTCTGTCCATGGGATTTACCAGGCAAGAGTACTGGAGCGGGTTGCCATTGTCTTCTCTGGCTTCAAGGGCAGCCACCCTAGAGTTTCCAGTTACTAACCCCTGCTTTATGCCAGGCCTGCTGTCAAGCAAATCATAATACAAAGAAGAAATACAGGGATTTCCCTGGTGGTCCAGTGATTAAGAATCCACCTGCCAATGCAGGGGACACGGGTTTGACCCTTGGTCAGGGAGCTAGATACTACACACTGCAGAGCGGCCACGCCTGTTGGCCACAACTACTGAGCCCGAGCACAGCAGCTCCTGAAGCTCACGCGCCGCAAGTCTGTGCGCCACGCCGAGAGGAGCCACCACCGTGAGAAGCCCTCCACTGCAATGAAGAGTAACCCCTGCTCAGCACAACTAGAGAAAACCCTCATGCAGCAACGAAGACCCAGCGCAGCCATAAGTAAGTAAATAAAGAGGGAACACAAACTCCTTATAGTGGCCAGCATGAGCTCCCTTTATTATCTTACCTTTAATCACTGCCCCTCACTCATTTTTTTCAGCCACGTGAGTGCCTCTGTAGTTCCTCCAACATGCCAACTTCTTTCTGACCACAGGCCCTTGGCACATGCTATTTTCTCGCCTTGGAACACCTTCCCCATCCCACAGCCCAGATTTCCAGCTTAAATGCCGCTTCTCCAGAGAAGTCTTTTCCAATCACCTTACCTAGGTACAATCCTCCATTATCCCATCTCAGTATTTATTTGCTGATTTCCTAGCATTCATCAAAATTTGTAATGCTGGGCTTCATTGTTTGTTTGCTTCTCTATTATCTACCTTTCTAGGCTAGGCAGGGACGAAATCTGCCTTGTGTGCATGCGTGCTTAGCTTGCAACCCTGTGGACCACAGCCTGCCAGGCTCCTCTGTCCATGGGATTTACCAGGTAAGAATAATTGAGTGGGCTGCCATTTCCTCCTCTGAGAGAACTTCTTGACCCAGGGATCGAATCCCCATCTCTTACATCTCCTAGCATTGGCAGGTGGGTCCTTTATCACTAGTCCCACCCAGGAAGCCCTGAAATCTGTCTTTTTACTCTTACACCATTAGTGCCCACTAGAGTACTGGGCACATAGCATTAATAACAAGCACGTGATATACACTTATTGGATCGATGAATAAATGATCCAGTGGATAAGTACAGATACCTTCTGTCTTCCACTATCCCCATTTGTGGACTCATCTAACTTGCCCTCACCAAACACTCACATGCGTGATTACAGTCTTCTTAAATATATTACCATGTTTTTTTTTTAATCTCTCTGTGCCCCAAAATAACTTTATTTTTTTAACTTTTTATTTTATATTGGAGTATATCCAATTAATGGGGGCTTCCCAGGTAGAAGTGGTGGTAAAGAAATCTACTTGCCAGTGCAGGAGATATGGGTTCGATATTCCTGGGTCAGAAAGCTCCCCTGGAGTAGGATATGACAACACCCTCTCAAGTATTCTTGCCTGGTGAGTTCCAGGGACAGTGGTACCTGGCGGGCTACAGCCCAGGGGGTCACAAAGAGTTGAACATGACAGAGCACAAACCGCACTGCACCACACTGCATGGCCAATTAACAATACCGTGATAGTTTCAGGTGGACAGCAAAGGGACCCCGCCATACATGTATCCATTCTTCCCTAAACTCCCCTCTCATCCAGGCTACCACATAACATGGAGCAGAGTTCCCTGTGCTATACAATAGGTCCTTGTTGGCTGTCCATTTTAAATACAGCAGTGTGTACATGTCTGTCCCAAACTGCCTATCTCATCCCCCCATCCTTCCCCTCAGCAACCGTAAGTTCCTTCTGAAAGTCTGTGAGTCTGTTTCTGTTTTGCAGTAAGTTCATTTGCACAGTTTCTTTTTAGATTCTGCATATAAGGGATATACCATATTTCTCCTTCTCTGTCTGACTCACTTCACTCAGTATGACCATCTCTAGGTCCATCCATGTTGCTGCAAATGGTATTATTTCATTGTGTGCCCCCAAAGCACTTCAAATCAGTTCTCAAAATATGTTTGCTGAGATGAAAAATGTCAGTAGAAAGATGAATAATTCAGAAGTTCAGAGTCATACATCTTCCTTTAGCATGATTCTACAACCCCAGAATGGGAAATGTTTTCCACGTCTCAGTTTCATCACCTGTATAATGAACACAATAATTTGGCCTTAACACCAAGGATGGGCAGATGGTGTGTGCGAACGAGGCTTGTGAACTGCAAGGCACCCCACAAGACTCTTACTGAATTCCCTTGTGGGGTTTTGTACATTGCCACACTAATCTCTTTCAACATGGCAAATAGCAAAATGCTTTAAGCCTTCAGAATTCACTGACAGTGACTGGCTGTTCCCCCTCTATTTCATGTTCTCAAGTGCACTTGAGGCAGAAAGCCAGAACAGAAGCTTCCTGAACCAAATGAGGCTTGTCGAGAATGCGTCCTTAATTGACGCCATCTGGATTCACTAAGCCAGTCTCTGGGTGGGTTGTTTCAGGACCCTGGACAGCTCCAGGACCCACTGCAGAGCCCAGGAGGGGCCCCAGGGAGGCATCACAAGCTGGTGTAGGATCTGATCTAGGGAGAGCCTGGCTTGATGGCATCTGTCAGAGAAAAGTCAGGAGAGAGAGCAACGGTACTAGATGTGGAGGTGACTTTGGTTTGGCATGTAGAGAATCCAGGGAAGGCCACAGCTTGAGTGAAAGAGGCAAGTGGGAAATCTAGGCAAACGAGGACTTCCCTGCTGGTCCAGTAGTTAAGAATCTACCTGCCAATGCAGGGGACATGGTTTGATCGTTGGTCTGGGAAGATCCCCCATTCCACCACAGCTACTGAGCCCATGAACTGCTCCTACTGAAGCCCACACACCCTAGAGCTCTGCAATAAGAGAAGCCACCACAATGAGAGAGTAGCCCCTGCTCACCACAACCAGAGAACGTCTGTGTGCAGCAATAAAGACCCTGAATGGCCAATACATAAATAGGCAAATGAATCTTAAATTTTTCTGTCAACTTATCCTCATCTGAGGACACATAAATAGATGTCGGAGAAGATTTCAATGGCCTCCTGAAGTGAGAATTCATAGAGTTCTCATTAAGAATCAGAATCAAGATGGAAAGTATGACTTTTGGTGCCCAGTAAAACTGGACTTGAATCTCATCTCTATACCTTACTTTCTGTGTGATTTGTGTAATTAGTTCAACCTCTCTGAAATCATATTCCTCATCTACACACTGAAGGTAATAGTACTCATATTATTGACTCACTGTCCCCAATTCAACCACCCTTCCTGTATCCGCAACTGGCTCTGGCCTCATCATGGGTACAGCAAACTTCCCTGCCCTTTGTTTTTATGTTGGTCACGTGACTTTTTGGTCAATGATTTATGAATGGAAGTGCCATTCACACGAGATGAATGGATTCTGGCTAGCTGATTCACAAGAGGATTAGGAGAGAGAGATGTGGACCAGAGCCACAACAACCAACCCATAGACTTGCAGTGAAAAACAAAACTGTTCCAGCCAAGCTCTGCTTGAGTAAGTCAAGCTCCAGCCAATCCACAGACATATCAGTGATAATAAACTATTGTTTCAAGACACTGAGTTGTGGGGTGGTTTGTTGCACACCAATAGCTAACGGATACAAAGTTAATAACACCAACCTGTAGACAATATGTGAGCTTCCAGTATAGTCACACACATGAGAAGGCCTGAAAACAAAGGCCATTTCTTCCCCTCCCCTTAACATGAAGTTTTTCTGGTGGTTGCTGCTTCTCCAGATATTCCCAGCTTCTGCTTCTGAGACACCCCTCAATGACATTAATAAGAAGAATATTTTCCTCCCTGTTTCATTCACCTGGTGCCAATTAAATCAAATTTATGGAATTTTTTCTGGTTGGTAATTATCCTGGGAAATTTATTTTGGACTGTTTCAGAAGACATTTCACCCTCCTCCTCGAATTTGCTGGCTATGAACAGAATTATGACTGCTAAGTCTCAATTGCAAGGGAGAGAGACTACTGTATTATTTATTTCTTTGTATATATCAAGACAGGTAAGAGATATCAGGCTATTCAAATCTCTTATTAGAGAAGTCTCAAGGCTTTGGTTTCTCAAGCTTCTATAATTTCCCTATGACCAAGTTCCAACTGGAGTTAATTATATCCCTAAGCCCTGAGAGGCCCTACAAGGCCTGATGACTCATTCATTTATTCTTTTATTTATTAATTCTTCCATTTTTCTCTGCTGTATGAGACAGTGGTGATACACATGAGAGCTAGAGTCCTTTGCCTGGGTTCAAACACTGTCTCTGCCAATTGGCACATATGTGGTATTAAGGAAATTACTTAATCCCTATGAGAGACTCAGTTTCCTTGTCTGTAAAATGAGAATAATAATAGTGATCACCTCGGACATGACTGACGCGACTTAGCAGCAGCAGCACACAGATAGGAAACTAAGATGAGACAGGGCATATAAAGATGCAGTGTGTTCAGCAGAGAGCCAGGTTTAACGCAGGCCTACCCCACTGTTTCCTGTGAGCTCTGCTCTCCCTGGGGACACAGGGATGGACAAGACAGCACCCGTGCCAAGGGAAAGGCACAGTCTTCTGGCAGGAACAGAAAAGTGAGGCAGGTTAAGGCAGGAGTGCTACTGGGGCAAAGAGAGCCCACCCAACCCAGCTTGGGGTACAAAAAGCCAAAGAGCGCTTCCTGAAGAAGGTGATACTTAAACCAAGGTTTTCCAGAATGGCGTCTTATTTGTCTTGATCCCTACCCAGGACCCCACAGTCCCCAGCCTGTAGTTCCACATGCCCTAGATGGAATGGGAGAGGCACAGAGGGTCTGGAGAGAAAGACAGTTAATTCATATTTATTAAGCCCCTAGGATGAATCATATGCTTTAAACTTGACCCTCACAAGCCTACAACATAGTTTTGTTGATTTCCTTCTACATGTGAGGAAATTGAGACTCAGGGAGGTTGCCTTATCGTGAGTCACACAACTAATAAACAGCAGATCAAGGATTTAAGCCCAGATTTCCCAGGTCTGTCTTTTTGATGTCCTCAAGAACATTCTGAAAGGAAAAGAGAACCCATTATTGGCTTGCTAAAGATGGAAGAGCCAGATCTGCCAATGCCTTTCCTTTTAACTATATTCCTACAATGCAGTTAATAGATCATCTGCAAATTAATCAAAATCCATAATCAAAGTCAGAACTAAAACTTTTAACATTCCTAGAGGTTTTGCAAAGGTTCCTGATCCCCTCAGCCCTGCAGGGGAAAGTAAAAGTAGGAAATCCCATACAGAAAGCATCTTGGCTTATGGCTGTTATTATTGGGATAGTAACTTCCTTTGTTGCTCCAAGAGAAAGAAATATGAACTCTCCATTTCCTTTGCCTTTAAATTCAGGACACAAAACACAAAATACTAAACATATAACAAGGACGCAAATGTCTTTCATTTTCGGGACTTCCCCGGCAGTCCAGTGACCAAGACTCCGTGCTCATAATGCAGGGGAGCCAGGTTTGATGCCTGGTCAGGGAACTAGCTCCTACAGGTGACAACTAACTGTTCAAATGCCTCAACTAAAGATCCCATGCGCTGTTACTAAGACCCAGCATAGTCAAACAAATAAATTTTAAAAGAAGAAGAGGAAGAAAGGAGAGGGACAAATGCAAGAGAAAAATTGGGCGAGTTAAAGAAGAGAGGGAAGGTGGTGGGAAAGAAAGAGACAGAAAACACCAAGGCTTGAGTTTCAAGCACGGCAGTGCACTTGGCCGTGCCTTTCCCAATGCACCCACCTGTTTATCCTTTAAAGGATCTTTACCCAGCAGTGCATCCTACAGGGGAGGAAATTATTCTCAGAACAAATGTAAACACACCTGAGAAATGGATGAAATAAAATATGGGGCCAGGGTTTCCCTGTCTATTCATTTGAGGGCATTGGTAGAAAATCATTTCAGTGCATTTTCAAGGCACTTCCTAGGAGACCAAAGCAACAAACTATTCCCCTTGAGGCCCTTTTAATCTCTATGATGTTGAAAATATCTCCAACAAAATCATTTCTTAGGTCAAGAAGAGACTGAAGAGATATAGATGAAGTCAATGGATTTTTCTCAAATCCAGCAGGTTTTCCCCACGAACTGAGAGAACTGGCCATACTGGCTAAATATGGAGCCCTCTTCTGAGTTTTTAGGCATTTATTTTTTTCCTCCAGAAGCTCAGGCTCTTGCAGCTGTCTGTGAAATGTAAGCAGAAGGACACGCTGGAGACCAGGGAAGGTGAATAAATCTGGTCTGACACCAGAACTAGTTCTGATCCACCAGACCTAAACAGCCAAGGTGTGACAAAGCTTGAGAAAGTCCCCTTGACCTTCCAAGTCCCTCCGACTCCTCCCCCAAGCCCTCAGGCAGTCAGTCAAGGCCAGCTTGGGTCCCTGAGATGAGAGAGTCAGGAGTGGTAAAGACCTAGAATTTCCCTTACTGTTCCGAGGCCCTCCCCCATCTAGGTGAGGAGGAAGAACTTAAGATGTGTGTGTACTCAGCTCCCACCATTGACAGACCCCAGGAAACACCACCATCTAGGACGTGATCAAAGACAAGAGAAGCTTGGGACTTCTTAACCAAGAATCTAACTGCCAATGCAGGAGACACGGGTTCGACCCCTGGTCCAGGAAGATCCTGCATGCCACAGGCAACTAAGCTTGATGAGCCACAACTACTGAACCAGCACTCGAGAGCCCGAGCTCCGCACTAAGAGAAGGCATTGCAATGAGAAGTCCTCGCACCACAACAAAGAATGGCCTCACTCACTGCAACTAAAGAAAGCCCACAGGCAGCAGTAATGACCCAGCACAGCCGAAAAAAAAAAAAAAAAAGAAATATATATATATATATATATATATATACTGAAAGAATATATATCTTTCATTTTGTTACAACCTCCTCCCAAAAGAAAAACAACTGAACAAGTAACGTACTCCTGCAATATCAAATAAAGCTATGCCAAAATAGATAAAATGAAAAGTGAAAGTCCCCCACGATCCACCACTCCCATTCCTTCCTTCCCCCCAGAAGTAACTCTTCCTCAGAACTTGGCGTCCTAGCCTTCTAGATCATTTTTATGCATTTGCCTATATGTCCCGATACCTAAGTAGATTTAGGGATAATTTTACTTGGGCAAATAGACTGAGCTATATACACAGTTCTGTCGCTGTCTTTGATATTCAACAAGGTATCTCTCTTTGTTTTCTCATATTTCCAAGTCACCACTTAAAGTTCCCCTTCGTTATCTTTATTCACTACGATAGTTTGATAGATAATTAGTTGTTGCCAATTCTTCATTACAAGCCTGGTTGCAATAAACACTCCTAGTACTTAGATCTCTGCATGAGAGCTTCAGGATTTCTGCAGGATCAACCGATACCTCGAAAGGGAATTGTTGAGGCAATTTTCCATTTAGGGAAACTGAGGTCCAGAGATGAAGAGTTCATTGAGTTTACATAACATGTTAGGGGCAGAACTGGGATGAGAGGTGAAGGGTTTCAGGTGCCTGGTTAGCCTCCCCTATGACACGCCTAATCCACTTCCAAGGGCTGTGGGATTTCAGACTCCATATTGAGCAGACCAGAACAAAAGTTCAGAGGCAAAGTAGAATGTAGTAATTTTAGCATCAGGAAGAAAAGGATGAGGTGGTCAGAAAGGTGTCCAGCAGAGGATAAGGGAAGGCACATTGAGCTTAGAATTTAAATCCTCCTCTTCTAGTCCTGGCTCCGCACTCCCCGACCTCCCCCAGCTAACCTGAGTCATTTCACATGACTGAGCCTCTGGGTTTTTTGCTGCAAAACAGATGAAATTTCTACCTTCCAGGTTTATTGTGAGAACAGAACCAAGTGATCGGCTGACAGCATGATAGGAGCTTGCCATGCCTGAGTTCAGCTGTGTGACATTCTTTGATCCTCACAAGTCTATGGGGTCAGTCCCACTTTTGTCCCCATTTTACAGGTAAGCCAACGGAAGCCCAAGAGTAAATCCTTGACCAAGGTCACCCAACTAGCAAATGACAGGCCCACATGCTGAAGCCAGGCCTCCTGGCTCTAGAGCTCAAACTCCCGGCCCTATGAGAGGTGCTTGCAGCTCGTGGGTGCCCCAGCGTGGGCACGGAATCCCCCAGAGTAGGCCCAGAGTAAAGACCAACTGCAATGGGCTCGGCCTCAGAGGTTCTGCAGCCCAGCCTGCCACGTGGGCCTCTCCCCACAGCTGTCCCTGTGTCGTAATTAGCCAGCCCCGCAGAGGTTGCCTGTACCTGGGGCTGGCAGGGCCCTAATGGAAGCACACTGGCCATAATTGCCTCCATCCATCACCCTGGCTCTCGGAAGTGGGGACAGAGTCTGGCTGGAGATTTAAACAAGCTGTTTCTCTGCAGAAACGAGGGGCCAGTGACACAGCCGGGCTTGTGGGGAGTTTGAACACGCAGTGCAGACCAAAGGACCAGGCAGTCTTTCTGGTCATAAAAGAAGGGGAGAAAAGGAGGAGGAAGAGAAGAAATGGAAGGAGAGAGAGAGAGAGACAAAGATGAGAAAAATCAGAGATACAGAAAGATGATGATACAGAATGATGATAGAAGAGAGAGAAAGGCAATGTGTCAGGGAAGTGCCTCTCAAACTGGACCCCTTTGGGGATACAGTGATGGGGTGGGAGGGGGATAATGTATGTGTGTAAGAGACGTGAGTGCGATCCCTGGGCCAGGAAGATCCCCTGGAGGAGGTCAGGGCGACCTACCCCAGTATTCTTGCCTGGAGAATTCCATAGACAGAAGGGCCTGGCAGACTACGGTCCATAGGATCACAAAGAATTGGACTCGAATGAAGCGATTAAGCACACACTCATGGGTGTATGTGTATATATATTATATATATGTTTGTATGTATAAGCAAACACCTGCATGCATATATTTATGTGTTCTCATTTTGATGATACTTCAAACAAAAATACATATGATCACATTCTGTGTGATCATATTCTGAATTATTCCACCTACAACTCTGGAGCAGAGTATTGCCATAGAATTTAACTGCCCAATCCCCTCCCCATCCCTACTCCAATCTCCCCCTCTGCCAGCACTCCCTCCTCCAGCCTGGGAAATAATAAGAACCCTTCCTTTTTCAAGTGAGTGTGGACAGTAAGACAATATATATAAAGTACAGAGAACATGATCCTTAAGCATTGGCCATTATTACTATTCCTATTTACAAGATGTTCATAAGGAATAGCTATCCATGCAGGTCAGGAGAGTGTATTTAGAGGAAGCCACTGTGAGCTGGGCTTTGAAGAATGAAGAGATCACCAGGGCAAAAAGGAAAGGAGTCAGTTTTTCAAGTAGAAGGGAGGAGGCCCTTGTAACAGGAGTGGTCGGATGTGCTCCAGAACAGCTGGAATATTGAGAATGAGGGGTGGGTGGTGGAAGATGAGATGAAGGAGGTCAGCAGGAACCAGACTCAGGAGCTCTGGCTTTATGTCCTTGGCTGTGGGAGCCAGAGGCTTCCCAGACCCAGAAAGCTCTCCCCACATTCACCATGTTAGTAAGTAGGGGGACTGCCATGGAAGACAAAAATAAAGGCATTAAATAGTAGTATTATTCCTTTTAGAGCTTCCCAGGGGCGTCCGTAGTGGCTCAGACAGTAAAGAATCTACCTGAAATGCAAGAGACCTGGGTTCAGTCCTGGGTCAGGAAGACCCCCTGGAGAAAGGAATGGTATCCACTCCAGTATTCCTGCCTGAATAATTCCATGGACAGGAGAGCCTGGCGGACTACAGTCCATGGGGTTGCAAAGAGTCGGACATGAATGAGCACACACACAGGGCACAGGTCCTTTTAGAAGTTTCTATAGCTGTAAACAGGAGCTAAGTTGTACAATTTGTATTTTACCCAGAACACATGGGGTCATCCATCCTCCCTACCCACCATACGCAGTCATGGAAGATGGGATAGTCACTTATGCTGTGTTTACTGCATTTAGAGGCAAAAGGGGTTTTGGTTTAGTCTCATGTAAAAACAAATGTGAGGAAGACACGGCTGTAATTCACCCAGACCCATGTTTTTCTCTTCTTCCTGAGGATACAACTAGATTGCATTTCTCACTATAGCAATTCAGTGTAGCTACACGTAGCAGACATGGTCCATATTTTGTCCCATCCTCTTGGATTCCATTCACTTTCCCTGCTTGTCTATCCTCCTGTTTCTGAGTGCTCCAATTCCAAGGATTTGCCCCTGCAACTTTCTTTTGAGGACGGTCCTTAGCTAATGGCAGAGAAGGCAATGGCACCCCACTGCAGTACTCTTGCCTGAACAATCCCATGGATGGAGGAGCCTGGTAGGCTGCAGTCCATGGGGTCGCTAAGAGTCGGATACAACTGAGCAACTTCACTTTTCACTTTCATGCATTGGAGAAGGAAATGGCAACCCACTCCAGTATTCTTGCCTGGAGAATCCCAGCGACAGTGGAGCCTGGTGGGCTGCTGTCTCTGGGGCTGCACAGAGTCAGACACGACTGAAGTGACTTAGCAGCAGCAACAACAGCAGCTTAGCTAATGGAGCCCTATACTGGCAGAGAGTCAGAAATGCTAGGAGTTCCCCCATTCCTAGACAAGCCCTTAGCCAATGTGTGAAAGCCCTTGCCTTGAAGTGGGACCTACTCTTAGGGGTAATTCACACTCTAGAGCTCCCCACAGGATCATGCCAACTTTGGGGGGCTTTGTTTGAAATTATGTCCACACTCACCCTCTTTCCCTTCCCTTTCCAGTCCTGCCTACTTTCTTAAACACTTGGGACATCTCAGTTGTGTCTGACTCTTTGTGACCCATGGACTATAGCCCGTCAGGCTCCTCTGTCCGTGAGATTCTCCAGGCAAGAGTACTGGAGTGGGCTGCCATCCCCTTCTCCAAGGTATCTTCCTGACCCAGTGATTGAACCTGGGTCTCCCCACATTGCAGGTGGATTCTTTACCATCTGGGCCACCAGCAAAGCTCTCCTAAAGAGATCACCTGCACGTGAATCTTCGCTGAGGGCCTGCTTCTGGGGAGCCCAGGCTAAGCCACCTTGTGACCTAATGGAGTAAGACTGCCACTTCTTGGCTTTGCCAAAAAGCCCACATGTGCTTCTGCCTGCTCTTTTCCCTTCAAGCTGATGAGAATAGAAATAATCTAGAGGGTCACTTAGAAGACACTTAAAGTAAGTCCCCTACATACGAACAAGTTCCATTCCCAGAGTGATTTCCTAAGTCCAGTTTGTTTGTAAGTCCAACAGTTGGCCTAGGTACCCAACTAACACAATCAGCTATATAGTACTACGCTGTAATGGTGAAACAGAGCCGACCCTGTAGTTCTTGCCCGTCCCTGCCCCATGCCTTCCGCTTGCCTTTTGCTTGTGGAAAACTTTAGTCAAAGAATAAGTTTAATCAGAGAAGTGGGAAATGTGGAAACAAAGGAAAACAGTCAGAGGAGACTAAATAATAATAATGTAGTCATGAAGCATATTCAAGGACCTTTAGTTCTTTCTCAAGGGCTATAGATAATATTCTGAGCCACATCCTATGAGCTGTCTTATAGACACTGAAACCCCAGGCGGAGAAGTGAGCCACACGGTGAACAGACTATACCCAGGACACAAGCTGCCCCGAGTAGGAGAAGTGGCTGCAAAGAAATGGGAGCAAATGGACCCTGGAACTGAAGAGTAACTGTATCGAAAACAATCAAGATGGTGCTGGTCAGACCACTTATGACCAATTTGAAGATGACTGTGCTGTTTCTGCATGTAGCCCACCTCTCCCACTCTGTCTATAAAAGCTCTCACCTCCTGTTTGGAGGGGGTGGGCAACGGGAGGAGTCAGCCTTTGGACAGATGTCTGCCACCCTCCCCAACCCCCTTTTACTGGCATCTGAAATAAAGCAAACTTTCCTCTCCACCAACCTGGTCTGTTTACTTGGTTTTGAGCAGCAAGCAGCTGGGCCCCACATACCTTTCAGTAACAATAGATGCATAATACTTTTCACACAAATAATACATATATAAAAAACAAAATATAAAAAAATTTAAATCTTACAGTACAGTACCTTGAAAAGTATAGTCATACTGTGTAAGAGCTGGCATCCAGGGACTAGCATGCACTTTTACATCTTTGAAAGTCTGCAGCTTGAAGGTTCCTGGATCATTGAAAAAGCAAGAGAGCTCCAGAAAAACATCTATTTCTGCTTTATTGACTATGCCAAAGCCTTTGACTGGGTGGATCACAATAAACTGTGGAAAATTCTGAAAGAGATGAGAATACCAGACCACCTGACCTGCCTCTTGAGAAACCTGTATGCAGGTTAGGAAGCAACAGTTAGAACTGGACATGGAACAACAGACTGGTTCCAAACAGGAAAAGGAGTACGTCAAGGCTGTATATTGTCACCCTGTTTATTTAACTTGTATGCAGGGTACATGAGAAAAGCTGGGTTGGAGGAAGCACAAGCTGGAATCAAGACTGCGGGGAGAAATATCAACAACCTCAGATATGCAGACGACACCACCCTTATGGCAGAAAGTGAAGAGGAACTAAAAAGCCTCTTGATGAAAGTGAAAGAGGAGAGTTAAAAAGTTGGCTTAAAGCTCAACATTCAGAAAACTAAGATCATGGCATCTGGTCCCATCACTTCATGGCAAATAGATGGGCAAACAGTGGAAATAGTGTCAGACTTTATTTTTTTGGGCTTAAAAATCACTACAGATGGTGATTGCAGCCAAGAAATTAAAAGACGCTTACTCCTTGGAAGGAAAGTTAGGACCAACCTAGACAGAATATTTAAAAGTAGAGACATTACTTTGTCAATAAAGATCCATCTAGTCAAGGCTATGGTTTTTCCATTAGTCATGTATGGATGTGAGAGTTGGACAGTGAAGAAAGCTGAGCACCGAAGAATTGATGCTTTTGAACTGTGGTGTTGGAGAAGACTCTTGAGAGTCCCTTGGTCTGCAAGGAGATCCAACCAGTCCATCCTAAAGGAGATCAGTCCTGGGTGTTCATTGGAAGGACTGATGTTGAAGCTGAAACTCCAATACTTTGGCCACCTTATGCGAAGACTTGACTCATTGGAAAAGACCCTGGCTGGGAAGGATTGGGGGCAAGAGGAGAAGGGGACAACAGAGGATGAAATGGCTGGATGGCATCATCGACTCGATGGACATGGGTTTGGGTGGACTCCGGGAGTTGGTGATGGACAGGGAGGCCTGGCGTGCTGCGGTTCATGGGGTTGCAAAGAGTTGGACACGACTGAGCAACTGAACTGAAGCCCCCCCACCCAGATTTCTCAAATGTCGGCCATGAAAACGAACCACCACCATTTGCCATTCTATTCTGTGCTCCCCTGGCTACTTGCCAGTGCCTCTAAGCACCTGATTTTATTACCTGTGAGTCAGGTTAACTGATAATGCGTTTGACTTTTCAACTTGATTGTAAAATCTTTGAGGATGGGTTTTGGCTTTTTATTCTCACAGCATCTGTCTTACACTCAGTAAATGTAAAGACTTCTGTCTTGTTCATCCCTCTCTCTCTCTCCAGCACTTCCAAGGTTATCTGATTGATGGCAGATGCTTAGAAAATGTTTGTTGAATGAATATGTGAAATAATCAATCAATCATATCCATCAAATTTGAGTTGATAACAATCACGGTCTCCAGATTCAGCAGATCATAACACTGCCTCATTGCTACTCAAGTGTTCCCACTAACATGCACCTTGGCAATCAAATTTTCCTTGTGCTGACAGGTAAGACCTGTCTTAGATCCTCAGCAGGTGAGAAAGATAAAGACTGGGAAGTGAAGCCAGAGCTAAAACATACCACATCTACTTCCCAGATCACTGGAAAAGCCCCCATTACAAATATCAAAAAGGTCACAAATACCCTCCTGGCCAAATGAAAATCTAGCATCTGTATTGAAGTGAAAGTTGCTCAGTCATGTCCGACTCTTTGTGACCCCATGGACTATACAGTCCATGAAATTCTCCAGGCCAGAATACTGGAGTGGGTAGTGATTCCCTTCTCCAGGGGATCTTCCCAACCCAGGGATCAAACCCAGGTCTCCCACATTGCAGGAGGATTCTTTACCAGCTGAGCCACAAGGGAAGCCCAGCATCTGTATTACTGGTTCACAAAATATATGCTCCTTGCTTTATGGAAGAGGCAAAACTTGGAGCCTCAAATTATACATACCCACTCTGGTTGCCAGCCAAGCGGCTTTGGCCAGGGTATGCAGTGTCTCCAAACCTCAGTGTCTTCATCGGTAGAATGGGCACAGCAACCTCTACCACACAGCAAGATCATGAAGATTAATAGAGATCATTGTAAATTACAGGCCCAGTGCCAACACATGGTGACAGCTCTAAGAATGCTTCTCTGCTTCCTGGCTGATGGCAAAGACACAGATAGAGGGCAAAAAGGAAAACTCATTCTGATATTTTCTGGATGATACAAGAAGGAAGGAGCTATGCTTCTTTCATGTTCTTTAAGTTCATCTAAGGGAAGAACAGGGCCATGTGCGAACTCACTAGGTAAAATTAAGTCTCCTCCATAGCTCTTCGTAATTTCTTTGTGAATTAGTGTTTGAGACATCATGTTGACAAGGGGAGAAGGTAGGAGACTGATTCCATTATGCTGTGAACCTATCTCCTCAAATAAGGTGGACAAAATGATAGCTTTGTCCACCTATACTAAGGACAATTTACAATTATGGCTCAATTTGTCACAGAAGAGAAACATGCTATTTATGTGTTATTTTTATTTTTTTAAGGCAAGAGTGGGAGACATTTACATGGCTAATGAGGACCAAAGGTGAAATTGCTTTTATGAGAACAGAGATAGGACCAGACTTCATTTTTGGTAATTTCCTTCCAATTGAGATGTTGCTGATAATGCTGGACAGTGTCCAGCTTTGAAATGGCCCTAATCATAGTACAAATGCTATGGCAACGATCTCTTGAGAAATATCATACCCACTCAGGTGATCTTATGGCTGAGTGAAGAATATAATTGTTACTCTAAAAAATATTTGGTGTGTTACAATTATATGGTATGTCAAAATACAGCATTCTCTCAATGATAGTTAAATTTTTATAGATTTTTTACCCTCTTTCACAATATTTAAATAATTTGACTGTGAGACTAAACCATTTAAAAAGGTAAGTTTACCCACAGTATTTATACCTCTTCATACAAGACCCACATCCAAAGGTCTAAATTCTCTTTTAGAAACTTATCATTTATGTTAGAAAAAAAGAAGAGAAACATGCATCAACATTGTAGATAATTTTAATTCAAAATTGCTCTTAAATTAAATTATTGGGATATTTCTGAGGGGGAAAAAATCCAGGGACCAGAATGACCTGGGTAATTACCTTCACTATTTAAGTCATTCTGCTAAATCTGTCCTAAATTACTGGCCTTCGAAAGCTTTTGAAGGGAGCAGTTCAGAAAATCAAAATACTCAGTATCTTTAATATTTTTTCCACTGGATTCATAGGCCCATGTGATGGGAAAGAGCAAGGACTTATTTAGACAACCAAAAAAAAACTCAGACCCAGGAGAGACCTCATCCTCCATAGTTCTGCAGAAACTTACAACTTACAAAAAAATACTAGCAAGAACACTGTATCGTTTGATCCTAGCAATCACTGTGGGAAACATGGACCATAATCTCCATGTTCACTGATGAGAAAAGAGAGATTCAGAGAGGAAAATGCTTTGTTCACGGTCACACAACGAGTAAATGACAAACTAGGGCTGGACCCCCGCTCTTCTAACTCTGCCGCTGGGGCTCTTCTCATCCCTCTCATACCAGTAAACGAAGTCAAAAGCAAGGAGGAGGACTTCCCTGGTGCTCTAGTGGTTGGGAGTCTGCCTGCCAATGCAGGGGACACGGGCTCCATCCCTGCTCCGAGAAGACCCCACGTGCCTCAGGGCAACTGTTAACAGGCCCACGTGGCACAACCACTGAGCCCTCGCTCTGCAACAAGAGAAGCCACTGCAATGAGAAGCCCCCGCTCACCGCAACTAGAAAAAGCCCACGTGCAGCAATAAATACACAAACAGATAGATGAATAATTCTTTAAAAAAGAGCATGGGGGAATATATTTGCAACCCTTACAACTGATAACTAGAATCCAGAATCAGTGAGGAAAGACAAACGAAGAACATAAAACTAGACAAATAATGCGAATAATCAAGTCACAGAAGTGAAAACCCAAATACTTGGTAGATACAAAAAGAAAGCCAACCTTGCTAGTAAAGGGAGAAAGGGGAAACAATTTTAAAAAGAATCAGGGTATAATCGAATGCTGATTAGATTTGTGAATTTTTCAAGTTTGGGTGGCATCAATAATTGTTGAGGATGTAGCAAATTCTATGTGTACACTATTGATGTATGAACTGGTATCACCCCTTTAGAGAACAGACTAGTAACACTTGGTACACTTGAAGGTATGTATGCCATGCCATAGAGCAGTTCTACTCCTGAGTGTTTCGCCTGGAACTAGACTCACAGCTGTGCCCAGGGAGATGTATTCAGTGTTCACTCCTGCAGTTTATACAATAGAGAAAAGTGGAAACCACCTAAATATTTCTCAGTAGAAGAATAGATAAACTGTGATTATTCATACAACATGGATGGTAAAAGGGCTGGCTTTTATGAAAATGGATAAATCTGAAGAACAGAATGTTGGGTGGGGGCGGAGGAAGCAAGTTGCAATTGATATGGACCGTAGGATATCAAATAGGTAAATATTGAAAACACAAATAACAGGAGGTTATATTGTTAATAGATTCATACATATGAATAGAAGTCCAGACACAGGAGAAGAAATGATACAGAAGTACTTCAGCAGTCTCTCTATCCCAGAGAGGGGAAGGCTGAGGAAGAGATGAGGAGGGTAGCTATTTCTGCAGTGTTCTATTTCTCTTCAAAAAATTCTGAAGCAAATATGGAGGAATAGGTAAGACTCATACCTGGATGTATATTTTGTGCGTGTGTGTGTGTATGTGCATGTGTGTTTTTTAAATATTTCTTAACAGCAACGCACGTTTTTGAAATATTTCTTAAAAGTTAAAAATGATGCATTTGAACCTCAGAGGGACATCAAGGAAAGGATGGGGTGAAGATCAGTCCTGGGTGTTCATTGGTAAAACTGATGTTGAAGCTGAAACTCCAGTACTTTGGCCACCTCATGTGAAGACAACAGAGGATGAGATGGTTGGATGGCATCACCAACTCGATGGACATGGGTTTGGGTGGACTCCGGGAGTTGGTGATGGACAGGGAGGCCTGGCGTGCTGCAATTCATGGGGTCACAAAGAGTCGGACACAACTGAGCGACTGAACTAAACTGAACTGAAGGGTAAAGAAATTGACAATCCCTTAAGGATGGTCCATAAAAGGCTATCTGGTAGCTGGATCCTAATAAAGAGGTCACAGGGCAAAGGAGCAAAGGGGTTAAGTAGATGACAATAATGCAAGCTATGGTTTCCATTAAAGGAGAACGAGGGGATGTGAAAGGATGGGAGAGTGTTGAGTGGCTTCAGAAGAAAAGCTGAAGAGGGGCTGCCTGGGGAGAGGTAGGATCTGATTATCTGTAGGCCTCTCATAGTTTGCTATGATATGCCATTGTTTCTATGGAGGTCTTCACCACCACCAAATATGCTGCCCAGGGTCTAAAAGCAGTCAAGTTTAGCACTTCAGAATTCTCAAGTTGCAGAATATGCCAGGAACATTATTTTTCTATACAGTGGAATAACAACAGCAGAGTAACAGCAGGCTCAGAGAAGTTAAGTGACTTGCTTGAGGTCACACAGGAGGGACCCCCAGGGTCCTCAGTTCCCCTTACACATGCTTCCTCCTGGGGTTCAAATAAGCCTTTTGCAAGTTGCCTACTTCCTGCAACAGATCCCAAGCAATTCCAATATGGTTGTAGATACTTTTTTTTTGTTTTTATTTTTCTCCCTGTGGCCAGAATAAAGCATTTTTTAAGAAAGGATGAGATATTATTAACACCCAAAGTACTGAGTCAACGAGCTTAGGCCTGGGTGTGTTCAGCAGATCTCCTAGGAAAGCAACTCTGGCGTTTTCAGGGCACAGTGGTAACTGGGCTCAGCTGACCCCAGGAAGCAAACTACTCTGGCAGGGACAAACGTGCTCTTGGTCCCCAGGGGAGGACCACCTGCTTCCTAACTGACAAGAAGTCTCAAGCATGGAATCCACTCCATGATAAGAGCCCTTTCTGGAACTGATGCCCTCTGCCTGCTGAGGAAGGCAAGCTGAGGCCCTGCCACCTGTTCAGCACATCACCTATGGCTTGACTCCGAGGTATAAGCTGGGATGTCCCTGGCGGGCCAGTGGTATTAAGGCTTCTCCTTCGAACGCAGGGGATGCAGGTTTAGTCCCTGGCCAGGCGGCTAAGATCCTGCATGCCTTGTGGCCAAAAAAACAAAATATTAAAAAACTGGGAACAATATTGTAGCAAATTCAACAATGGCTTTTAGAATGATACCCACCAAAAAAGAAAACCTTAAAAAAAGAAAAAAAGGTAGAAGCCATTCTTTTCCAACAATTAGAGTTGCAGATCTGCCAGTCTGCCTTGTAGGGGAGCAAAATTTGCCACCCTAAAATGACTCTATGGCATTTGGATTATTTCGAGCTGAAAATAATCAAGACTCAAAAGACTCAGAAGGAAACTTTGACCTTTCCCCCAACTGCCTAAGGAATTTAGATAGAGATCCCTGTTGGCTTAGATGGTAAAAAGTCTGTCTGTAATTACGCAGGAGACCAGGGTTTGACGCCTGGGTCAGAAAGATCCCCTGGAAAAGGGAATGGCTACCCACTCCAGTATTCTGGCCTGGAGAATTCCACAGACAGAGGAGCCTGGTGGGCTACAGTCCATGGGATCACAAAGAGTCGGCTACAACTCAGTGACTAAAATTTTCTGTTCCCAGAATAAATCTATCACCAGATGATCTCTGCAAAGAATATGGGTTAAGTGATGGGGGACACACAGCAGAGCCTAGCAATCAGAGTCCGCTGTAGGTCACACTGTCTCTGCAGAGCCCAGCAAACATTTGTTTACCAGATACTTCCTTTTTCAACTCCGTGTAAATTGCCTTCCTCTCCTTCAATGTCCCAAATCCCTGCCTTCAACACCCGCTTTTGTCTTTGGCTGAGGATGACATGAAGGTGAGGATTTCAGCCATTTTGGTGAATTACTCAATTTTCCTGGGTCTCTCCCATGTACAAATGTGATCAAACTTTTGTTTGACTTCCACCTGTTAATCTGTCTCATGTCAATTTAATTATTAGACTGGTCAGTCTCTACAACAGGAGAAAAAAATCTCTTCCTGCCAGACAGCCTCTCTTAGATATTTAGTCTTGTCTAATGAGATGGGTTCCACCTAAGCATCAGTGAGCCTGATTTCACCATTAGGAAGAAAATCAGGACTTAAATCAGAAAACTCAAGGTTATTTTTTACCTTCACAGCAGCAACAACAAAAAAAATCCTCCTGCATTTTTTTTTTTAATCTTCTCAAGGAGCTCTAAAACTCAACTGAGACAAATAATCCTCCTGTTGGTGTGGGTTTTTTTTTTTTTTTTTTTCATTTTGTCTAGGCATTTTGTGTCCAGGAATTGCAAAGAGCCAAGAACACTGTGGGAGAAATGAAGAGCTTGGCATCTTAGTTTTGTCTCTGATGTAGACAAGCAACTGCGTGAGCCTGGACCCATGCTAGTGATTGCCCTCAGAACCACACAGAGCAAGACAGGAGGGAAAGAGGAAGCAGGTTCTGGGTAAACAGCAGTATCTACTATAGCTCTTCTCAGCTGGGAATCCCATTTTACAGGTGAGAAAGCTGAGGCTTAGACTAAGTAACCTGCCCAAGGTCACACTTTAGAAAGTGGCCCAGCCACACCTAAATCTGGTCAGATCTAGTGCCCAAAGCTGTAGTTTTTTCTCATTTCTGGTTAAAAAATAATGCATGCACATATTTTTTTAAGAATGTGGACAGCACTTTAGAAAATGAGAATAAAAATAAAAATCATCATCAAGAAGAAATAATCACTGTCAAAATTTTGGTGTGTTTCATTCTAGGCTCTTTTTCCTTGGATCAATGGTAGATCTTTGGTATGTGCTATTTTATCATTTACAGTCTTTGCTAAGCCACAAAGTATTGGGTTGGCCAAAAAGTTTGTCTGGGTTTTTCTGTACAATGTCATGGAAAAACCCCAGTGAACTTTTTGGCCAACCCAATACACCCACAGGCCCCGACTATAGTGAGGCCTGCCCAGGTCGTCTTTATAAACCAGACAGTCCATCGCCCAGCTGCTGTGACTCTGGCTGCTAATAGTTCACAGCTGCCCCCACCCGAGATGCTTGGCAGGTTCTGCCCTCTTTAGGCTCTAGTTGAGTCATAAAAGCTCAGCCCCCCACCCTCAAGACAGAAAAACTCTAGGGTCCCATTTATGCTCAAACTTCCCAAGGAATCAAGATGAAGCTAGATTTCAGTTTGAAAGGGCATCTTTGACTTCTTTTCCTCCCCTTGTCCTGCTTTTTTCACCTCCTTTGAAGTGTCCTTCTACTTATCACTTGCACAAAACTTCTCATCTCAGGCTCTGATGGTAAGGAACCCAGCAGAAGAGGACTGAGAAAGTTATAACTGTGTTTAGGCCTGGGTTGTAATCATCCACTCTTTGAAGGTGGAATGACCATTTAACTGCTAGCTAAGCCTGGTCAACCACCAGCATTCACATTTCAACCTGATTTTATGGTTTTCTGTTCCTTTTCACCTTTGCAATAACTCATATGAAGTGCTAAGAGCCGTGTTTCCTGGTTTAAAAAGCCAATTACTTTATACATTTCTATAGCCATGTATTTATAGAATCATTAAGGTCCTGAAGAAAAACATGCATTATTCAGTTAAATTTTATTGCATTTTTATGGGGGAAAATATATGCTGTAGTAGAAGTCTTAATTTAAAGATTCATGAAGATTTTGAACTTATTGATTATCATATTGCCTCCATGCTAAGATATACAATTTAATGTTTTTGAAATTCTTAGAATCAATGAATATATTTAGTGAATGTTTTTTCTCACATCCACTCTCCTGAAAATGTATTAATATTTTCTTTTTATTCATCCACATGAATTCCAGAATCACCTCATCAGATTCCAAGACATTGCTCACTGCCTTCTTCCGGGAATAAAATTTATAATAAAATTAACTCAAACCCATAAGTTAATTTTGGAGAAAAAAAAATGACATCTTTATAACATCAAGTTTTCTCAAGCAGTATATGGTATGCCTCCCTATTTATTCAAGCTTTCATTTATTTCTCCCAATTGATCCCTGTCATCCTCTCCATGAATATTCTGTACAAATTTTATTAAAGTTAGTATTTTATATTTACATTGCTAATAGACTCTAAGTTTTCCATGGTATTTTCTAACTGGTAATGTTAGTATATATACATTCTATTTCTAACATTTCTTGAACATTCGATTACTTTGTGGATCTATCTTACTGCTACTATTAGTGTTTCCGTTGATCATTTGGGCTAAGCTGTACAGATAATTGTATCACTTGCAAATGAAGATAATGTCTCTTTTTTCCATTGTTATGCATTTTATTTCTGATCCATGTCTTACTACATTGGCTAGAACTTCTATAAAAATTTTAAATAGAGATCAAAGAAGTCATTGGCCATGACTCAGATATTTCACCACTAAGCATGAAATTGAGTGCCTAATATATTTTTCAGCATATTATATCAAATGTGTCTACCCTAAGTAATTGAAGGATTTTCATCAATAATGGGTCTGGGCATTATAAAATGCAACTTTAAGCATTTATTAAATCAAACTCAAGAGGATGTGTGGAATCATTTTACACTTCTGCATTAAGCTGGACCTGGTGCTGAACGTCAGCCCTAGTGCTAACCGTGGCCTTGACCAATCTGACTTCTTCCTGCTTTGATTTCTTTAGCTATTAAATGAGGATAATATAACTCATAAGGTGCTGTGATCACTAATCAATCTAGTTTGTAGGAAGCATCTAACACACTGATGACCCCATGATAGATGTTCCATTACTCAGAATTTTCAAAGTAAATCTTCCTTGGTCCTGGCATAGCATGCATTTAATACACAAACAGATTTAATTTACCGTCAGTTTATTTAGAATTGTTGCTTCCATCTTTGTCACAGTATGTCACATGGAAGCATTCTATTTACTCTGTGTTTGCTTCATTTAGAAAACACCTATGCCTTAAAAGCTGGAAAGGATACATGTAAATTCTTTTTTATTGACATGTAACCTACATGCAGAAAATTGCATGAAGGAATGCATTCGTAAATCTAACTGGATCCAAAGTGCCTGATGACTAATTTCCAATTTCAGCTCCGTGTCAACGGTCCTTGTATATTAGACACTGATTATGGGCCAGCACTGTGCTAAGCATTTCATGTGTCCCATTTAACATGTTGGTCACAAAAACACCATGAGAGGGAAATTACTCTCCCCATTTTATAAATGAGGAAAATGAGGCTGGAAGAGGTGAGTACTGTGTTTAACCAAGTTATCGTTACTATGTAACTGATAAAACAAGATAAGACTGGATCTAAAATAAAGCCACTTCTACGCTAAACAATGGAGTCTTTGCTGAAATTAAGATATCTCAATTGATCTAATTCTTTGTTCATTTTTGGTAATTCATATTTGCTTTCAAAATCATGCACTGATGACATAATTTCAAATATATCAGAATTAAGTTGTCTGTAATATTTAGACTATATAATTTTCCCATTCTCTATTTAATTCCTTTGTTAGTTCAATCCTAATTTTATGCATTTGTGCTAGCTTTCTCTTTTTCTAATTTGTAATTGCCAGAAGTTAATTTATTTTATTGTCATTTTGAAAAGTCAGCTCCTGGGTTTATTCATTTTTTTCCTGTTTTCTAATTAATTTCTGATTTTATCTTTATTTCCTTTCTCCTTGTTTATTTGAATTAGTTTCAAATGTCTTTATTTTAATGCTTCATTCCTTTTAACTTTCTCATTGAAAATATTTAAGGTATAACTTTCCTTTGAATACAACTTTGTCCATTTTCTATACTTCTGTGAATGTAGGATTCTCATTTTCTTAATTTTCAAATAATGAATAGTTGTAGCTTTTATGTTGTCTTAGACTTAAAAACTACAGAAAAATTTTTTCAAGGACCTGAAATTTTTCACTGAGATTTTGTACTAATTTTAATTTCATTTCATTCTTATCAGAGAATTTAGCCAAAACCATCTCTAATATTCATTTGTGGGTTTTCTTTGTAAGCTAATATAGATTAATTACGGTAAATGCTATGAACAATGAAGAATGTTTTTTCTATCCATTTTCAAAGTACAAAATTTAATGCACATCAATGAAGTAAAAATCAACATTATGAATCCTCCACATTGCCAAAGACCATGTGTTAATTTTCTTATTTTTGTTTGGCTTTTGTTTTCAGTTTGCTTTGGTTGGGGGGGGGGCGGGGGGGTAGGCGGCAGTTCTGGTCTGTTTATTGCCCCAACATCTGAATGATAAAATATATACCTATCAACAGTGATTTTGGATCATGTTGAAATGGGATTACCCAGTACTCTCTGAATATCAGGGTTGTGTACATATGAGTTTTAAAAAGCCTTCTCAGAAACTCTGATACAATCTTCTGGATGTTTTATAGCACCTTGTTGAGAATCACTGAGTTAAATAAATTAGTGTCATAGCATTCTTGTGAATTTTACCTTTTATCAATGCAAAATAACTCCCTGTATCACAGTAACTGCATTTGCCTTGCACTCTATATTTTTTCCCTGATATTAATATTGTCACTCCTATTCTCAGCTTTATTTTTAACATTTTTTTCCTCTCTCTTTTATGTGAAGCTTTGACAAATAGCTATAATTGGCTTCTGGTGCATTTTGAAGCAAATCTGAGACAAATTATCTTTTAATGAGGGAATTTCATCTGGTTCCATTTAATGTCATAGCTGATGTTTGGCTTTCTTATATAACTGATACATTTGACTTATATCAGTCAAATCAGCTTTGGACTTCATCAGTTTATTGTTGTAAAATGCTTCCTTTGAGTTGTATGGGCCTGTTCTGCACCTCTTTGTCCTCATGTGCATCCTTTACTCTTTTCTGCTTGGCTCTGTATCTCAGAGAGGCTGAACTCTGCAGGAGGCATGTCCTGAGTTCTCTGATTAGCTGGCTTCAGGCTAGGTTTGACCAGTAGGAGACACTGGCAGAAGAAGCAGGGAAAAATCAGAGTATTTCTCCCTCCTCTCGCTGCCTTGGCTTCATCCCTTCTGTAGCTTCAACTCCTACTGGTAAGGCCCCCTGTGGTTGCATTTTCCACTCAGAGACCACTATATACTTCTGGGCTCAGCTGCAACCCTGTCTTATTCCACCCTTCTAGCATGAGAGTCCCATTCTCTGTCCATATACCCTGCTTTTTTCCCCCCTTTTAGCAAAGAAGGGTACGTATTGGTTCACATAACTGAAAAGTCTAGGGGATTGAAGTCTTCAGGAATGGTTTGATCCAGGGGAACAAACATTGTCCTCTTTGTCAACAGTGTGTTGCCAATTGTCCATTTGGCTTCATTTCCCTCTGTACAGGTTACCTTCTCTGCCTGGCTCTTTTGATGTGGGGCCCTGTTGGTTTGAGCTTTTCATCCTACGGAGGAGCTAAGCAGTCTCAGTAAAGAGTTTCTGAGCTTCTCTTCCACAGCTCACTAAAAGTTTAAGGGTTGAGTATCACTGAACCAACTTGAATCACATGACCATGCCTGAATCAATCACTGTGGTAAAGCTGGTTGATCGTTATAATTGCCTTCTTTCTCTGGGTTTTCCCTCTGCACCCAGAGAGAGTATCTTTACTTTGTCCGCCCTAACACAAATTCCATTTTCTTCCATGTTACTTCTATTTTTTACTGCTTCTAATGTAAATGCAAGTTGTATTATATTAAGCATTTTCTATATGTTTACAATCTTTATTTCAGATTTTCTGTTTGCATCTCAGCAACTCTTTTTCATCTTACCATTTTATCTCTTGGTTCTTGTGTCACAGAGTTCATATTGAGAGCACAAAGAAGACATTCTAGTCAATGCTCTTTTTACTTTTCCATATTTTTCAAACGGTTTGCGTTTCAATATAATATTCCTCCCTTTTATGTTCTCTTATTTTTCTTATTATTCATGCTTGATAAAAGACAGATCAGTTCAGGTATGTTGCCAGCAAATGGTCTGGATGATCTCCTTTGGCATGATTATTAACCATATGGTGACTATTAGAATCCACATCCAGACTTTAAACTGATAGCTGATTAATAAGCTCAGACTCGAAACTCTTAGTGGTCTTATACCTATGCTGAACCAGAATGGGTTCTCTGATTTAATGCTTGGCCTCCTGAACGTGTGGAAGGGAATTTATTCCAAGATAACTATGCAGGCCTCTATTTGTAAAAAGAAATGCATGGACAACAACACAAACCAAGGTTGCAGCTGTCTCACAGATCTCTCTCTATTCTTCCTTCCTCCTGACTTCTCAGTCTGGTGTACAAAGATGCATACCTATTCTTGTCTGCCATAATCCCTTCCTTCTTTTTATGGGAAACTGAAGGAAACTGTAGTCCCATAATGGGTAAATACATAGACGTGGTAATAGGGAGTGTGGGAAGTTCAACAGCCTCAAAATTCACTTCTATGAATTAGACTTTCTCCCAAAGTCTAGAATCCTTGTTATTGAAAAGTAGCAGTATTTTCTCTGTTTTCATGAGTATTTTCATATGGAGGTGATGGCAGGGGGAGGGAGGCAAACTAAGTGCCACCACTGATTCCATCTTAATCTGAAAGTTCCATCTGTGTACCTGAATAAATCACCTCCTCCTCCCCCTCCAGGCTTTGCTATCTGACCCATAATGCCCCTGCCCAAAGGGTATTAAGATGTTATCCCGTCTATACTGTTGCCTCTTAGGAGGTCAGCAACTGAACTACCTTAGGTCTGGAGGCCTCATGACAAACGTTCCAATCTATCCCACCCCCAGTCTTCCAGGCTAGTTCTTTACTCACCTAAGAGTAAGGGGGCAGACTTCCCTGGTGGTCTGGTGGCTAAAATGCCACACTCCCAACGCAGGGGGCCCAGGTTTAATTCCTGCTGGGGGAACTAGATCCCACATGCTGCGACTAAAAATCCCACATGCCGCCATGCAGATCAACTATCCCGTGTGCCACAAATAAGAGACCCAGCAAAGACAAATAAATGATTTTTTAAAAGAATATGGGGGCTGCCCAAACCCACTCTTCATATTGATATCCTCCTGTGCCCACAACTAATCATTTGTCATCAAGATTATTGTGAAGTCATCAACACTCTGTGATGTTGATCCAGATTTGGATCAAGAGTAAACAAAGATATTAAAATAACGTTCCCATTTTAACAAACGCATCTGTCAGGAACTATGAGTTCACATGCTAATAGGAATAGTGAGACAGGATGCAAGCAGAAATTTTGCAATTTATTGTGACCTAAAGACTAACATATTATTCTTTAACTCTCTCACTCACAGCCTCCTAAAATTGCTGTACAAACTTTGCTCTAGCACTGATGTAATTATGACCTGTTTTTTAGTTACTTGGGTGTATGTCCATCTCCTGAGGAGGCTCCATGTTCACGTAGGACAAGAATGGCATCTTTCTCATCTCTTTATCCACAGTCTCAAGTGTTCAATTCTCCCCCTTGAAGGAAGGAGCTAGAAGCTAAACTCATTAGATGGGTAGAGTCAAGACTAGCAGCTATGTCTCTAACCTGGAGATGCAGGTGTCCCTAAATACTAGAGGGGAGGGGACCAAAATAAGAATCAGGTGAGTCAGGAGAAGGGTTAATTGGAGAAGGGAGGCTAAGTATAGTTTCCAAAGCGAGAATAAGGATCTTAGGGTAAATATAATGGGCTAGAATATAAACCAGAATATCGAAGAACTAAGAAGAAAAAGGAACAGAAACTGGAGGACAGGACTGTTGTTTCTATTTAGCATTAAATGTGGACAGTTAAGCTCTATTTACAAAACAGCCAGTATGGCTGTGAAATAGACCTCAGTGAATGTTTAATAAATATTCACAACCAAAATGAACTCTGGAAGTGCTATAACCTTCAATTCTCATCCCTCTGCCAGAAATCTGCCCCTGCCAAAGTTATTCTATAAAGAGTATGTGGTACGTGTGTGCTCAGTCATGTGATTCTTTGCAACCCCATGGAATACAGCCCTCCAGGGTCCTCTGTCCATGAAATTTTCCGGGCAAGATTACTGGAGTGGTTTGCCATTTCCTACTCCAATATGTATATGTATAGATGTGTGACATATATATATATATAAAGATTATCATACTAAGTGATGTAAGTCAGAAAGAGGAAGACAAATATCATACGATGGCATTTATATGAGGAATCTAAAATAAGATGCAAATGAACATATCTATGAAGCAGAAACAGACTCACAGACAGAGAACAGACATGCGGTTGTCAAGGGGGAGAGGTGTGGAGGAGGGAAGGATTGCAGGTTTGAGATTAGCAGATGCAAATTATTATATATAGGCTGGATACACAACAAGGCCCTACTGAATAACACAGGGAACTATATCCAATCTCCTGTGATAAACCATTATAGAAAATAATATGAAAAAAGAATACACACACACACACACACACACACACATATATAACTGAATCCCTTTGCTGTACAGCAGAAGTTAACACAACATTGTAAATCAACTATACTTCAATTTAAAAAAAACTTTAAGTTATCGTATACCTAATGACTACAAGCCAACCAACCAACCAATTTGGTGTGGAAGATTGAAAATGGCACAGGTATATCACTTTAAGATCCAGCCCTCACTTGCCTCTGACCCTGGACCACTCTCCTTTCTGAGCTCAGTTTCCTTAGGTGTAACCTGAGAAGAATAATCCTTATGTCACAGGGCTTTTTAGAGGACTGGATCCCATATGAAGCTGCTAAACACACCAGAATCATTCAATAAGTGTTCCTTTTCATCCTTCATCCTGAGGCCTCATGAGCCTAATGAGGGTGCAGAAAGGATGCTTACTTAACAATCTGGAGTGAAGCAGTTCTGGGGAGCAGACGTGCATCCTTGATTTCATCATGTGCCAGAGGATGGAAATGAACAGCCTGGAGGATTGCGCCCCAGCTCTCACAGCTGCCTCTCTACTGAAGGATTTATGTTCTGAGTGATTAGGCCTGAAATGGACAGGAAGCTTTATTGTGCCAGGCTGGCAGGGCGTGGAGGAGCAAATTGATAAAGACACCTGGGTCAGTGGCAAGCTGGGTGTTTCCTAATTTATAGAAACACATCGAGTTCTATTTCAGCCCCTTCCTTTCTGCTCCCATCTCACCACCTCTCCTACCAGACCCTTCTCTGCCCCTCCTTGACAAATGGTGACTTATTTATGGGCAGGGAGAGGATTTACTGATAAAGATGAGGCATTGGCCAAACCCTCGGCAACTAAATTCCCAGAGAAGCAACATCTGGTCATTTGACTTCATATAGCAAACCTTTGCTGGACTCTCTCTGCCAGGTGCTGGGACATCAGTCATGTGGGAACACATAGGTCAGATCTTGTCTCAGCTTCTTGGGCAGGTAATCTCTGAATCTTGTTACCTCCTTGGAATAAAATGAAGATAATGCTGGCTCCTGCCCCACAGATAGTAAACGCTCAGTGGAAAGTAGCATTAATTATCAAGGTTGTCCACCCACATTTCCAGACTCCAAACCTTGGCATCTTATATTACTCAGCCATAAAAGGAAAGAAACTGGGTTATTTGCAGAGATATGAATGGACCCAGAGTCTGTCATACAGAGTGAAGTAAGTCGGAAAGAGAAAAACAAATATTGTATATTAACACATATATGTGGTATCTAGAAAAATGCTACAGATGAACCTATTTGTGAGGCAGGAATAGTGACGCAGACACAGAGAGTGAACTTTTGGCAGTGGGGAGGAGAAGTTTGGATGAATTGGGAGAGTAGTACCGATACACGTATGCTACCATGTGTAAAATAGATAGCTAGTGGGAAGCTGCTGTGATAGCACAGGGAGCTCAGCTCCATGCTGAGGTGGGATGGGGGGCGGGCAGGAGGAGGCTCAAGACAGAGAGGATATAAGTATACATACGACTTGTTCACTTTGTTGTACAGCAGAAACTAACACAGCATTATAAAGCAATTATACCCCAGCAGGACTTCTCTGGTGGTACAGTGGGTAAGAATCTACCTGATTGGTCAGGGGACGTATCCTTAAATCTGGTCTGGGAAGACCCCCTATGCCGTGGGGCAACTATGACCGTGCACCACAACTACTGAGCCTGCTCTAGAAGAGAGGCCACCTCGATGGGAAGCCCACATACCAGAACTGGAGAGCAGCCCCCACTCGCTGCAGCTAAGAAAGCCCTTGAAGAACTGAAGATCCAGTGCAGCCAAAAGTAAAGAAGAATTTTAAAATACACTTCAGCAAAAAAAGAAAGAAAAGAAACCTTTCCCCACTAACCATACGAAGGCTCTAGATGTCAGATTTGCAGAGTATCCCTTCCCTCTCAGATCAACTATACTTAGTTCATTTCTTCTTCGGAATTTTGCTACAGGGAAGGACGAGGACATGGAGGCAAGAGCAGGGCACTAACATTTACTGAGAAACTCCTTTGGCCAGGCAAGATGGCAATCATTCCAGACGATTTCATTAAGCAGCCTTCTAGTGGGTCCCCTGCCTTCAGTCTCTCCCTGTCTCTCATCCTCCAAAAAAGCCAATATATATTCCTCAAACACAATTCTGATCTTATTGGGGCCTAAAATCTTCAAGAGTTCTTATGAGCTGCCATGTGAAGGTCATTGTTCTTGGTCTGGCAGACCAGAATTTTCATGCTATGGTTCCTGGTGGACATCTAGCCACTATTCACTACCACCTCAATAGTCCACCTGGATCGTTTACATTCCAAGTAATCAATTTTCACATCATCCATGCTTTTGTGATTGCAGACTTTTATTGATATTGTATTGTGTGTACATATTAACTTGGGAAAGACTGGCATCTGCAAGCTATTGATTGACTCTTCCCATCCAGGACCATAATACATCTCCATTGATTATGGCCATCCTTCATGGTTTTCAGTAAATTTTACAACCATTTTCTTATAAATCCAGATATTTCCAGTTAATCCCCAAGAGTTTTACCTTTTTCGTCATTGCTGCTCTTATGAATGGAGTCATTTTTTTATATTACATTTTCTAATTACATGTTTCTGATCTACAGGAATACTGTTTTTCATGTTTAACTTATATCCAGTTACCTTATTGAGCTCTCTTATTAGCATCAACCCCTTTTAGCTGAATCTCTTGAATTTTCTATAAAAAAAGTTCTAGCTATATCCTCTATAAATTATGACTTTTTTAAATGGAATGGTAACATTTATTATAAGGATGTTGAAAGCGTGTTAGTCTCCCAATCATATTTAACTCTTTGTGACACCATTGACTGTAGCTCTGCCAGGCTCCTCTGTCTGTGGGATTTCCCAGGCAAGAATACTGGAGCAGGCAGCAATTCCTTCTCCAGGGAATCTTCCGGAGCCAGGGATCAAACCCAGGTCTTGCTCATTGCAGGCAGATTCTTTACCATTTGAGCCACCATACTGAAGCAACTCACAAGATCCAAAGGCTCAGAAACAAGCAGAATCAGATTCTCAAATACCACGAGAATTCTGTCTTTCCATCTGCCCCTTTAAACCTAAAATCAGCAGTCCAATGTCCATTTATTTTTGTACGTATCAAAGTGTACAGTTCTTTCCTTGTTTGTTTACTTCAGTTAGTTTTTACATTAATTCAAAAGCTCTTCATGCTATAAAAAAACTTATATGCAATACTTAACCAAGGATTACTTTTGAAAGACATGTTTTTCAAGAGTCTGAAATTCAAACAATATAAAATGAATCTGTTTTTTCACTCAACACTTTGAGACAGATAAATGTTGATACATGTTAACTGCAGTCTTTTGTTTTTAAAAATAACATACAGGAAAATTGGATCATTTTCAGTGTACTGTTCTGAGTTTCAACACATATATAGATTTGCATTGTTGTTGTTTAGTTGCTATGTCATGTCTGACTCTTTTGCAACCTTATTGACTGTGGCCTGCCAGGCTTCCATCTCCATAGGATTTCCCAGGCAAGAATATTGGAGTGGGTTGCCATTTTCTTCACCAAGGGATCTTCCTGACTCAGGGATTGAACCCACATCTCCTGCATTAGCAGATGGATTCTTTACCATTGAACCACCTGGGAAGCCCATACAGATTTATAAAACCACCACCAAAATCAGGATACAGGATAATTTCAAGCAATTCATTTCTGCTGCCCCTTTTCTAGTCAATACCTCCTTCTATCCGCAACTCTGGGCAAATCCTGATCTATTCTTCATCACTACAATTCTTCCTTCTTCAAAATGTCATATAAATTGATTCATACAAACCATGACATTCTGGATCATCCTTTCTTATATTTGTATCTGTGTGTGTCTTTATTTTTTCTTATCTTACTGCTTTGGTTAGGATGCCATTGGATTCTGTTGGTTTGTTTGCACTTCCCCAACTAGACTTTAGGATTCTAAAGAGTGAAGATGGTGTCTCCTTTAGCACCTAGGCCAGTTCTGAGCCAATGTAGGCATTCACTCCATATTTGTGGAATACATAAAGGCATTGGTAATGAATGGGCTTCCTGTGGGCCACCATGCAAGTTTCTCAACATACCAAAATCTTTTTCCAAGAAAGGAGCATCTTCTAGTGCCTAACGGGCTCATAGGTCTGGGAAGAAGTCCCCAACCCCATTTTCATTAATTAACTTGTCAAGACACAAAAGGAAAATCCCGCCTATTTCATGCTCACTGTTCCACGTGGAACTGTCAGCCTCTAATTAGAACTAATTAGCTAATGCATGTTTCAAATTTGGAAGACAAGAAGCTCTGCTTGTGTACTCATTTGGTGTTAATTATCATAGAAACCTGTTTCAACTCAGTGACATACTCAAGGCACTGAGACACTTCTTCCCACAGGCCCCAGGAGGTAACCAGTGTGATGCTGGCTGCCAATCAACAGAGCTCTCTTGTTATGTCAAGATCCTGGGGAGAAGTGAACTCACAGCTCGCCAGGAGTTTTATTAATGTTTCCCTCTCAAGAGGACTTTAGTGGAGAATTCAGGATATTCTGGCAATCTCAGACCAAGAGTTCCAAGTTCAACAGACAAATGGAAATAAAATTAGGTGGGGTTAGATCTGGATCCAGATGCACACGTTGAGTGAAGCAGAAGGAAGGGTACCCCAAACCACTGGCCATTGGAGCGACTCTATCCAAAAGATACATCCCCCATCCTAGATCATGGTGGCTCAGACAGTAAAGAATCCTACAATGCAGGAGACCTGGGTTCAATTCCTGGGTTGGAAAGATTCCCTGGAGGAAGGCATGGCAACCCACTCCAGTATTCTTGCCAGGAAAATTACTATGGATAGAGGAGTGTCCAGAGGAGATCACATGGACTGGAGGGCTGCAGTCCATGTGGTTGCAAAGAGTCAGACACAACTGAGTGACTAAGCACAGTGCACAACAGACCGTGTGGAATGACTGCTTCTTGTACTTTCCCCAAAAATTAATGTAACAACCTTCTTGTCTTGAGAGGAGATTTGTTTCATTTCACACAGAAGGATTTACTATGAGAGCATCTGTAATAGGGATTCATCTCCTAACACAAATGCTCATTTGGTGCTGATGACCCATAATGTGTGGGTCTCTTTCCCTTGCTTTATAGCCATTGACAGATCTGGATCCATCTATTTACCCAGGCCATGGTCAGAGTAGGGATCAGAGTTCACATTGGTACCAGTTGAGCATCCTGTAGATCTAATTTCCACAGCGATGACAAGTCCTGCTTTATCATTCCTGTAAAATGCCCCTGCCTATTGATCACTGGTTAGTCAATCTGGTCATAACAAATATGATGTGGAGAGATCAATGATTGAGTGATGGAAACTATTTCAGCATCAAGGATTTACTTCTACCCTAACATCAGCACCACAGGGGAAAAAATAAGACATTGAAAAGGTAAATAGAATTTTAAAAATAATCTTTAAAGATCAGGTTCTCTATTTGCCAGCAGTTTAATAAAAGTGAGCTCCACAATAAAAGAGATGGAGAGGAGGGCTTATTTTTCCTATGTCTCACAGTGAACTTATTTTCTTCCCCTGGGCAGGGTCTTTCCTAATCTGGATTTATTCAAATTGTAGCTAAAGCAACAGGTAAGGGCCCCAGGGGAATATGAAAGCATGCGCATAAAAATCATCTGGATTTGGTATTAAAATATAGATCTTGACTCACTAGTCCTAGAGTGGAATCTGAGGTTCCTTGTTTCTAAAGAGCTCCTAGTTGATGGAAATGCTCTACAACCACATTTTGAGTGGCAACACGTTTTAGTTTCCTTTTGTTGCTATAACAAATTGCCACCAGTTTACTGACTTACAACAACATAAATTTATTCTCCTAAAGTTATGGAGGTCAGAAGTCTAAAGACAGTCTTATGGGGCTAAAATCAAGGTGCTGGTCAGACTGTTCCTTCTGAAGGTTCCAGGAGATTTTTCAGCTTCTAGAAGCTTCCCATACCCTCGACTGACAGTTCTCCCCAACAACAGCAGCACACCAACTTTTGCTTCCAATATCACATTGCCTTCTCTGAATCTGATCCTCTTGCCTCCCTCTTAAAGAGGCCCTTATGTTCACACTGGGCTTCCCATGGTAGCTCAGATGGTAAAGAATCTGCCTGTAGTGCAGGAGACCCAGGTTCAATCCTTGGTTGGGAAGATCCCCTGGAGAATGAAACAACAACCCACTCCAGTATTCTTGCCTGGAAAATCCATGGATGGAGGAACCTGGAAGGCTACAGTCCATGGGGTTGTAAAGAGTCGGACACAATTATGTTTACACTAGGCTTCCCAGGTGGCACTAGTGGTAAAGAATTCACCTGCCAATACATGCGATACAAGAGACTCGGGTTTGATCCCTGGGTTGGGAAGATCCCCTGGATGGCGAAGATCCCCTGGATTAGGAAATGGCAACCCACTCCAGTATTCTTGCTTGGAGAATCCCATGGGTAGAGGAACTTGGTGGGGAACAGTAAATGTGGCCTCAAAGAATTGGACACAACTGATTATATTGACTCCATATGGATAATTCAAGACAATTTTCTCATCTCAAGATCATTATTCTGTCCACCAGTCAAGGGATTAAAGAAGCAGAAGAAAATAGCAAAGGATATGAGTTGTAATCCAGGCAAATAAATGGTTAGTATCTGGAGGTGGATTGGGTTGACAAACGACTAGAGGCTGCAAAGAGGCAATATTTGTAGCTGCTATTATATGGGTACATGGGTGGGCAAGCCATGATGGCAATCAGGGAGTCTGAGAGGAGGTACTGGGGTCCTGGGCTGAAATGAAGGCTGGATTTCAGAGGCTGCAAGAGAATTCAGGTAGGAGCCTGGGAGGGACTGTCTCTAGAAGTGATGGGAGACTAAACTTGCCTGCTCCAAGTCTCATTTGACTAAGGACAGAGAATCAGAAAGTTCTGGCTTCTCTCCCTTATGACCTCAACTCCCAGTGGGACCTGCATTTCTGGCCCCAATTATGACCAGAAAAGAAGAACTGGCAGGCAAAGTGTTAGTGACAGAAGCCTTGAGGGGAAGTGACCATATCATCTCAGAGTTTGTAATGGCCAAAAAAAGGTCGAACCCACTCCTTGAATCTTAAAAGGAGCTTTCAGAACGTCCAGAAAAAAACGTTCTATATTGGCATAGGCTGTGACAGAGAAGGTTGCCAGCTCTCAAAGCCCTGGTTCTGACCAGTTGTGACCCCAGGGAGAGAGGCAGAGTATATGCATAAGGATTTTCCCAGGGGGCTTGGGTTTTTAAAAGTCAAGGAAAGATAGGAACTTGGCATATCCCCAAGGGATGCTTGGTATGAGGATGACACAAACGCTAAAAGTGGATGGGGAAGCTAAAGCCCCAAAGAGCTGGAGCTGCAAAAATCATTCAAGATGTCCCTGGTGGCACAGTGGGTAAGAATCCACCTGCCAATGCAAGGCACATGGGTTCAATCCCTGGTCCAGGAAGGTTCCAAATGCTGTGGAGCAACTAAGCCCAAGAGCCACAACTACCAAGCCCACGTGCCACAACTACTAAAGCCCTCGTGCCTAGAGCCTGTGCTCTGCAACAACAGAAGACACTGCAACAAGTCTGAGTACTACAACAGAGTATCCCCTGCTCACCACAACTAGAGAAAGCCCGTGGGCAGCAATGAAGACCCACTGCAACCAAAATCAATAAATTAATTCTTTAAAGTCTTATTTTTAAAAAAAAAAATCATTCAAAACAAGATAAGCATTCATGGTTCAGTTTAGAAGAGTAAAACTCTCTCCTGTCTCAGCCTTGTCCAGCCATTGCCCCTACCCATTTCAGGCCCTTACCATTGCTCTCTTAGATTACTGGAACTGTCTCCTATCTGATTTCCTGACTCTGGTTGTTACACACACATCCTCCAGTATCGGCTCCACAGTTAAATTCCCCAAAATACACCACATATGTTCAACACCCTCCTCCTACTCAAGAACATTCAGTGACTCCCTAGTATGTAGAAAAATAAGACCCAAACTTGGACCATGCCCTTTGAGGCTTTCTGTGATCCTGAAACCAGGTCCCCCTAAGACCAAGTTCCCCTGCTGAATTTATGATTAACCTTTCCATCCAAAACTTTATTCCCTTTCTTGTCTTGTCCCTGTCATCCACAGGATAGAGAAATATCAAAGACAATGGAGAGTTGAAACCAAGCAGGACCCTGCAGGGCCCTCCCCGGTATAAGAGCCCCTCCAAGTCCCCTGTTTCTTGTTTGTAGAAGAAGGCTTTAGTCTCCTAGACCTTCCCTGAGTTCCAAAGAGCAGACTCAAGCAGTCACTAATTAGGGAAGGGAGGGAATGTAGCAACAAGGGAAAGCAATTAGGGGAGAAAAGTACTGGTGGCTTAAACAACAGTTCAGTCATAAAACAAACCTAGGTCCTCCTTGAGGGATACAGATTAACAACCCGGTGCATATCTTCATTCTGCAGAGACTAAGACCCTCACTCAGGTGGAGGTTGGAGACTACATGCTGACCACCAGCAGGTTGGAACCAGAAGGTTGGTGGTTAAGATTTCTGCCGCGCTCTGTACAAGGATATTACGTGGAAGATCTCAAGTGTCAGCTCCGTGAAGTCATCCTGGCCACAGATGTCTCTAATCACGCCTTGAATTCTAAAACCTTGCGATATTTTGGATGCTGATGTGAATTCTCAATTCTATAGTTCACGCATCCCCAAATTCAAATGTGAAATGTTACTTAACTGAAAGAGAAAAATCCTTTCAAGAGGACCATGAAAATGCAGAAATCACGTGAGGGCAGGTGTCCTGAAGCAGTTAGCTAAGAACAAAGACAAACCATTATGTAAACACACAACCACTTAGTTTCCTGCAGATTGTGGTCAAGATACTGAGAACTAGGGAAGGAAATCCAAAAAAAAATTTTTTTCTGCCTCTTCTCCCAGTTCATTCTCATTCTCTTTGAAAATCAGGCTTCCATATGGTTAATATGAGGTCTCTGTAGCATTAAGGATCTGCAGGCTTAGCTCATTAATACTCATTAATAAGAAAGGCTCATAATAATAACCCCCCACATCTGTGCAGCCCTTTATGGTTTTAAAGTGATGCCATATGCATTATCTCATTTAATCGCCTTCAATCTGTGGGATGCAGGGACCAGCTAGAGGAGTTCATTGATTGAGGAGAAGGATACCCCCACTCAGGGACCACAGGGGAAGTTGAGAAGACCAAGGGGGGCCTGAGATGTAATGAGGAGATGAGATGGGTAAATCAGTTTAGTGTAAAGCTCTGAATTAAAGGAAACTCTTTAAAAGGAAACACTGCCAATGCTACTTGCAAGCAAATAAAGGAGGAGGAACAGATTTAACAGGGCTGCCTAGAATGGGTCTGGCTTTACTGAGCAGATAAAAGAGTTAACTGAATGTGGCCCATCAAAGACTAGACTTGGCTTCTTTTGCAGCAATGTGTGTGAAAAACCCTGCATTCACTGACTGAATAAGGATCATTCTTGCCTGTGGCCTTTGTTTTCTCCATAAACCAAAAGTGATGTTCCTGCTTGTGCAACATGGACACTCACACGTACACACCTGTGATACACCTGCAGGCTTAGCTCATTAATACTCATGAGGAGGGTATGTATGTAATGAGGAGGGTCAAAGTACGAACTCTGGAGTCACAATGACTTCTGCTCCATTCCCTTGAAATTCTTCCCATTTGCAAGTTACATCAGCTCTCTAAATTTGAGTTTCCTCCTCTGTCAAAAATGATAGTTGTACAACAGAAACTAACACAACATTGTAAAGCAATTATCCTCCAATTAAAAACAAATTCTATGATAAACCATAATAAAAAGAATATTTTAAAAGAATGTATATACTAACACATGTATAACCAAATCACTTTGCTGTACAATAGGAATTAAGATCATTGTAAATCAACTATACTTCAATAAAAATAAATAAGAAAAAAGAACAATACTTATTTCATAATGTGGCCATTAGAAAGCAAGTTAGATCATCAAAACAATGATAATAATGGTTTCTTGTCTCCTCCACTAGTCTTTGAGGCCCCAAAAGTGCAGGGCCCACACTGGATGTCTGTATTCATCTGGGAGTCCAGTGTAGGACAACCCTCTTAGCATTGCTGCCAGGCTTAGATGGTCAATTCAAGTCCCAGGATTAAAGAGTGTCCTGCATGTAGTAAGTACATGATCATTGTCACATCTTATTGCTATGTATTGTGCTTAGTCACTCAGTTGTGTCCAACTCTTTGTGACCCCATGGACTGTAGCCCACCAGGCTCCTCTATTCATGGGGATTCTCCAGGTAAGAATACTGGAGTGAGTTGCCATTCCCTTCTCCAGGGGATCTTCCCAACCCAGGGATCAAACCCAGATCTCCCCCATTTTAGGCAGATTGTTTACTGTCTGAGCCACCAGTGACTATTTTTCTTATTGTTATAGTCTATCAATTAATACGTGTGACATTGAATTTTTTCTGGAACTCTTAAGAGAGTCTCCTTTATGCCTGTTTGGGGAGCCCAAGGTAAGGGAGGTCCTCCTACAGTAGCTCATGTAGTAGATAATGACTGGTCTGGAGAAGGGGTTCTCCAGTTTCTCTGCCTCCTCTCCACAGTGGAACTCCAGGCAGCTCACTTTGGCTTTCCCCAAGTCTCAAGCCCACCAGCCTTCAGACTAGAATTACATCATCAGCTCTCCTGGGTCTTCATCTTGTCAACTGCAAATCTTGGAACTTTTCAGCCTCCAAAATCATGTGAGCCAATTCCTGCTCATAAATCTATATGTCCTCTTGGTTCTACTTCTCTGGAGAACTCTGATCTACCGAGGCATTGCCTGGAGCTATGAGTAGAGTGGAATAATCATCCCATTAACGGTGCCCATTCTGATTACTGGCTGCAGATATCACTGTTAATCAATGCCTCATGAGAGGCAGCCTGCTGGCCCAGGCTCAGGACTGGAATCCTCTGCAAGGGAGGTCCTGGCTGAGTCCATGCAGCAGGAAGTTTTTCTGAGCCAGAAGTTCTCACAGTATGGCCCCCAGATCAGTAGTATCAGCATCACCCGGGAACTTAGGGATGCAAATGCTCAGACTTCACCTGAGATCCTCTGAATCAGAAACCCTGGAGGTGGAGCCTAGAAATCTTTATGTTTTAGCCAGCCCTCTGGGTAATTCTGATGCACATTCTAGTTTGAGAACCACAGCTCTATAAAGCTTGGTGATGGGAAGAAGGGATCTCTTCATGGAACTGAGGCAGCTGGAGCAAGGAAATTTAGGAGTCTGGGCTAAGATCCTGATCCTACTACTCACTATTCTTGAGACTTCAAGCAGACTTTTGTAAGCCTCTGTCTTCTCATCTTCAAATAGACAACACAGTGAATGTCTTTTCAGATACCTGCGGGTTCTTGGGATTAATAATGCCTCCTCGGGTGGGGAACATGCACAAAGCCATAACATGCACAAACCCATAACCTGGGCCTTACACACAGTGCCAGCTCTCAAATTATTACTTTCCTTTCCCCTCTGGCCAATGAATTCTCTTCATGTTTCCCTGAAAATACACAATTCTTTCTCATCTTTGCAGTTGCTCAAACGGTTCACTTTACGTTTGTGGTTCCCAAACTTTAATACGGCATATGAATTTCCTGGATATCATATGAAAATGTAGATTCTGACCCCTTAAGTCTGTGGTAGGACCTGAGATCCTGCCTTTCTCACAAGCTCCCAAGTGTTGCCAAAGCTTCCAGTCTACAAGCCAGACTTTGAGTTAAGTAAGGGTCCAGACAACACAGCCAGCTCCCAAATTCCAACTGATAGAGTTCTACTCACCTTCCACTGCCCAGTTCTAATGCTATAACTTCCACAAAAACACTGAGAATAGATTAGCATATGGGTTGGAGAGCAGAGAAGCTGAAGGCCAAAAGAGCCCTTGAGGGAGAGGAAAAGCCAATAATCCCAGCATGAAGTGGTCACTGCTCCATCTGGGGAAGATGGCAGGAGGAAGCATTTGAGGGGAAGACATGACTGAGAACTTGGGACAAAGGTCTTGGGCTTACTGTCAAAGGATTATCAGGAATTCTGACAGTGAACCAGCCTGAGCAGATGATACTTGTTGAGTCAGAGAATAAAGGAAGAGGAGCAGCTTCCTTCTTTCCCTAAGGAAGCATGTCATCAGTATCAGCGTGGACACACAGAGTTTGGGGTGCCTGTAGATCATTCAAATGCAAATAACCAGTTAGGCACTCAGACACTTGGGTCTGGAGCTCAGCAGAGATGTCTACACTAAATGTTGAAATGTGGAAGTCACCTTTGGGCAGAAGTAGTCATTAATGTATCAACAACCTCAGATATGCAGATGATACCACTTTAATGGCAGAAAGTAAAGGCAATTGATGGTGTGGAGAAGACTCTGGAGAGTCCCGTGGACTGCAAGGAGATCAAACCAGTAAATACTAAAGGAAATCAATGTTCTATTTCCTAAAAATTTCCTTCCTTAATATTCATTGCAAGAACTAGCTGAAACTGACATTCAATACTTTGTCTACCTGAGGCAAAGAGCTGACTCACTGGAAAAGACCCTGATTCCGGGAAAGACTGAAGGCAAAACGGTGGCAGAGGATGATATGATTAGATAGCATCACTAACTCAAAGAGCATGAGTTTATGCCAACTCTAGCAGATAGTTAAGGACAGGGAAGCTTGGTGTGCTGCAGTCCACAGGGTCACAAAGAGTCAGACACGACTTAGCAACTGAACATTGACAATTAATAGCTGAGATTGTCCAGTAGTGGATGGAGAAGGCAGCAGAGCTACACAGGCAGCGGGGTGCATGCACCCACCCATCCATGCCCTTCCTATCTTAACCCCCATAACAGACCATTCTTGATTCCATATATCCTTAACTTGGGGGCTTGGAGGGGCTAGAAATCTCAAGAGGGGCTTAGATATCTCCTTGGTGGAAAAAAATATGTGAAAACATTATATTACCAGAGCTATTTCAGGTGTTTGCTCAAAATCCATCAACCCCCACTGTCAGCAGGAATGACCTTGCTCAAACCCCTACCCCCTACTTTTAGCAGGAGTGAACAGAAATCTTTAAGTTAAAGGATTCAGTGATAAGAAAGGAAGCTACATACACACAAAGAAAACAACCAGTTGGGACCAACATAACAATGACTTTGACCTCCAACAGACCCTGAGTCTTATATTATATGTTGATTTTACTATATTAATATATTAAATGACACCCTACCAGTGGTGGGACTGGAGATTAAGAACCAAAAAAGGATAAAAGAGGGTGGTACCCCACTCCCTCAAAACAGCTCTGCCTGTTCCCTGGGAGTTGAGTGCATGCCGCTCCTGTTCAATAGCCTCACTCCGCCTCCCTTTGTCTTTACTCTTTTAGAATAAAATCCCTCTCGCAGGGTTGGGGAGAAGTTGATTTGTGAATTTAGTTCTCTCTTCTCCATTCTTTGGCCACTGAATAAAGCTTGTGCAGGGTAGACCTCATCTTTGATTACCTGATTCACTTACTCAACCCGGAAGGGAAAGAGAACCCTCCCCTGCAAAGGCAGAAAGCCTTGGCCAGGATAGGGCCTGATCAAGGTCCCTATGTCATAATTCAGTAACAGAAGAAGTTGAATCTGATTTGAAGGCTCAACTCTGCCACACTAGCTGTAAGACTTCAAGCATGTTGACGTAACTCTCAGAGTCCCCATTTTGTTATTTAAATCAGGGCAATCATATTGTTGACTGAAAAAAAATAGATGCACAACCTAAAAATTAGGAATTATGTTTTGAGACTTCCCTGATAGTTAAGACTCTGTGGTTCCAATGCAGGGGCAAGGGTTCAATTCCTGGTCAGGGAACTAAGATCCCCCATGCCACAAAGCATAGCCAAAAAAAAAATTTTTTTTTAGAATTGTTTTATTTGACGGACAAAACTGAGGACTTAAGCCTGGGACACAGCATCTCAGATAATTCTGAGGGGCTGCTCTGAAGAGGCAAGGGAGGAGCCAGGATCTGCAGGAGTTTTTGCAAAACAAAAACAAAAAAGAAGTGGTGAGAACATCAAAAGATTACTGTTAATTAAAGAAAACCAGATACCTCAAGTTAAGGAATTTAGCTCTTTTCTCTGTTTGGGAAGATGCAAGAGTCTGGGCTCACTGAAATCATTCCTTTGTTATGCATCTCAGCAATCTGGGGCCAGAATCCTGTGCTTTCTCATCCCGAGACTCCTCTGATGGTGACTCATCGGGGAGTGGCTACCGCAGCTGCTGCTAGATGGCGTGCATCCTGTTTCCATCTAGTTCCCTCCGGGAGGCTGTAATGTGATGTCTTGATGGCCACAGCACCCTTTGTTGACTGCTAAGGCAGGCAGTGTTTTTCGTTCCCAATATCCACCCAGCAGGATAGCTGGGGAATCGACACAACAAGTCTATGTTTATGATGTGCTTCGGGCACCCAGTGGGTGTTCAGGAAACATGAGCCCTCCTCCTCCTTCCCTCCCTATGAATGCCCCATGAATTAAATGACTGTTAGTGGTGATCATCTTGGGTAGCGGTGCTTTCAAACCTGCCTTTTCCAGCCTACACTCCATGGGGACCAGGAGGTTTGACTGACCTGAAGCCGGGGTTTCTATCACTATCTTCCTTTGTCTCACCAAGAGGCACAGTCCCATGCACGTCTCTTCTGGAACAACCCCATCTCTATGCATGAACCTTAAAACCATAGCTGCTCACATTCCCAAATGCTATATCCCATCTTAAATATTTGTTGAACAAATGCATTTACACATGCAAAATCCAATCCAAGCTCTGAGGTGTCAAGAAACTTGCCCAAGAGCACAGTGCTGCCTTAAATCCAAGGTCACACAGTTGAGTGTGGAATATATGCAATTTTCACATTTCAATGGTATCTGAACTTGGCTTCAATTCAGTAAGACTTATGATTTATTTTTATTTTTAATTCTCCTTCTCTCCAGCCAAAGTTTGAGATCTGCAAATGGAGCCGAATGGCTTCTGCATTTGCCAAGGTCATTCTCTATCTGTCCCAAGAGGACAGCTCTGCCCTGTGTGTCACTGCATGTCCGGCTGGCTCGGTGATGTTGTTGTGGATGTTTTCCCCGGGGCATAATGGACTTTCGGGGTCAATGCTATTGTTCCTGGCTTTACACTGCTTCTTAATGTGCTTATTGCCTCAAAAGGAGAATGCTCTAGTCAAAGCTGTTGATATTGCATTATGCTCTTGAGAAGAAGAAAGCAATTCACAGTGACAAGAAAAAGAACACAGACGATGGAGAACAAGTGGAGCAGCTCCATCCCTCATGTTTTCAATTGGGCTTCCTAAGAGCGGGGTAAACAGCATGGTCCTTCTCTCCTCCCCATCTCTCTGATGGTCCTCATCCACTCTAGAGCTGAGCTGAGCCTCCACATGCCCATCAGACTCCATTATCACCAGCTAGCATCTTCCTAAGATCTATCAGGTTCTCTGGATTTTAGAAACAATTGCATGCCCTTGGCAGCAGGTCTCCATTTCCTGAAAACTTTCATTAAACAAGAAGGCAAAGCATCCCATTCAGGGCTCAGGGTTCAAGCTTAACAGTACCCAGCCCATGCTGCAGTTCATAATATGGAGAGAGGGATGGAATGTTTGCTAATTAATAATGCACTGGCCATTAATAGAATGCCAGGCCACCACAAGACCAGCATGCTCACTGGGCTCCTGGGCTCTCTACCATACACAGCTTTTTACCCTGAAACTTACATAGAAGAATTTGCAAAGGCCTAGGCAGTCAGTCTTTCCCAAAATATTGAGAAGCAAGCAGTCTACAGAATCCCCACCCAGCTTCACACATAGCTTGTAATGACATAGATGTGTGGTTATTTGAATAAAGTCTTCCCCATAAGGCTGTGAACTGCATGAAGGGGGCTGATGCCTGTTTTGTTCAGATTCATTTCACAGTGGGGGAGAGGGGGCTTCAATATTCTGAACAGGGATCAATGAATGAAAAATCCGCACAGAAAGAGTGGAACCCCTTTTTAACCTCTTTATTCTACTACTCAGCCACAAGGCATGCTGGGAGCCACTGGGGAAGAAGCTGGAAGACTGAGTCTCAGTTCCATCTGCCATAATAATCTGGCTCCATGAGGGTCAGTAGGCAGGATCACAGAATCTACAGGGGGTTGTAAACCATCTCTCCCTATGGATTCCATCGATGGTCCCAGAGCTGGTAGATGTACTTCTCAGCAGCAGTGGATGGGATTGAGTGGTTCAATGCTCAGAGAGGAGGGCGTGTGCACACTTTGGCTCTCTTGGGTTATCAGTGTCCGTCACTGGATGTACAACCTGTCTTTGCCTGAATGAGTGAACCCCATATATTTCCCAGGACCAGCAATTAGGGCTCCACCCATATGAATCCAACCAAAGTCTCATCTGACCCTGAGCTGCAGCCAGTCAGTGCTTGACTCATCACACGCATTAGTACCAGGGGCTTTCTATTTCCAGAGAGCAGCCTGTGTGACCATGAAGCAGAATTAAAATCAGAGAGGAGTTCTAAGGACAAGAAAGCTTTGGCTCATGTTTTTGGGAGCTCTGCTCACTGGCCTTTGCCCTAAACAACATCAGGATGGACTTCTAACTACCAGCACCTGAGGTTCTTCGCCTGGGGGCTTTCGTCCTCTACCAAAGCCCACTTTCACTCATCTAAGTGGCAGGCCAGGAGATGCTAGGAAATTGCCACATCCTCACCCTACTCCCCCACTGCATCCCCTGAAGTTATTGTTGTTCAGTTGCTAAGTCATGTCCAGTTCTTTGCAATCTTATGGACTGCAGGTTCCTCTGTCCTTCACTATCTCCCCAAGTTTGCTCAGATTCACGTCCATTGAGTCAGTGATGCTATCTAACCATCTCAACTTCTGCCACAACTTCTCCTTTTGCCTTCGATCTTTCCCAGCATCAGGGTGTTTTCCAATGAGTCAGCTCTTCACATTAGGTAGCAAAATGTGAGCTTCAGCATCAGTCCTCCTAATCAATATTAAGTAGACTTCACCAAACTCTTCATGGGGCTTAGTGTGTAAATATCCCTCAAGTGGGATAACACTGAGGTGTGTTCAACATTGGCTCCTAAGAAATTTCCAATGGATGAATCTCCAGTCACCATGGGTTTGATTACACACTTGCAATTGGTTTTATGGGCTCAATTCTCAAATAAACTATCAATACTTGCACCTGAACCTTAACCTTAGACTCTTCTTCTGGGGAACCTAAACTAATACAGGATTTATGTATAAAAGCAGATGGTGAACTAGGGAAAGGCCAAGTGGTGTTTGATGGAGGTGGAACAGAATACAGGTGTGAATGGGGCAACCCTAAGGGGCCTTCTGTACCAGGCTGAAGAGTCTGGTTTCATCTGAAGGACTATCGCCACCTGTTCCTGAAAAACAGTGCATGCATACATACAGTGTGAGGACGGCTCTTGAGACCAGAAGGGACCCAACATCATGGAGTCCCACACCATCCAATATTTGAATCCCTTCCACAGCATCCCCACATCTACTCAAATGATTCCAGCAGATTGACAGCTCAGTCTCTACCAGGCTGCTTCTATTAGCCAGGTCTGAATCTGACTACTATCAACAAACTTCTAGAAAGTTCTAGAAATATCCCTTTTGTTTCTTAGAAAAAACTAATTATTGTCCCATAAGCAACTCCTTCAACAAACAGACTTGTCTCCCAACTTTCTCTTCACCTCTCCAGGATCAGTCCAGTTCATTCAACCATTTTCCGTATGACAAGGTCACTTCTCCCTGCTCCATCCCCAGCCCTGGCCTCTTCATGTACTCTGGACTCCCAGCTTCGGGAATGAAATTCTGGCTGTGATCCAACCACCCAGGGAAAAAGGAGGTGTCCAGCATCTGCTCCCTTCCTAATCCATAGGGAACCATTGACTAAAACCCTGTCCAGTCCCTCATTCCGTTTGCTCAATATACCTTCAGTGCTTACCAGTGCTGGGCACTGTTCTAGATGCTAGGTATAGATCTATAGATTTTTTTTTTTCAATTTCTGCCATCATGGAGCTTATATTCTAGAGCAGGAGTCAGCAAACTACTCTAAAACAGGTCTGCTGCTTATTCTTTTAAATACAATTTTATGGGAACAGGGCCATGCCCATTTGTTTATTTACAAATGGTCTGTTTTCACACTAGAACAGCAAAGTTGAATAGTTGTGGCTGAGCCCGCATGGCCCACAATGCTGGAACTGTATACCATCTGTCACTTTACAGAAAACATCTCCTGACCCCCATTCTAGGGCATCCACTAGAATGCTAGATACAGAAGATACAGCAATGAAGAGACAAGGTCTTTCCCTGCTCTCTGAGTTTATGTTCTAGAAGCTCAGCTATGTATCAGGCAATGTTTGGGATTCTGCAATTCAGTAGTCAAAGATTCTTTCCACTCTAAATAAAAAAGATACTGGCACCTCAATGTTCATAGTAGCACTGTTTACAATTACCAAGACTTGGAAGTAATCTGTATGTTCATCAACAGGTGAATGGATAAAGAAGATGTGATACATATACATAATGGAATATTTCTCAGCCATAAAAAGGAATGAAATGTTGCCATTTGTGGCAACATGGATGGAGCTAGGGATTATCATACTAAGTGACATAAGCCTGACAGGGAAAGACAAATACAGCTTAACATGTGGAATCAGGAAAAACAACAATACAGTATACTAACGCGCATATATGGAATTTAGAAAGACGGTAACGAGAACCCAGCATGCGAGACAGCAAAAGGAACACAGATGTATAGAACAGACTCGCGGGCGGACTCTGTGGATGAGGGCAAGGGTGGGATGATATGGGAGAATGGCATTGAAACATGTTAATTATCATATGTGTAATCAATCGCCAGCCCAGGATTGATGCTCGGGGCTGGTGCATCGAGATTTCCCGGGGGGAGGGAGGAGGGAGGGAGGAGGGAGGGGGGTTCTGGAGGGGGAGCATATGTAAACCATGGCGATATCATGTCATTGTATGGCAAAACTAATAAAAAAAAAGAAATAATACAAATAAACTTATTTACAAAGCAGAAATACACTCACAGACATAGAAAGCAAATTGGTGATCAAAGGAAAAAGGGTGGGGCAGGGATAAATTAGGACTATCAGATCAACAGATACATACTACTATATCAGTTCAGTTCAGTCACTCAGTTGTGCCCGACTCTTTGTGACCCCATGAACCTCAGCACGCCAGGCCTCCCTGTCCATCACCAACTCCAGAGTTTATCCAAACTCATGTTGTATTGAGTCAGTGATGCCATCCAACCATCTCACCCTCTGTTGTCCCCTTCTCCTCCTGCCTTCAATCTTTCCCAGAATCAGGGTTTTTTCAAATGAGTCAGCTCTTCGCATCAGGTGGCCAAAGTATTGGAGTTTCAGCTTCAACATCAGTCCTTCCAATGAGCACTCAGGACTGATCTGCTTTAGGATGGACTGGTTGGATCTCCTTGCAGTCCAAGGGACTCTCAGGAGTCTTCTCCAAAACCACAGTTCAAAAGCATCAATTCTTCAGCGCTCAGCTTTCTTTATGGTCCAACTCTCAGTTCCATACATGATTACTGGAAAAACCATAGCTTTGACTAGATGGACCTTTGTTGGCAAAGTAATGACTCTGCTTTTTAATATGCTGTCTAGATTGTATATAAAAAATATATAAATAGCAAAGATTTACTGTATAGCATGGGGAACTATATTCAATATCTTGTAATAACTTATAATGAAAAAATTGGGGAAAAAATGTAGGTGTACAAACAACCAAATCACTGTGCTGTACACCTGAAGCTAACACAATATTCTAAATCAGCTATACTTCAACAACAACAAAAAATTTTTCAGCTAGGTTGTCCTTTAAAAAGGACAATTTCTTCATCGAATATTCTAGGCAGCCCGTCATATGACCAATCCTGTGCGTGGTTCTGGTACTGAGGTGAACAGATGGATGAAATCCTTTCCCCATGGACCTTCCAGTCCAGCTGGGGATCAGGCAACAAACAAATAAAAACACAGCTTTGGATGATCACATCAATTAAACCTTTGCGTGGGACCTCCCTTGTGGTCCAGTGGTTGAGACTCCATGTTTCCAATTCAGGGGGCCCAGGTTCAACCTCTGGTCAGGGAACTAAGATCCCACAAGCTAAGAGGCCAAAAGAAAAAATTTAATAAGATAATAAAAATAAGTAAAACTTAAAAAAAAAAAAGTTCAGTGTGAACATAAAGTAAGGAGCAGCTGGAACTTCCCTGCATGGGCTGCCGTCCTCTGTTCCCCAGTATTCTCCTGTGTAGTTACTTTTCATACAAAGAGGGGCCTTGAGGGCTTCCCTGGTGGCACTAGTGGTAAAGAACCTGCCTGCCAATTCAGGAAACCTAAGAGATGTGGGTTTGACCCCTGGAGAAGGGCTCAGCAACCCATTCCAGTATTCACACCTGGGAAATTCTGTGGACAGAGGGGCCTGGCAGGCTACAGTCCAGAGTGTCACAAGGAGTCAGACACAACTGAAGTGACCTGGCACACATGCACATTGAAATGCAATGTGGACATTACACTCCAACCAGTGGGGCTGGGCCTTTGGCCCCAGGTGGTTGAAGTGTGAAGGGACACAGATCCAGCCTTGTCGGTGTCACTGACCACTCAGACATGGCCCCCAGTGGACAGACCTGAGCCCCAGACCCACAGATTCACAGCATGCCCTGTGTATCTTTTCGTCTCCTCCTCTGAGAAGGAGGACGCTTGATGGGCATGTGAGTCTAACACTTTAAAGCAATCTTTACCGCTTCGTTTAACTGAAGTGTTTTTCCACTCAAGTTCCCCTGCTCAAGCATCCCTTCTAATTACCACTTCCCTTGTACAGTATGTTGTAGAGCTCGAAGGAGTAAGCTCGCAGGGAACAAGTGCCCCTGGGGTGGCCAGGAAAATAAGGTCTGACTGTTAGGGGGCTCGGTGAAGCAGCAGCTCTTGCATCTTCCTGGCAGCGGGGAGAAACGACCTAGAAACCGCACCACCAGACCAGATGCAGCGCCATAGGACCTGGCTCTGAGATGACTTGGTAAGCTCAGGAAGCACATCGATTTTGCAGGGGGTGTGGAAGCTCTATCCAGAAGCCTGGAATGTACTAGAAAGTTTCAGTTACTCTGTGGTTTGAGGCACATTCAGTGCTCTACCATGACCTGATTTCTTCATGCGTGCATCAAGTTCACTGAGCAAATATGCAGTGAAGAACTTCCCTGGTGGTCTAGTGATTAATACCCCGAGCATGGCTTCGATACCTGGTCGGGGAACTAAGATCTTACCTGCTGTGCAGTGCAGCCAAAAAAAAAAAGTGGGGTGGGGGGAAATGCAAAGAATGCCTAGTACAGGAATTGGAGGAATCAATACGTGTCTGCTGCTGCTGCTGCTAAGTCGCTTCAGTCGTGTCCAGTTCTGTGCGACCCCCTAGACGGCAGCCCACCAGGCACCCCCGTCCCTGGGATTCTCCAGGCAAGAACACTGGAGTGGGCTGCCATTACCTTCTCCAATGCATGAAAGTGAAAAGCGAAGGTGAAGTTGCTCAGTCGTGTCCGACTCTTAGCGATCCCCTGAACTGCAGCCCACCAGGCTCCTCCGTCCACGGGATTTTACAGGCAAGAGTACTGGAGTGGGATACCATTGCTTCTCCGATTAATACATGTCAGGTAGTTATAAACATGCCTGGAACATAATGTATACTGAATCGATACTTTGCTGTTATGATTATTATGATATCCAGGCATTGGTCTTCATTTATTTATTTGTTCATCCATTCAGTCCCCCATCACACACTGGCTGTGGGGCAATGGTGTCCCAAACTGCTGAAGGTATAGAGAACAAGGTGAGGATGGACGTAGCTTGTCAAGAGAGACAGCAGGGCAGGGGAGGTGGAGAGGTAAATAGCTGCTGGCTTGCATTCTTGGAAGGAGGGTGTTGCTGTTCACAGGGACAGGAAACCAAGGGAGGCATGGGCGTGCTTTGGGAGGGGAGGATCATGGGCTGGGTTGGTGGCATGAGTAAGGTTACCTGGGATCTCCCAGTACAGATGTTCATCAAGCAGCTGGGACATGAGACTGAGGCTTGGAGAGAAGCCTGGCGAGTGAGCCAGGTCAGTGCCAGGCTATGGTGTGGAAATGCCTGAAGGCCTCTGCCCACAGACCTGGCCTAATGCTCAGAGATTTCTCAGAGATCAGAGAGATGCTGGTGGTTCCTGGGGGTGATAGCACAGGCTAGTTTTCAGAATGTTTTATCTAGCTGAAAACTAATGGCAGGGACTAGCCCTGGGCCTCAGCCCAAGACGCAGAAGGGACCCATCTGACGGGCCACATTTTACTTATACATAAATGAACAGACTATGTTTGCTCAGTCACTCAATCATGTCAGATTCTGTGACCCTATGGACGGTAGCCTGCCAGGGTCCTCTGTCCATGGAATTCTCCAGGCAACAATACTGGAGTGGGTTGCCATTTCCTCCTCCAGGGGAATCTTCCTGACCCAGGGATCGAACCCATGTCTCTTGCATCTCCTGCATTGGCAGGCAGGTTCTTGGCCACTAGCACCACCTGGGAAATAATGAATACACTATAGGTAGAGATAGATAAAGAGAGATAGAAATAGAGATAGACATCACAGCAGGGTTGGCCATCACTGACCCTTGACTGATGTCTGCTAGGAGACTGAATGAATGAATGAATAAATAAATGAAATCCTGTGCCTGGGTAAAATAATAACCACCAAAGCATTAATTGAATATGTACTATGTTCCAGGAACTGTTCTAACTTGACATACATTGACATTTTCTCTCTCTCTCTCTCTCTCTCTCTCTCTCTCTGCCCCCCACCTCACCCTGGCTCTGTTTCAAGTGCTTTACAAATCTGAATTCATATCCTCACTATGATCAGCTAATCTTATTTAATCTTGCAGATAGGGAAACTGAGACACGGAGAGGTGGTTTCAGTTTCTCGAGGTCTCACAGCTACTAAGTGACAGAGCTGGAATCAAACGCAGGCAGTCCAGCTTCAGGGTCCCGGCTTTCAACGGCTTCCTGGCCCCAGCCTAAAAATGCCCCCGACAGACCCCATCCCTCGAGCCGGCAGGGCTCACAGGAGGGGTGCAGTCCTCTGCTGCTCATAAGCCCCCTCTCCACGGACAGAAACCTGTCCCCACTCCCAGCCTCTGCTCCCCTCCTCCCTGCTCAGGGCCCTGGGCTCCGTAGCGGCGCTAGAGTCTTGGCGGCAGGATGCTGGCTCCGTGTCTCTCCACAGACCGCCTCCTCCTGCTTTATTAGCCGCCTTTTAAAATAGACTTTTCTATTTCAAACACCTCCACTTACCACTTGCTGCTCGTCTTCCAGTGCATCCAGCCTGCCTCTCTGTCATCGTAATATGCTGCTCAGAATATCACAGACAGGCTGACTTTTTGTGAAATAGCAGCCTCTTGAGAGAGAGTTTTCTTTCCCTCCTTTAATTGTGCCATTTTCTAGCTGGCCTTTTTCTTTTTAAAAGGTGAGCCTCAGACTTCTGATTGTTCAACCGCTAATTTCAACGTTTTGATCACACTCATTGGATGCAGGCGGGAAGAGCCCTTACAGGATCAGGCAGTTCCGCCCTCTTACTGTACAAAGGAAAAAACCTTGTCTCAGAGAAGGCACTTGGCTCATCTGAGATCACACAGCGAGGTAGTGGCCAAGCAGGAGTGAAACGTGAGAGTTAACAGTGTGGGGGTTTTAATAATAGTATTAGTCATAACTCATTTCCATCACAACATTAAAATTTACAAAGAACAAAATTTATAATCTCTGGACCCTCTGTCTTTTAGTGGCTCAAGAGTTGACCATCTCATCTAATGAGAGAGTAGCCTTTTCTCCCAAAGCCAGCTGTCTACTCTACCCACACTTGGACTTCCAAGTGCCCACATCCAGTAAGAATCAGGATGATTCTTGTTGACATCTGAGATTCATCAAAAGACCACAAACAGCTATTTGAGAGCCTTGAGTCAATTCGGGCGTCACCCCAGGGCTAACTCTGCAGCCCAGGCTTTTCTGTGACACCAGACCCCTCTCCCCTCTCTTACTGCTAATAGTTTCTCTTTAGGGTGGCTGCCGAGGACACCAAACAGTGAGATGTCCCCCAGCAGAGACTCAGCAATGGTCAGCGTCAACCCTGGAAAACCCATAGAAAACAGTTCATTTCACCCTCCCACTTTACAGCTTGAGAAGTTGAGGCCCAGAGAAGGAAAGTGACTTCCCCAAGATCACACCTCTTTGAAACAAGTAACAGGGTTCCCGAACCAGCTGTCTCCTGCCCCCTGTAGTCTAGATACCAATGTCAGCTACTTGCTAAAAGCTGCCTTGAGTGTCATTTGCCCTACTATCTTGTTAAAGAGAAATTATTCCATGGGGAATAGCAACAAAATAGTGAGGCAATAGCAATTCGTACCTCCAAAGTCCACCTCCATGTCCTAAATCTTAGCTACAGTCAGATTCTGCTGTGGATTCAGATTCCCAGCCCAGGAATGGATAAAAGTCCCAGGGAGCGGGGCCCCAACCTCTATGTTTTTCTAAAGCTGATGGTGATTTTAACAGGGCTTCCCTGGTGGCTCAGTGGTAAAGAATCCACCTGCCAATACAGGACACACAGGATCAATCCCTGGGTCAGGAAGATCCGCTGGAGAAGGAAATGACAACCCACTCCAGGACTCTTACCTGGGAAATCCCATAGACAGAGAAGTCTGGCAGGCCATAGTCCATGGTGTTGAAAAAGAGTTGGGACACGACCTAATGTCTAAACAATGATAACAAGGTGACTTTAATGGGCAGCCAAGGATGGGCAAGACACACCCACCTGATGACCAAGGATCCTATCAGCATCTTTGAATCATTGTGACTGAAACAGAATGTAACTATATTTTTGGGTTTTAAACACTTCATCTGAATACAATTAAAACATGAAGCTGACAAACTGTGACAGATGCTGATCAGAGGAGCGCTTTCTGAGTCACACCTCAATTGGAGGGCAAGCTCAAAATGTCTCTACCCATCCTTGTTTGCAAAAAAGAACACATCAGACCACATACCCATCAAGTAGTCATGTGCATCACTATTGAAAACTGAATGCTCAGGTGCATAAAGGACCATTTTCTGTTCATATTGCAAATTAAGGAAAATAAGTTGCCACTGATGAAAGTCATAGGTAAAAATTCATCTTAGCCTTCTCACGTGGGCTTTCCCTTTGTTACCACTAATTCTCCCTCCTAAAATCAGACCTGTCCTCTGATCAAGTGGGAAGTCTAAGTCCCAAGTCAGAGCCTTTGTGAAAGACAGTTTTCCTAGAAAAAGTAGAAGGAAATGCATAAAATAAAACAGGTGTCCCAAGAGGGCTCAGAATAACCGTACTCTGAACCTCACCCCCCTTCATTCAGGTGTTTACTCTGGATGCTTGGCTGGGTGGGGAGAAGGCGGTCAGGAATCAGAGAACATCCTTGAAAGTGACAGGTCCACAGAAAATGTGGTGCTGATGAGAGAAGAGATGGGGTGGGGGACATTTCATCCTCAAACTGAAGGAGGATAAAAAATAATCAAGGGTTTTTTCATGTGTTTTAAGAAATATAAGATAGAAAATGCTCAGATTTCCACTGAAATGAAAAGGGACACCTGTTCTGCTATGGTAAGAAATCACCAGAGGTTGAGAGTTGGATGCTTTTCCGGCACAGTATTATGATTGTTTTGTTCACATTCCTCACCTGCTCCTGATTCCATCAGGAGCACAACCACATTCATGAATAGCTATAATTATTCCCATTTTGAGAATGAGGGAAGTGATGTTCTGAGTGACCAAGACCCTCCCAAGATCCCATGAGCTGGGGATCGATGCAGCAAAATTTTAATCCACTCCACTCCAAACTTCAAGTGGGGAGAAGAGTCTTTCTACCGTGGGGACAGAGCTCTGCTGGAGGCAGTAAAAGGCTGAGAGGGAGGTGGCAAATGGGAAGCTTCCTTTATTCATTTTAGTGGAATCCACCAACATCTGACCATTGGACCAGGATATTACACTCAAACCTTCTCTAGCTGGGAATATCAGAAATACTGGACTGTAGCATTTCTGGCTTCTAAGAGAGCTGTAAATTAAAAAAAAAAATCAGGGCCATGAGCTGGAAGGAGACTCATCTGCAAAGTTGTTGAGTTTCTGCTAAAGCCCACATGGGGATGCACCAGTGACTCTGGCCAGACATAAGATGTTGGAATGGGCAAGCATATGGTACCTCTGAATAGAGACTCAAAGACTCCGGCCATAAATCAAAAGGAAACTGGAGGCTGAGAATAGAAAGTTAAAGGCAGCAATTACAAAGTGCAGCTCAAACCTCTGTGAACTTGGAGGAGTCAAATAGCAAAGGATGGATCCCTAGCCTCCCTCCACAGCTGCGGGTGAGGAATATTGATTGAACACAGACAGCAACCATGGAGTTCAGCCAGCACTCCACCTGGAAATTTTTTAGTTTTTTACATCCTGGAGCCAAGCAGTCCTTCCCAGAGCAGTGAGACAAAGCATTCCGGGCATTTCATAGAGACATCTTTGCACACAGTATTAGCAGAGTCTATTTGCATAGAAGTTGCTGCATTTGCATGAATCACTACAGGAGCAAGTGGGAACAGAATGAGCGAGAAACAAACAAACAAAAAAGGTTGGCAGAGTCTTTGCAGAGACTAAACTGTAAGGATTGTTATCACACAGGCAGGCAGATCGCTGCAATTGGTGTATCCATGGTCTTCCTGTCAGGAAGGAGATTGTCTGTCAATGTCCCCACCAGACATGCAAGGTGGGCAGAGGTGGTCCAGGCCTGAAACTGAACAAGGTAGAGTCCAGGGGTCCAGATGGAGAGTAGGTTCCAGACTCAAGCTGGGTCTCCGACTGGAGCAATTTCTGAGTCAAAGAATGGGCCTCCTGGTCCATGTCTTCTAGTTTCCTGCAACCATGGACCAGGACATGCTAGGAGAAGGCAAAGGGGCAAGGAGTAAACAGTGAGTAGGCTGACATGCTACAAATGGGTCATTGCCTTCTTTCATTCAGCAAACACTATTGATCACCTACCCTGTGTCAGCTACTATTTCAGGCAATGGGTATACAGCCCTGAAAGAACAAATCAGGCTGCTGCCTTCATGGAGTTCATGGAGCTCATATTCTAGTGATGGAAGATGGATACAAGCAAGTAAACTAATAAATATATTATGTCAGGTAAAGACAAGTACTATGCTAAATACAGTGCGTTATGGAGAAAGAGTGATGAGGAAGGGGAGTAAACATACTGCAACCTCACTTTTCCCTTCTCCTCCCTGACTCCATCTCACCTGCAGGGAAGGCTATCCCAATGCATGGGCTGCATTCAAAGGCACTCACATGTTCTAGTACAGGAGTCACCTCACTTTAAAAAAAGTGTTGTTGTTGTTGCTTTTTCCTTTCTCTCTTCTACCAGAACAGCCAGGATAGCAAAAGCAAACCAGGACCCAGCTGGTCCGCTTTTCTCTCTTTCCTTCACATGTCTTGAGCAGCCAGGTTCTCTGCTAGGTGGGACTTGCTCCAACAAAACCTGTCTAACCATCTCCTGGTCTCTTCTGCTGATTTCCTTTAGGCAACCCTGGTGCAGAGAGACCAGAGGCTCAGATTTGGACCTGGACCAAGGTTAAGACTAAGGAGTAACTGGCAGCAGTGACAGCCTATTTCAATCTGACTAAACTAGTTGAGGGCAAACGAGTGCTCCACATGGTCCAGCCCAGCTCACCGTCATTCCCTGCTCTTGATTTGGGAGCCCAAGCCTAGTCAACAATAACAGGGCAACTTCCCATCACTCACAGGTGTATCTGTCAGCTATTGCCACCCTACAAACAACCACAAATCTCAGTAATGCACAAGCATAAGCATGTTTTTGCTCATGCATCTGCGGATTGTCTGGGCCTTTGGCTGATCTTGACCTGGCTCAGCTGGGCTAGGACTTGCATAAATAGGCAACTACAGGCTGAGGGTCAGAACCAGGTCTGTCCTACACTGCCTCCAGTGTCTCTCATCTTCCTTGGACCAGCTGGTGAACCAGGGTGGGTTCTTTTCATGATGATGGCAGATGCACAAGAGAGCAAGCAAGAACACCCTAGGGTCCTTATGTAACTGTAGGACCAGCCCGAGTTGGCCCTATCCTATTTCTAACAAGATACTGAGTTGTTTTTCAGAGACAACAGAACAAAACCACAAGTCATGACATCAAATAATCCCCAGAGGGACTTCCCTGGTGGTTCAGTGGCTATGACTCCATGCTCCTAATGCTGGATCCCTGGTCAGGGTAACATGTCCCACATGCCGCAACTATAGATTCTGCATGCCACACAAAGATCAAAGATCTCAAGTGCCACAACTAAGACCTGGTGCAGCCAAATAAATAAATAAATTTTAAAAATATCCCCAGAACCAAAATTTCTCCCCCATCTGGAGCCAAAGAACTGGGACATGATCCGAACCTGAATACCAGAGCCCATTCAGAAGGCTGTCCAGGAAGGCCTGGTGCTGAAATCCCTTTACTACATCTTACCATAAATGACTGCATTCCAAAGCCCTCCAAGAAAAACCTGCCCCACTGCACGCTAGCCCTCTTCCCTTAATTCATAAAAGCTTGACCAAACCACAGATCATGTAGACAGGTTTGAGCTGTGCCTCTTGTCTCCTTGCCAGTCACCTTACACTAAAGCCTTTTCTTTCTCAAAAGCTGGTGCCATAGTATTGGCTTCTGTGCACATTGGGCAGTGAGTCTTTGTTCAGTAACCCTGACAGTACAATATGAAGTGGTCCATGTCTGCCTGTACTGCCTTGGGCTAAAACAAGTCATCCAACTGAGCCTCAACCCAGAGGGCAGGGACCTGCATCTGCCTTTAGGGGAGCAACTGCACAACTGCTTGGCAAAGAACATGGCAACAGGAAGGGGGAAAGAATTAGGGCCAGAAACTCCTCATACACACACTCTTTGTGGGAATGTTCTAAGGGTAGACTTGGTCTAGGAAGAAAGGGACTTTACCTGGGGAACCATTTCAAATTTGAGGTCCCCTTTGACTGGAATTTGCCAATAAGGAAGCAGTTGACTCCTTATTAATGATTTAAAAAAAAAAAGAAAGGAAAAAAGCCAACATTCACTGGATACTTACTCTCTGCTAGGTATCATTTTAGATGCTTTAACATGAATAAATCCATTTTAATCATAAAAACATTTCAGGTGGGTTCAATGATTATCTTCATTTTGCAGATGCATCAGCAGAGGCACAAGGAGAGAAGGAAACTTGTTCAAGGTCACAGAGCTCGTCAGCAACCGAGCCAGACTGGGACCCAGGCAGTCAGGTGCTGGAACACACCCTCCCAGGCTCATGTGATACTGCCTTCACCATAGAAGGCACGGCCCGAGGGTGCACGTCCCTAGTCTGTCCTGCACCCATCCATAGTCTCAGTGGATGCTCAAGCATGGAAGAGGCTTCAGATGTGGGGAGGTCAAGTGGAAGCTTAGGCATGGGACCCAGCTTCATTAGAGAAGCTGTCGGCTTTTGGGGTGGTAAGCAGGAGCCCAGGCTGAGGAAGTTAAGCTTGGACCAAGGTATCAAGGGGAAGGAGGAGTGAAATGGAATTCAGGCTTCTCAGGAATTCCGGAAGGGATAACATGGGCAGGAGAAAGGCCAGATGGGCTCCGGTGCCTAGAAAAAGACTGAAGAAAGACTTGATTTTGAGACTTTCATACAAAACACATCTCTGCATCTCTTGTCTCCCTGAACTGGTCGGACCTGGGGCTCCCTGTCAAAGCCATACTAAGAGTGAGGGCAGAGGGGCAGGACCAGAGCTCAGGGAGAGGATCCCAGAGATGTCCTGGAGATCATATCTCAGGAAGCCCAGGATTTGAGCCATGACAGAGAGAGAGACAGGGGAACAAGGATTCCCCTCAGGCACATTTCTGGTTTATATTCAACTTGTCACTCACTTCAGTCACTCCTCTTATTTTCTGTTATGATAAACACCAATAACAGCTTACTCAGGGAGCATTTTCTGAGAGACAAGCATTTTCAGACACGGAGATTACATTTGACACTCACAACCATCTAAAATGGGAAGCAGCACATTTTAAAAATAAGGATACAGGGACTCAGAGAGGGTAAATGTCACGCACAGGATCACAGCTAATTAGAGGAAGGAGAATCAGCACCGTCGCCTGTTAGCCCTGCACCATCCTCACATCTTTCCTTGTAAGGAGGGCGAGTGAAAATGAAGTCAGGTTTGATCTCTTGAGAGAAGGCTGTACTTTGCCTGTATCAATCATTCACACTTCAGTATGATGTATTTCCAGTCTGGTCCTGAGAGTAAAAGAACAACAGGACAGGCTCACTGGAAAGTTGCAACAAAGGCTCCACCAAGGGGTAGCAGGGAAGGAGTGCAGTGAACATCAAAAAACCATGTCACCCAGTCTCAGCGGCTCCCTCCTGGGGGGCTCAGTTGTTGGAACCAAGATGACAGAGGCTCAGGATGAGGCACAAAGTGTCTAATGAAGACAGTCAACAAAGAGTAATATTTATTGAGACAATCTGGGTGCAAGGTGCTGTGCCATGCCCCTGGGAGGCTGGAGTAAAGAAGGTAGGGGTGCTTGCCTTCGAGAATGGGGATAAGCAGTAAATAAGCACATGAAGCAGGAACGTGTATAAAGATGGCATACCATGATGGGATGGAGGGCTTTGAGAGTGGCCAGGAGGGATTACTATTTTGGATCTGGGAGTCAGGAAGGCCTCTCCAAGAAGGTGACACTGGAGTGAAACTTAAACAAAGGGAACATACTAGGCTAACAAAGATCTGGTTGATTTCAAGGACAAGGTCAGGACCCAATGTAAAAATAAAAGTTTAAATGACAATAGCAATAATAATAGTGGAATAGTAGCTAGCTAATGCCACTAATAGTGACATTGCTAACCCTCATGGAGCATGGATTATGTGACAGACAGGGCTCTAAGTAATCTCCATATGTTACATCAAGTCCTACTTACCACAGTGCTGTGTGGTAGGTATTATCACAGTCCCCATTTGACAGATGAGAAAAATGAGGCAGCTAGAGGTTAAGTGACTTAACCAAAAAAGGATAAGAACCAGAAGGAGAGAAACTTGCTGAATGGTCAGATCTCTTTGGTTCCAGCACTGAATCCCAAGAGTTAAGACGGCACCAGGGGTGTTTGGTGGCCTTTTCTAGGCTATGCACAGGACCCCAACTTCCATCATCAAGCTCAAGGCCAAAAGTCTAACGAGCTGCAGCACTAAAGTGATCACATCATCAGATGAGCAGGTGCAGCACTTAGTCCCTGCCCACCCACCCCCACTCAGATCCCCCACTTGGAAAACGTTTGCAGCAGAGGACTGAGTGGGAGGCCAGCTGCACACCGCCCACTGTTCCTCTCATTCCCACTATAAATAACATAGTTAAGAAAAAGAAACCCACATACAGGAACACTTTTATCACTACACCCACTTTTGGGTCTGCTGGCTCCATACAAGTGATGTGATGATCTGAATTCAAAAGTCAGGCATGGTGAACTGCAGTGTGTCAGGAAATCAAGCAGCTGGGGTCAAGAGATCCAGGTGGAAGGGCTCACCTCACCAAAACTAGCAAGGGGTGCTGGCTGTCTTAAAAGTCTTCATGCTCCTCTGTCTGCAAGACCTGATCTCAGCTAAAAAAAAAAAAAAAAAAAAGTCCTTCTCCAAGTCAGGAGCCACCCCCTCTGCTCCCCTGTCCTCTTGGGCTCTCTTTGCTGTTGTTCTCATAATGAAAAGAGCACATGTCACACTACAGTATCATAGGAGTTGGAAGGGGACAGGAAAAGGAAGAAAGGGGAGCGGGGGACAGATCCAGGATGCAGGAGAGAAAAAGAACATTGCCAAGTTTGCTCCCAAAGAACTCATGGCCGATGGCACAAACGGGCACATAAACATGCGACGACAACCCACTTCAGCACACAATCTAGAAAAGATCTGACCAAAATGTGTTGGCAGCGTGAGTTGGCAACAACATCTGCAGAAAAGTCCTTTGATCTGAGCAGGATATTTCCAGGAGAAACAGGCAGGGAAGGGAACTGCAGACCGAGGGACGAAACGCGCATAAGCAAGATACATAAAAGAGCCCATCAGGGCCTCCCTGGTGGCTCAGTGGTAAAGAACCCACCTGCCAATGCAGGAGGCACAGGTTCGATCCCTGTCCTGGGTTGGGAAGATCCCACACGCCATGGAGCAACTGAGCCCATGAGCCACGACTACTGAGCCTGTGCTTTAGAGCCTGGGAGCTGCAGCTACTGGAGCCTGTGCTCTGCAACAAGAGAAGCCACAGCATGAGAAGCCCATGCACTGCAACTAGAGAGCAGGCCCTGCTCGCCACAACTAGAGAAAAGCCTGAGCAGCAACGGGGACCCAGAGCAGACAAAAATAAATAAAATTATATAGAACGGAGTCCACCATATACCTGGAGTTAAGAGGGGATGCCCATTAAGGCTGTAGATATCACCACACTGTATTCTCCTTCCAAAATTGACATCTTAGAGCTACTGGCAGCATCCTACACCCATCCAGACACGGGGCCCAGCCATTTCTGCCTTAGAAAATTTTTAACTTTGTTGCTGATTCTGATCCCCAGTGCCACTATGAGCACTGAAGGTCACTCATCCATGGCCTCTTTGGCAGGCCCTTCTTAGGACAACAGCCTAGTCTCCTGGCTTCCTGATTCTCCTTACCCCCAACTTGTCCATTCTCAACAACTCCATTTCCAATCAGTTTTGGAGCAGTTTTAGAGTCTACCTAGATACCAGTGATAATCCATGTAAGCAGGATGATGTCACTTGCTTCAGCTAGAACCCAGAGAGCCCACCAAAAGATGAGCTGAAAGGAAGCTGACCTACAAGGACCAGAGACCAAGGAGCAGCACTATATCGAGGTTAATGATCCATCCAACAATACAGTAGACAGCAGACTCTGAGCCTCACCTCTCTGGGTGCCAGGCATAAGACAGCACACAAAGACAGACTGCTCTCAGTCCCCACCCTTGTGGAGCATGGAGAAGATAACCATAATCCAATAGCTACACAAATAAATGCAAAAGCACAAATTGTGGTGAACAGTTATATAAAGAATATTTAAAAGGAGTTCTGTATGCCTACAAGGGTGGTGAAGGCAGTCAAGGAAGACTTTCAAGTGTAGGGCATTTGAGATGAGATTTCAAGAGTTGGTTGACTAGATAAGGGATGGAGAGAAGGAGCAGTTCCTACTAGCTAAGAAAGTTGTCACTGTTGTTTAGTCACTAAGTTATGTCTGACACTCGCAACCCCAGAGACTACAGCCTAACAGGCTCCTCTGTCCATGGGATTTCCCAGACAAGAATACTGGAATGGGTGGCCATTTCCTTCTCCTAGCTAGGAAAGTTAGCGCAGGAGTAATATTATCTGTATTTCAATCATATCCCCACCAATGGCTAATGTGGGCAAATTATTTCACCCTTGCTTGTCTTGTTTGCCTTGTCTGTAAAATGAAGATAGTAATTGTATTTACCTTGGAGATTCATTATAAAGATTTAATAAGACAAAGCATTTATAGCAGATAGTACAGAACAGAGTAAGGACATAGTAATTGGTGAGACTACCACTAATGGTCACTGTAGTTGTAGTGATGATAATTTAAATGATGCTGTTAGATTGATGGCGATGGTGACGGTGTTGACAATGGTCATTATGAGAATGATGATGGTGATCATGATGGCGATGGCGTTGGTGAGCATAATGATGAATTCTGTGCACACAGCAATAGGAACAACATATGCAAATACCCTCAGACTAAAGGAGGCATGAGGATAGGCGGTGCTAAGGGGAGGAGACAGTTACATCTCCTAAGGCAGATATAGGCAGACTCTGCAAATGACAGTTTGTAGGCTCTAGACCCCAAACTTCTGCCAAATGTAATCAAAGACCTTTAAAAGTGCTCAGATTCAGTTGAAGTTTCTTGAGCTCCCTGCCTTGAAAGGTCTTGCCTTTATGCAATAGTACCACCAGGGAAGTCAGAGTTATGTAAGTCCCTACTATTCGCTGGACAATTACTCATGTGTTACTGTTTGATCCTCATGACATTTAGTAGGTGGCTGGCACCATGCTGAGCACTGAGAATATGTTGAGAAGCAGGATACAGATATGATGTTCATTTTACATAAAGGGGAATAAACAAGGCATAGAAAATTTAACTAATTATCCAGGTTACATAGCTAATAAATGATAAATGCTATATTTCAACCCAGGCTCAAATGTCTCCTAGTTTAAACTTTTTCTTCTCTTTGCCTTTTGGTGCTTAGTCAAGGACGTGTACACTTATAGAGGCAGAGCTGCAGGACCCAGGTCCCAGTTGACAAAGGCGCTCTCTCATGCTTTATCACTACTGGGGGCAACTCCCCTGATGCCAGCACAGTTCACAGTAAGTCCCGTGATCCACAATTTGTTAAGTCACTATTTATAAGGGATAACAAGAAGGAAAAGGGATGCCTATGTTCCCTGAGCCTGAGCCCCTAGAAGATGATAGGTGCTTTATATTCATTATTTCATGGAGGTCAATCCTATTCCTTACTCAAATATTACTGCCTCCTATCTGTAAGACAAAGGAATTAAGACTCAGAGTGGTTGCAAAACTTATCCAAGGTTATGCAATGGAGAGCGTTATTTTAAATTCAGTTCAGTCACTCAGCCTTGTCCAACTCTTTGTGACCCCATGGACTGCAGCACACCAGGCTTCCCTGCCCATCACCAACTCCCAGAGTTTGCTCAAATTCATGTCCACTGAGCCAGTGATGCCATCCAACCATCTCATCCACTGTCGTCCCCTTCTCCTCCTGCCCTCAATCTTTCCCAGCATCAGGGCCTTTTCCAATGAGTCAGTTCTTCCCATCAGGTAGCCCAAGTATTGGAGCTTCAGCTTCAGCATCAGTCCTTCCAGTGAATATTCAGGACTGACTTCCTTTACGGATGGACTGGTTGGATCTCCTTGCAGTCGAAGGGACTCTCAAGAATCTTCTCCAACACCACAGTTCAAAAGCATCAATTCTTCGGCACTCAGCTTTCTTTATGGTCCAACTCTTACATCCATCCATGACTACTGGAAAAACCATAGCTTTGACTAGATGGACCTTTGTCGGCAAAGTACTATCTCTGCTTTTTAATATGCTATCTAGGTTGTTCATAGCTTTTCTTCCAAGGAGCAAAATGTCTTTTAATTTCATGGCTGCAGTCACTATCTGTGGTGATTTTGGAGTCCAAGAAAATAAAATTTTAAATTCAGGACTCACTGATTCCAAAGCCCCGAGTCTTTAGCCATTTTCCTCCCAATTGTGTTTTTGTGGTGCAACACACACACACACGCGCACACACACACAGCCAAACATAGCCATGGACACAAATAGATTTTACCCCAATTCTGAATGCATCAGGATGTGTATAAATTCAGTGCTTTTATTTATTTTTTTTTAATTTTTAATTTTTTTTTATTTTTATTTTTATTTTTTTTTTTATTATTGTTTTTGCCATACATTGTCATGATATCACCATGGGTTTACATATGCTTCCCCTCCGGGTCCCCCCTCCCTCCTCCCTCCCCCCCAGGAAATCTCGCTGCACCGGCCCCCAGCATCAATCCTGGGCTGGCGATTGATTAGACACATGACAATTAACATGCTTCAATGCCCTTCTCCCATATCATCCCACCCTTACCCTCATCCACAAAGTCCACAAGTCTATTCTATACATCTGCGTTCCTTTTGTTGTCTCCCATGTTGGGTTCTCGTTACTGTCTTTCTAAATTCCATATATATGTGTTAATATACTGTATTGTTGTTTTTGCTTCTGGCTTACTTCACTCTGGATAATGGGCTCCAGTTTCGTCCATCTGAGTAGAATTGCTTCAAATGAATTTTTTTTTAATGCTGAGTAATATTCCATTGTGTATATGTACCACAGCTTTCTTATCCATTCATCAGTTGATGGGCATCTAGGTTGTTTCCATGTCTTAGCTATTGTAAACAATGCAGCGATGAACATTGGGGTGCACGTGGCTCTTTCAATTCTGGTTTCCTCGGTGTATATGCCCAGCAGTGGGATTGCCGGGTCATATGGCAGGTCTATTTGCAGCTTTTTAAGGAACCTCCACACTGTTTTCCATAGTGGCTGTACTAGTTTGCATTCCCACCAACAGTGTAAGAGGGTTCCCTTTTCTCCACATCCTCTCCAGCATTTATTGCTTGTAGACTTTTGGATGGCAGCCATTCTGACTGGTGTAAAGTGGTACCTCATTGTAGTTTTGATTTGCATTTCTCTGATAATGAGTGATGTTGAGCATCTTTTCATGTGTTTGTTAGCCATTTTTATATCTTCCTTGGAGAAATGTCTGTTAAGTTCTTTGGCCCACTTTTTAATTGGGTTGTTTATTTTTCTAGAATGGAGCTGCAGGAGTTGTTTGTAAATTTTTGAGATTAATTGTTTGTCTGTTGCTTCATTGGCTATTATTTTCTCCCATTCTGAAGGCTGTCTTTTCACCTTGCTTATAGTTTCCTTTGTTGTGCAAAAGCTTTTAATTTTAATTAGGTCCCATTTGTTTATTCGTGTTTTTATTTCCAATATTCTGGGAGGTGGGTCATGGAGTATCCCGCTTTGGATTATAGCAGAGAGTGTTTTGCCTATGTTATCCTCTAGGAGTTTTATAGTTTCTGGTCTTATGCTTAGATCTTTAATCCATTTTGAGTTTATCTTTGTGTATGGTGTTAGAAAGTGATCTAGTTTCATTCTTTTACAAGTGGCTGTCCAGTTTTCCCAGCACCACTTGTTAAAGAGGTTGTCTTTTCTCCATTGTATATTCTTGCCTCCTTTGTCAAAGATAAGGTGTCCATAGATGCGTGGATTTATCTCTGGGCTTTCTATTCTGTTCCATTGATCTATGTTTCTGTCTTTGTGCCAGTACCATACTGTCTTAATGACTGTGGATTTGTAGTATAGCCTAAAGTCAGGTAGGTTGATTCCGCCAGTTCCATTCTTCTTTCTCAAGATTGCTTTGGCTATACGAGGTTTTTTGTATTTCCATACAAATTGAGAAATTATTTGTTCTAATTCTTTGAAGAAGACCTCTGGTAGCTTGATAGGAATTGCATTGAATCTATAGATTGCTTTAGGTAGTATACTCATTTTCACTATATTGATTCTTCCAATCCATGAGCACGGTACATTTCTCCATCTGTTTGTGTCCTCCTTGATTTCTTTCATCAGTGTTCTATAGTTTTCTATATACAAGTCTTTTGATTCTTTAGGTAGAAATACTCCTAAGTATTTTATTCTTTTTGTTTCGATGGTGAATGGGATTGTTTCCTTAATTTCTCTTTCTGATTTCTCACTGTTAGTGTATAGGAATGCCAGGGATTTCTGTGTGTTGATTTTGTATCCTGAAACTTTGCTATATTCACTGATTAGCTCTAGTAATTTTCTCGTAGAGTCTTTAGGGTTTTCAATATAGAGGATCATGTCATCTGCAAACAGAGAGAGTTTTACTTCTTCTTTTCCAATCTGGATTCCTTTGATTTCTTTATCTGCTCTGATTGCTGTGGCCAAGACTTCCAAAACTATGTTGAATAGTAGTGGTGAGAGTGGGCACCCTTGTCTTGTCCCTGATTTCAGGGGGAATGCTTCCAGTTTTTCACCATTGAGGATAATGTTTGCTGTGGGTTTGTCATATATAGCTTTTATTATGTTGAGGTATGTTCCTTCTATTCCTACTTTTTGGAGGGTTTTTATCATAAATGGATGTTGAATTTTGTCAAAGGCTTTCTCTGCATCTATTGAGATAATCATGTGATTTTTATTTTTTAATTTGTTAATGTGGTGTATTACATTGATCGATTTACGAATATTGAAGAATCCTTGCATCCCTGGGATAAAGCCTACTTGATCATGATGTATGATCTTTTTGATGTGTTGTTGGATTCTATTTGCTAGAATTTTGTTGAGGATTTTTGCGTCTAAGTTCATCAGTGATATTGGCCTGTAGTTTTCTTTTTTTGTGGCATCTTTGCCAGGTTTTGGAATTAGGGTGATGGAGGCCTCATAGAATGAGTTTGGAAGTTTACCTTCGTCTGCAATTTTCTGGAAGAGTTTGAGTAGAATAGGTGTTAGCTCTTCTCTAAATTTTTGGTAGAATTCAGCTGTGAAGCCATCTGGTCCTGGGCTTTTGTTTTTTAATTCAGTGCTTTTAAAGAAGCCCTACTTCTGCAACCAGAGGAGGAAGAATGAAGGAGGTTGCCGCCTGCTTTCCTTATGTGTTTAAGCTGCAGCACAGTGTTTGTGTATTTCCAAGCACCTGGCCACCTCCTCTGCACTCAGGGAAGTATAATGAATGATCCAGCTAAGGTTTCAAGGTTGAAGCTTTAGATGCTGGAAAACAGCATTTCAGTGGCTATTTATCTCACCTATACTGTCCTTGGCTTCTCCAGGAACTGAAATTACCACAGATGCCCAGGCAGGAGCTGAGCAGGGATGCTGGATATACATTTGCATTCATGAGTGATGTATTTGTGCATGTTACTTTCCAGAGACAATGGATAAAAGTGAGTTACAGTGCAGACTCTGTTCCTTCTTAGCTATGCCCTGAGCGAGTCATTTGATCTTTCTATGCTTTGTCTTACCATCTGGGAAATGGGAATAACAGCATCATCACCAATCTTGTCTTAGTCAGCTATTGCTGTGATGATGCAGGGTAACAAAAAAATCTCCAGATCTCGGAGGTTTACCTTGACAAGTATTTTTAATTTCTCACTCACAGCCCTTTGGGTCAGCTGGGGCAGCTCTGCTTCAGATTGAAGGTTGAGTTCAGGTCTCTTTTTGTTTTAGGACAGAAGGAAGCAGGTGTCTGGGGCATGATTTCCTCATGATCAGTCACAAAAGTGCAAGAGGACTAGCCAAATCACATGAGCACACGTCATATTTTTGGTTGGTTATGGAGTACGTCACATTCACTCACATCCCAAGAGCCAAAATCAATCACAGGGCCAGGTCTAAAGTTAGTCTTTATAAAAAATTTATCCCAAACCTTAGCCACTCAAACCAGCCATTTTATTTCACTCATGACTTCACTGGTCAGGAGTGTGGGGAGGGCTTAGCTGGACTCTCTCCAGAGGTTGTAGTCAGGTGGCAGCCGAGGCTGGACTCATCTGAAGGCTTAGCTGGGCTGGACATCCATGAGGGCTCCCTCACATGGCTGGCACATAATGCTGGTAGTCAGCTGGGCTGGACCGAAGTGCCCCTGTGCAGCGCCCCCCAGCATGGATGTCTCAGAGTGGTTGGATTCCTCCCCTGATACCTGGCTTCCCCCAGCCACATGTCCCAAAAGACAAGGAAGAAGTTGCATGGCTTTGTGTGACTTAGACTCTAAAGTTGTGCAGTATCAGGTCTACTGCACTGTACTGGTTACACATCAATCACAAAGAACAGCCTAGGTTCAAGGACAGTGGGCACAGTCCCCATCTCTCAAGAGGAAGAGTGTCATAGAATTTGCAGGCATGGTTTTAAACCAACACCAGAGGAACAAGAGGAAGAAAAATAAGAAAGTCACATCATCTACATATCCCCCACAACACAAGTTGAGATAATACATGTAAAGTGTTTAGCATGGTGTGTGGCACAGATCAAGCACTTACTAAATAAATGGTAGCCACACAAATCACATAGTCTCTGGACTGACGTTAGGGATGATAGCCTACCTTGCTTGTTAGCACAGCTGACCTAACGGGACTACCCTGATGAGGCCAAAAGGCTAAAAGATGATGGGGCTCCCATTTTGCAGGTCATCTGCAATGGGCCAAGTACTGTGCTAGGCAGTTTCCATCCAAGATCTTATTTAATCTCCACAAGAAGCTTGTGAGGTTGTGTCATTGCTGTTACCCATTTAGTCTGAGAACTCTCACATCCTCCCATCATCTTTTAAAAAATGTTATAAATGTGCCATTGTGGGTATATTTGGAAGAGCAGTCAAACATCCCTTGTCTCTACCCCCTCCCCTCCCCGCTTAATGGTCCACACAATCAGAAAGCCTGTGCAGTTTGTTCATTCCTCTCTCTTCAGCACTAATCTTACTGGATGTCACTGAGAGGTCCTTGGAGACAAGGACGTTGTCTGATCTATTTCTTGACCCTGTGCCCAGGGCAGGACCACCCCCAGAAGAACACGGACATCTTCCATTTTTCCTCCAGTTCCACTCACCATCCTTCTTCCTGTATGGACCACATTCAACAGGCTCCCTCGACTTCTGGTCAGGCTTGACCAGCAGGGAGTCCTGACAGGGGTCAGAGAAAGGAAGGCCCATGAAGTTGGGATATTGATTTTCCCAGCTCCCTCTCTGCAAGGCTGTCTGGGTCTGGCTCTGGCTCTCAGCCGAGGGACCTGACTTCTGATGCCCAGCTTTCTCTCCATGACTCCCTCCATCCACCTCCAGTATCTGATCCTTCCTCCTGCCTCTCTCTTTGTACCTGGTGAAAGGAATACTATTACTGGCCCCAGATACTACCCTGAAAAAAAAGAAAGTGGAAGTGTTAGTCGCTCAGCCGTGTCCAACTCCTTGTGAGCCCACAGACTGTAGCCCACCAGGCTCCTCTATCTATGGAATTCTCCAGGCAAGAATGCTGCAGTGGGTTGCCATTCCTTTCTCCAGGGGATCTTCCCCACCCAGGGATTGAACCTGTGTCTCCTACATGCAAATTTTTTACTGTCTGAGCCACCAGGAAAGCCCAATATTTCCCTTCCCTTTATGATTTGCCTGCCCTTTTCCCACACATCTAGAAACAGTCCTTTTATTAATCCTGCTTGGAGTTAACCTAGCTGAAGTATACTGTCTGCTTCCCACTGACCCTGGCTGATACAGACATGCTTGGGGGACAGTTACCAGGCACACGTTTCAGCTGTCAGGCCTGTGACCGCTGACTCTCCTGGATGCACAGGCCAGGCCAGAGGACCCAGGATGCCATGGAGTTCTGCCTGTCCTGGGATGATGAAACAGCAGGATCACTTTCCACTTGGAGTTGTCAAGCCTCTAGCCAGGGCTTCATTTGGGGACAGCGCTGTCTCTCATCTGACATCTCAGTGACAGAGAGGATTTCAGTTAGAGCCATCAGGGGCCTCAAATTCCTGATACATCTCAGGGATGAAGGTGAGGTAGGCAGGTCCTGCCAGGCCCTGAGGCTTACCAGCCTGACTCCCACACTCTCCTCCTCCTATAAAGGCTGGACAAGTACAGTGAGCCCTCCCCAGGCCCACAGCCAGTGGAATGCTTCCAGTGAGTCACTGGAGGAAAACTCCCAGAGCATCCTTTGGCAGGGAGTATTACCAGCATCGCATCTATCAGCACTTAGAATCACCTCCAAACTCCCAGAGTCTCCCATTTTACATCCCAAAGTAAGTGGACCCTCCTCCCTAGCTCGTATCATACTTGTAATTAATCAGTCACTTGTATTGGGTTGGTACAAAAGTAATTTCAGTTTCTGACCATGAATTTGTAATCATTATAATGAAGCTCAAACACATCTTTATTAATCAAAATAGGAACCGTTACAATCAACACATTTTTGCCAACGAGAAATAAGTCTGTTTATTCCTGTAGTGTAAAAATCTGTGCTTCAGGATTCAACAGACTCTTAGAAAGCATTTTCTGCCTCCTGCTGGTTGTGGAAGTGTTTTCCCTGCAAAAAGTTATCAAGATGCTTGAACAAGTGGTGGTCAGTTGGCGAGAGGTCAGGTGACTATGGTGATGGGGCAGAACTTCATAGTCCAATTTGTTCAACGTTTGAAGCATTGGTGGTCCAACATGTGTTCAGCTGCTGTTGTGGAGAAGAACTGTGCCCTTTCTGTTGACCAATACTGGCTGCAGGTGTTGCAATTTTGGGTGCATGTTATCAATGTGCTGAACAGTATAAAAAGGCAAAAAGATAGGACACTGAAAGATGAACTCCCCAGGTCAGTAGGTGCCCAACATGCTACCAGAGATCAGTGGAGAACTAACTCCAGAAAGAATGAAGAGACAGGGCCAAAGCACAAGCAACATCCAGTTGTGGATGTGACTGGTGATGGAAGCGAAGTCCAATGCTGTAAAGAGCAACATCGCATAGGAACCTGGAAGGTTAGGTCCATGAATCACAGCAAATTGGAAGTGGTCAAACAGGAGACTGCAAGAGTGAACATCAACATTCTAGGAATCAGCAAACTAAAATGGACTAGAATGGGTGAATTTAATTTAGATGACCATTATATCTACTACTGTGAGCAAGAATCCCTTAGAAGAAATGGAATAGCCATCACAGTCAGCAAATGAGTCCGAAATGCAGTTCTTGGATGCAGTTTCAAAAGTGACAGAATGATCTCTGTTCATTTCCAAGGCAAACCATTCAATATCACAGTAATCCAAGGCTATTCCCAACCAGTAATGCTGAAGAAGCTGAAATTGAATGGTTCTATGAAGACCTACAAGACATTGTAGAACTAACACCAAAAAAGATGTCCTTTCATTATAGGGGACTGGAATGCAAAAGTAGGAAGTCAAGAAACACCTGGAGTAATAGGCAAATTTGGTCTTGGAGTACAGAATGAAGCAGAGTAAAGGCTAATAGCGTATTGCCAAGAGAATGCACTGGTCATAGCAAACACCCTTTTCCAACAACACAAGAGAAGACTCTACACATGGACATCACCAGATAGTCAACACTAAAATAAGATTGATTATATTCTTTGCAGCCAAAGATGGAAAAGTTCTATACAGTCAGCAAAAGCAAGACCAGGAGCTGACTATGGCTCAGATCATGAGCTCCTTTTTGCAGAATTCAGACTTAAATTGAAGAAAGTAGGGAAAACTACTACACCATTCAGGTATGACCTAGATCAAATCCCTTATGACTATACAGTGAAAGGGAGAAATAGATTTAAGGGGCTAGATCTGATAGACAGAGTGCCTGATGAACTATGGATGGAGGTTTGTGGCATTGTACAGGAGACAGGAAGCAAGACCATCCCCAAGAAAAAGAAATGCAAAAAAGCAAAACGGCTGTCTGAGAAGGCCTTACAAATAGCTGTGAAAATAAGAGAAGAGAAAAGCAAAGGCGAAAAGGAAAGATATACCCATTTTAATGCCGAGTTCCAAAGAATAGCAAGGAGAGATAAGAAAGCCTTCCTCAGTGATCAGTGCAAAGAAATAAGAGGAAAACAACAGAATGGGAAAGACCAGAGATCTCTTCAAGAAAATTAGAGATACCAAGGGAACATTTCATGCAAATATGGGCTCAATAAAGGACATAGATGGTATAGACCTAACAGAAGCAGAAGATATTAAGAAGAGGTGGCAATGATACAAAGAAGAATTCTACAGAAAAGATCTTCATGACCCATATAATCATGATGGTGTGATCACTCACCTAGAGCCAGACAACCTAGAATGTGAAGTCAAGTGAGCCTTAGGAAGCACCACTATGAACAAAGTTAGTGGAGGTGATGAAATTCCAGGTGAGCTATTTTAAATCCTAAAAGATGATGCTGTGAAAGTACTGCACTCAATATGCCAGCAAATTTGGAAAACTCAGCAGTGGCCACAGGACTGGAAAAGCTCAGTTTTCATTCCAATCCCAAAGAAAGGAAATGCCAAAGAATGCTCAAACTACCACACAATTGCACTCATCTCATACACTAGTAAAGTAATGCTCAAAATTCTCCAAGCCAGGCTTCAACAATATGTAAACCATGAACTTCCAGATGTTCAAGTTGGTTTTAGAAAAGGCAGAGGAACCAGAGATCAAATTGCCAATTCTGTTGGATCATTGAAAAAGCAGCAGAGTTCCAGAAAAACATCTATTTCTGTTTTATTGACTATGCCAAAGCCTTTGACTGTGTGGATCACAACAAACTGTGGAAAATTCTGAAGGAGATGGGAATACCAAACCACCTGACCTGCCTCCTGAGAAATTGGTATGCAGGTTAAGAAGCAACAGTTAGAACTGGACATGGAACAACAGACTGGTTCCAAATAGGAAAAGGATTACATCAAAGCTGTATATTGGCACCTTGCTTATTTAACTTATATACAGAGTACATCATGAGAAACCCTGGGCTGGAAGAACCTCAAGCTGGAATCAAGACTGCTGGGAGAAATATCAATAACCTCAGATATGCATATGACACCACTGTTATGGCAGAAAGCAAAGAGAAACTGAAGAGACTCTTGATGAAAGTGAAAGAGGAGAGTGAAAAAGTTGGCTTAAAGCTCAACATTCAGAAAACTAAGATCATGGCATCTGGTCCCATCAATTCATGGCAAATAGATGGGGAAACAATGGAAACAGTGGCAGACTTTATGTTCTTGGGCTCCAAAATCACTGCAGATGGCGACTGCAGCCATGAAATTAAAAGACATTTGCTCCTTAGAAGCAAAGCTATGAGCAACCTAGAAAGGATATTAAAAGGCAGAAACATTACTTTGCTAACAAAGGTCCATCTAGTCAAAGCTATGGTTTTTCCAGTAGTCATGTATGGATGTGAGAGTTGGACTATAAAGAAAGCTGAGTGCAGAGGAATTGATGCTTTTGAACTGTGGTGTTGGAGAAGACCCTTGAGAGTCCTTTGGACTGCAAGGAGATCCAACCAGTCCATCCTAAAGGAGATCAGTCCTGAATATTCATTGGAAGGACTGATGTTGAAGCTGAAACTCCAATACTTTGGCCACCTGATGCGAAGAACTGACTCATTTGAAAAGACCCTGATTCTGGGAAAGATTGAAGCAGGAGGAGAAGGGAACAACAGAGGGTAAGATGGTTGGATAGCATCACCAACTCAATGGACATGAGTTTGAGTAAACTCTGGGAGTTGGTGATGGACAGGCATGGAGTCGCAGAGTCGGACACAACTGAGTGACTGAACTGAATTAAACTGAACTGATCAATTTGCTGCGCATGCTTCTCAGGTGTAATGGTTTCACCAGGATTCAGAAAGCTGCAGTGGATCAGACCAGCGACAGAATACCAAATAGTGGCCATGACCTTTTGGTGCAAGATTGGTTTGGGGAAGTGTTTTGGAGCTTCTTCTCAGCCCAGCCACCCAGCTGGTTATCGGTGGTTGTCACATAAGATCCAATTTTTTTCGCACATCACAGTCCAATCGAGAAATGACTTATCATTGTTGTGTGGAATAAGAGAAGATGACACTTGAAAACGATGATTTTTTTTCAGTCAGCTCATGAGACACCTGCTTATTGAGCTTCACCTCTCCAATTTGCTTCAAACCCAAATGACTATAGTTTGGTTGACGTTGAGTTCTTCAGCAACTTCTTGAGTCATTGTAAGAGGATCAGGTTTGATGATTGCTCTCAGTTTGTCACTGTCAACTCCCCATGGCTGGCCACTGCACTCCTTACCCTCAAGGCTCTCGTTTCCTTTGCAGTACTTCTTGAGCCATCACTGCACTGTCCATTCATTAGTAGTTTCTGGGCCAAACGTGGTGTTGATGTTGTGAGTTGTCTCCACTGCTTTAGGATCCACTTTGAACTTGAATAAGAAAATCACTTGGACTTGCTCTTTGTCTAACATCATTTCCCTAGTCTAAAATAAATACAAAATAAACAGCAAGTAGTAAGTTATCAGCAAAAAGAACATAAAGCTAGAATTGTGCATTAAAATGATATATAATATAAACACATTTATTTAAGAATGTATTCCAATATCAAACAGCAAATTTCAACAATGCAAAACTGCAATTACTTTTGTGCCAACCTAATATAATCATCTACATTCTATTCTCCATCACAAAAGTCCCGTTGAAAATAAAGTGAGATTATGAAGTCACATCATGTCATTCTTCAGTTCAATCCCTGGGCTGGTTTTCCTTTTCACTAAGCAAACATTGGTCTTCACAGTGGCCCTTGAGGCCCTATTTGATCAGGCTACCGTGATCCTTCCCTCTTCCTCTGCTGCAGCCACCACGATCTCCATTTGGTAACTCCAGTACACCAAAAATACCCCTGCCTCAGGGTCTTCGCATGTGCTCTGGTTCCTGTGCCTAAAATAGGACTGTCCAGATAGCTTAATGGTTTCCTCCAACCCCAGCTCCTTTTTAACTCCTTTAAAAGATTTGGGACTTCCCGGGTGGTCCAGTAGCTAAGACTCTATGCTCTCAATGCAGGGAACCCAGGTTCAGTCCCTGGTCATAGAACTGGATCCCACATGCTGCAATAAAGATGAAGATTCCGAGTGCCACACTAAGACCCAGTGCAGCAAAATAAATTTAATAAATTTATTTATTAAGTATTTATTTAATAAATACATATTTTTTAAAAGATTCACTATGGCCAGGGCATAGACAAAAATGCAGGATACGTGAGCATTCTTCTTTTTTTTCCAAAGTAAATATATAGTGACTTCATATCAGGAAACAGTAGGCTAAGGTCAAGACCATTGTGAGAACTAGTTTTCTGCTGCCAGGTTACCTCAGGTGCGCTGCCCATTTTTCTGGTTCTTTCCTGGGTCATGTGACCAGTGTTCTAGAACTGAGGAGTTCAAGGTTAGAATCAGTTCCAGTGTATAAGGGTCCTTTTTATGCCAGGTCACAAACCACACATTGCATTTTCTGTTTGGTTGCTTTTTAAAAGTAATTTACTGGGGTAAAATGCACATAACATAATAACTTTGTTTTGTATTTATTTATTTTTGGCAGAGTCACTTGGCATGTGTGATCTTGGTTCCTTGGCCAAGGATAGATTCTAGTCCCCTGCAGGAAGCGAGGAATCTTAACCACTAGGCCACCAGGAAAGTCCTAACCATTTTAAAGAGGACAATTTAGTGGCATTTAGAACATTTACTATGTTGTGCAACTATTACTTCTAACTTGTTTCAGAGCATTTCCCTCACTCCAGAGTAAAATCTCTTACTCATTAAATGATTTCTCCTCACCCTCCCTTCTCCCCATTCTTATATTTAGGTCATTGACCCATTTGGAATTAATTTTTTTTCTATGATGTGCATTTGTGGTCCAGTTTCATTCTTTTGCATGTGAACAACAGCTATCTCAGTACCATTTGTTAAAGATGGTGGTTTTCTTCATTGATGGACCTCAGTATCCTTGTCAAAAAAACTGACCATAGATGTATGGGTTTACTTCTGAACTCTCAATTGTATTCCATTGATCCTTTTGTCTGTCCTTATACCAGTATCCTAGATAGCATATTGAAAAGCAGAGACATTACTTTGCCAACAAAGGTCCGTCTAGTCAAGGCTATGGTTTTTCCAGTAATCATGTATGGATGTGAGAGTTGGATGGTGAATAAAGCTGAGCCCTGAAGAATTGATGCTTTTGAACTGTGGTGTTGGAGAAGACTCTTGAGAGTCGCTTAGACGGCAAGAAGATTCAACCAGTCCATCCTAAAGGAGATCAGTCCTGAGTGTTCATTTCAAGGACTGATGCTGAAGCTGAAACTCCAATACTCTGGCCACCTCATGAGAAGAGTTAACTCATTGGAAAAGACCCTAATGCTGGGAAGGATTGGGGGCGGGAAGAGAAGGGGAAGACAGAGGATGAGATGGCTGGATGGCATCACTGACTCGATGGACATGGGTTTGGGTAGATTCCGGGAGTTGGAGATGGACAGGGAGGCCTGGTGTGCTGTGATTCATGGGTTAGCAAAGAGTCGAACACAATTGAGCAACTGAACTGAACTGAACTGATACCAGTATCGGGCTTCCTGGTGGCTCAGTGGTAAAAAATCTGCCTGCCAGTGCAGGAGACTCGGTTTCAATCCCTCGGTCAGAAAGGTCTCCTGGAGGAGGAAATGGCAACCTACTCCACTATTCTTGCCTTGGAGATCCCATGGACAGAGGAGCCTGGGGCCCTATAGTCCATGGGGTCACAAAAGAGTTTGACATGACTTAGCAACTAAATGACAAGAAAACACCAGTACCACAAACTGTTTTGATTACTTTATCTTTGTAATAAGTTTTGAAATCAGAAAGTCTGAGTCTTCCAGCTCTTTTTCAAGAGTGTTTTGGCTTTTGGGGGTGCCTTGCAATTCCATATGAATGTGAGAGTTGACTTTTCTAGTCCTGAAAAAAAAAGCCATTAGAAAAGGCCATTTGATAGAGTTTGCAATGAGTCTATAGATTGTGTGAAGTTTTCCAATCCATGAACACAGGAAGACCATCCTTCCATTTATTTAGATCTTGTTTTATTTCTTTCAGCAATATTTTATATTCAGTGCATAAGTATTTTACCTCCTTTGTTAAATTTATTGCTAGGATTTTATTCTTTTGGATGCTACTGTAAATGGAATTGTTTTCCTAATTTCCTTTTTGGATTTACATAGGCATTCTTTTTTTAAAAAAAAATGATTGTTATTTATTTGGCTGCACCAGGTCTTAGTTGTGGCACACGGGATCTCTGATCTTCACCGTGGCATGCACTCTTAGTTGCAGCATGTGGGATCTAGTTCCCTAACCAGGGATCAAACCCAGACCCCTGCGCTGGGAGCACAGACTCTTAACCACTGGACCACCAGGGAAGTCCCTACATGGGCATTCTTAAGTAGTGTAGGTAGAAGACAATCTAACACAACCTTTTTGAAGTCTAGTTTGGTAATGTAATCTAAAAATACATGTATGACCCTTATGACCCAAACTTTCTAAATTCAGGAATTTATTCTAAAAAGATAACAAGAAATGAAGATATTTGTACAAAAATGTTCATTCACTTTGATTGTTTTGATTAATGAATTTGGAAACAACCTAAATGTCTATCAGCAAGAGACTGGTTAAATAATGATACATCCATACAACAGAATACTATTATAGCCATTTATAAAATGATGATGTAGAATTGCTTATTAAAACAGAAGGATGTTCACAGAATGTTATTGAGTTATTTTTAGTTTATAAAACAGCATGTTCATCTCACAGAGATAAAATTATGTATTTATATCAACACATATGCCTCCAAAGATCTGATAAGATATCTGGCCAAATGTTAATGGTGTTTATCTTTGGGTGGTTATATTTAAGAATTTCTTAAAAAGACATTTTTCAAAACTTGAAAGGAAAGCCATGTTGTGATTTTGAATGAGAGGACTCAATATGGTAAAGATTTATTTATTTTCAAATCTATAAATTCCATGCACTCTAAATCAGGATAATGATGGTGCTTCTTAAAGGTATTTGAGAAATAACTACTGTTTATACAGAAGAACAGATACAGAGTAATAGTCAGGAAGATTATCTAGAGGAAAAAAATAAGAGAAGTTTAGACCTACCATATTCTAAACATAGTGTTGAACTACAGTGTGGTACTGACCCTAGAATATGTTTATTTTGTTAGCAACATGGGGTTGGCTGTTGATCAGCATGTGCAAAGTGAATGAAGAAATAACACTAGTTATGACTATCAATGGCAAAAACATAATATTTAGTATATAATATTGAGGTGGGTGTAAAAAGATACTAAGCCTTGTTGATGGATATATAAATAGGTAAAACCTTTTTGGTCAGGCAAATGAGTTACACGTTTGCATACGAATGTCAGTTACGGTACATCTGAATGCAATACTTTGTCCAGCAACAAGAGATCAGTTAATTACAGTACAGCCATACAATGAAATACTATGATGCCATTAAAAATGATCATGCGGTGACCTAGATGGATGGGATGGCAGGAGGGGTGGGAGGGAGGTCCAAGAGGGAGGGGATATATGTATACGTATGGCTACCTCACTTCACTCTACAGCAGAAACTAACACAACACTGTAAAGCATCTATACCCCAATAAAAAAATAACAAATAATAATAAACTTCATATAGGTGAATGAACAAAAAAATGATCATGTAGATGTATATTTCTTGATACGGAAAGATGCTAAAGTCACTGTTAAGTGACTTCTTTAAAAAAAAAAAAACAAAACACGCAGAATTGTAACTTTCTGCTTAACAAGCATTTACAAAGGGCTCCCGGATGGCCTGCCACTGATGGGAACTGGAGATGGAAGCTAGTCTGTCTGGGTCCCTATCTTCATGAGGCTTACTCTCTAGCAGTGGGGGAAAGATGCTAAAGAGCCCTGGGTACCCTGGCAGGAAAATGCAGGCTGCTGAGGGATGCCTGATACAGGACATAGAGGCATCCTGAGGAAGGATGGATGCGGAAGAGGTGTCCATGCACAATGGGGGCAGGGACATGGGGGTAGGAAGGAGAGTCGGTGAGGCTGGGCAGTGTTCTCAGAGGAGGTGGGAGAAGAAAGGATGCAGAGGTGGGTCGGAAAGGCACACTGGGCAGAGAAGATTAAGGGTTCTGCCTCCTTTGACCAGGACACATCCTCAGCCCCACGATAGGGTCCATCTGCTAGAAAGGTCCCTGGCATGGGGGGAGCCGCCTTGTGCCTCCAGACTCCTCCCCTGCCAGGCTGCTAAATGGAACCCCAATGTTCCTAGATAGAAGGTCCTCTACTGGCAGCCGGGCTCCTCCAGAAGACAGAGCAGCCCAGAGAGTCTCCGGAATGAATTAAGGCACACTGCAGGGCGCCCCCCCATCCCTCCCACAGGGACAGTGCAACTGAGAGCCAGAGAAGGGCTCTCCATAGAGACTGAGCCCAGGTCACAGTGTTAAACAGGGAGTTCAGGAGCCCCAGATCTAGAAGAAAGACCCAGACGTCCACCCTCCAACCCCTTTGGAGAGCCAAGTTCTCGCTCTTAGGCTTACAAATGGAGCCAGGAGGGTGCCTGGCAGGTCCAGAGCAAGAAGGCACCCTAGGGACAGCCCCAGCCCCTCTGGGTGCCTGGCAACCAGAAGCCCCAGGAAACAAAGAGATTCTGTCCAGGTCTGAGCGAAGCTGAATTTTATGTGCATATTTATTGCCCTCCTGGCAATTTCCAAATGCACTGTCAGTAGGAAACAGCTTTCCGGACACTAAGACTAATCAAAAGCCTGTTCAAAAGCACATTATGCAGGTACATAACATAACCATATACATTATTTTCTTATGGTTTTATATTCAAATCAACAAAAATTTATTGAGCACGGGCTCCATGCAAGACACCATATCAGGTGCCATGGGAGCACATGGCAGATGACACACCATCCCTATTTGTCCCCAGTCCTCAGCTGCTCGTGTTCTGGGTGGGGGTGGGGAGTGACTCACACACCGCATGACTTTAATAGAAGAACCGCTGTGCTAAGTGCCTTAAGAGAGATACAGACAGCAAGACAGGAAAATAGTAGGACGTGATTACTTCTGGCTGGGGGAATCAGGGATGTCTGCCTATAGATATAATTTTTCCTGAGTACCACCTGTAGTCTCTCCAAGTGACCATATGGGATAAGCATTATTATTGTTCCCATTTTACAGATGAGAAAACTGAGGCTCAGAGCAGCTCTGTAGATTGCCCAGCATCACACAGGCAGTTGAGGCGGTTTGACTCCATCACTTGGGCCCTATGGATGATACAAGTGGTATGTGTATCATCAAAAATGAGATGCTTTTTCAAAACGTACAAGCCCGTGCTCTATGGCAAATTTATTCAATCAGTCTCTGTGGGCAAGTCCTAACAATGTATGTTTTGAGAAAGCTCTCTGAATTTGCTATAGGTTTTGGATTATGCACACTATGATAGCTTGAATAGGACTTCAACAGATGGGGTTACGGAGGGGAAAAGCATGCCAGGTAGATGAAACTGGGCAATTAAAAGTGCAGAGCAAGGGAAAGGTAGGGCTTCTCTGGGAAAGAGTCAGTGGTCCCAATCAGAAGATCAAAGGAACAGAGAGGCGGGAGGACCAATGTGCTTGGGATGCCTGCCATACCACCAGTGCCCTTCCTGACTGCTCCAGCCCACTAAGGGTTCAGCCATGGCCCAAGTATCAGCCTTCAGGGAGGAGGAACTGGATCCCCTGGCACCAATGGATGAAAGAATCCAGTCTCTGTTCAGACAGAGAGGAAGGCCTGTCAGACTTTATTGAGTACCTACTAATTGCCAAGCCCTACACTGAGCTCTTTGCATACATTATCTCATTGATTCTTCCTGACAGTTCTGAAAGTGGTTATCATTACCTTCATTGTTTAAAAGATTCATGAGGTCCAGAGAGTAATTTGCCCAAGGTCACATTCACCATAAGTGACCTAGCCAGGATTCGAGCTCATATCTGTCTGACCTCGATGCTTGTGCTCTTAACTCTGGGCTTCCCAAGTGGTGTTAGTGGTAAAGAACTCGCCTGCCAATGCAGGAGACATAAGAGACGCAGGTTTGATCTCTGGGTTGCAAAGATCCCCTGGAGGAGGTAATAGCTACCCACTCCAGCACTCTTGCCTGGAGAATCCCATGGACAGAGGAACCTGGCAGGCTGGAGTCCATAGGGTCACAAAGAGTCAGACAGGACTGAAGCGACTTAGCATGCAGGCACGCAAGCTCTGGGATTCAGTGCTTCCAATAGGTTGTCAAAAGGGACCTCAGATGAGAGGAAGGTGAGGCTGGGTCATATGATAAGCAAGAGAACAACGGAAAATGTTCCAGGGGAAAGACTTAAGGTGGCTGGGTAGCCTGGTGGTTTAGTCACTGAGTCATGTCCAACTCTTTGTGACCCCATGGACCGTAGCCCGCCACCATCCTCCTGTTCATGGGATTCTCCAGGCAAGAATACTGGACTGGGTTGCCATTTCCTTCTCCAGGGCATCTTTCTGACCCAGGGATTGAACCTGGTCTCCTGCATTGCAGGCAGATTCTTTACTGACTGAGCCACCAGCGAAAAGCAGAGCCTGAGAGAAGGGTTTGGGGGCAAGTAGTTTATTTGGGAGGTGATCTCAGGAAGCACCAGGAGGGAGTGGAGAAGAGAAGAAATGGAAGCTGATAAAGGGAGTAGGTTACTGTTGTGGGCGACAGGAGCTCAGTCCCACTGGGGACCCTCCAGGTCCTTGCAGAGACTTCGAGTCCCCCAGTCAAACCAGCCCTACTGCGTGGCGAACATGTCTCAGCTTGGCGTCCTCAAACATCAAGGACTGCCTCCCTTGGACTGAAACCAGACCCTTCCAGGACATTCTCATGTAAACCTGCCCCCAGAGAGAAAACTCCTATACTGGTTTTTAATGCCAGGGTCATAGTTTAGTATCCTAACCTTAGTTAATGTGAGTCTTCACGAGGGATGGCCCTGCTCCTCACACTGGAGCAAACAGGCTCCAACTCTGTATGACCCATGTGCAGACTCCAAGTCAAGTTTATTCTGAGTGGCCTCACCAGACACCATCACCAGCCTTCCCCAGGTAACACCCCAAATTTGAATAATTCTACCAATTCTGGCTTCCCCCTTCCCATTTAGCTTTCTACAGTATGCCGTGTGAGGAGGCTTCATTCAAGGATAAGGTGGGGACTTCCCTGATGGGCCCCTCCTTCCCTTGTGGCTCAGCTGGTAAAGAATCCACCTGCAATGCGGGACACCTGGGTTCAATCCCTGAGTTGGGAAGATCCCCTGGAGAAGGGAAAAGCTACCCACTCCAGTATTCTGGCCTGGAGAATTCCATGGACTGTATAGTCCGTGGGGTCACAAAGACTCAGACATGACTGAGCGACTTCCACTTCCCTGGTGGTCCAGTGGCTAAGACTGCACTCCCAATGCAGGGAGCCCAGGTTTGATCCCTGATCAGAGAACTAGATCCCACATGTGCAGCTAAAAATCCCACATGCTGCAGTGAAGATCGAAGATCCCAAGTGCTTCAATTAAGACCCAGCACAGGCAAATAAATAATTAAGTAAAGGGGCTGGGAATCCAGGCTCTTGTTTTCATTAACAGTCATAAGCCTCATGACTTCCCTCATGGTCCAGTGGTTGAAATTCTGCCTTGCAATGTAGGAGACATGGGTTCAATCCCTGGTCGAAGAACTAAGAACCCACATGCTGCAGGGCAACGAGGCCCCCGTCACAGCTAGAGAGTCCACAAGCTGCAACTAGAACCTGAGACAACCAAATAAATAAAAATAAATATTTTTAAAAAATCATAAGCATCAGCCATTCATTCTTTGCCGAACATTCTCCTCCCAACTGTATGTGTGCTTGTGTGTGTGTCCATCTGAATGTTTATACATGTGTGTATCTGTATGTGAGTGAATTTGTGTAAATGAATGTTTGTGTAAACATGGGCATGGAAACAGTAAATGTGAGCTCCGTACTCTCGCACCAGGCATTGCCACTTACTGGCTCTGTGATCTTGGGCAAGTCAACAATGACCCACCCAAGGCACAGCTTCCTCAGTTGTAAAATGATTTTTACTGCTGACTTCACAGGATTACTTGAGGGTTAAAACGAGGTAATGCTTATAAGGCAGTTTAGTGTAAGCCTGAGTGAGCATTTAGTCAAGGCTAGCACTTGACATTTGAAGTTACTATTTCAGGTAATTCTTGTGTATGTGTGAGCACCGTGTCCCCTTTAGGATTCTACTGATATTGATCTGTTTATGACTTCTGCTGTATATCATGGTGTGATCACCCATGGGAACAGCCAAGGCAAAGTCGAGCAAAAGACCACAAGCCAGCATGATATAATCAGAAGGGAGGTTTGCCAGACACCAGTAGAAAGACAACGCGAGAGGACCCAAAAGCCTGATGGTGGGCAGTGGGATGACCGAGCCAGAGAGAAGAGTGTCCCTAGATTTAGTACACAGGACAATATGAATCAGAATGGGATGCCAAATCTGTTTTTTGCACAATATCCCCAGAGAGACCAGAAAGCCTCGGGCCAGCAGGGTTCGTGGGCACAAAATCCCAGGCTGTATCTCAAGCGAACACAGATGGATGCTTTTAACCGGACTGCACTTTGAAAGCAACAGGCCTCCCACCCACCCCAGTCCAAACAGAGCTAGGAAGAGAGAATTCAGAAAGATCTCTCTCCCTCTTACCACATCATGGGGCTCCGGATTCAGCTGTTTATCTCCAGTCTCAGAGCTGAAGATGATTATTCTGATAAACTGGAATGAATCTCACAGCAGAAGGGGAGCACGCAATAGCCCTGCTGATTTATCACCCTTTTCAACCCAGTTGGGTTCCTAGAGAATAAATCTTGCTTGCCTCTGGCTAGGTACCCGCGATCACGCCATGGACCATGACTTTCATATCCCATTAACTCTGAATTACTCAGTCTGGGGCTGAGCTGAGAGGTAATTTAAAATGGCAGAAGGGGAAAAATGTTCTGATTTAGATCTGATAGAGACTGGATTAAGTCCTCCCATTTTTCAGGGCTTAAATGTGAGCTTTGTGGAGGGAGTACCTTCGAGTTGGATTGGATTCCTGGGAAGGACCTGAGCCACAGATTAAATAAAATGACTCTAGCCAAACACATGTTCCAAAGGTCCGGAGGCTGCAAACCAGAGTTTCTCAGGGGAATCAGTCCATTAAAAAATAACCATTCTCCAGAGTGGAAATTATTACAACCCTTTAGGGTAGCAGTTGGGCAGCTCCTATCAAAATGAAAAAGGCTTATACCCTCTGACCCAGACATTTCTCTACAGAAACATTTCGATGTGTTCAAGGGGATGTGTACAAGGATGTTCGCTGTGGCCTTATTTATATCACTGAAAATCAGAGACAAACAAAATGGTCCATCAACAGTGGAATGCCTCAAGAAGAGATGACACACAATTCTATAAGAGAATAAGCATCCATTAAAGAGAATGAGGTAGAAGGAAGTCCATGCTATACAATAGAGTATTAATTTAAAAAAAAAGTGCAGAATAGTTTTCTATAGAGTATGCTCTTGGTTTTTTGTTGTTGTTTTTGTTTTTAGTGGAGATTAAATTAAAACCACTGTTTGCTCTTTTCAACCCATCCTCGGTGTCTTGGTATGTAAGGCATTCCTCTTTATCAGCAATTATACAGTCTCTGCAGTTTGAGCCAGTTTCTGTATTCCCTAAATAAAATTTACATCCAGCCCAGCTTGATATTTTTGTCTCTCTGATCCAGCCTTCTTGCTAGGACCACTTCTGCTGCCCAACTAACATTATTAGACAAAGACCACTGGGTCAGGGGAGAGGAAGAGAAGGCTTTCCTCAGCAGGAACTTGCCTGCTTCCCACCTTTAGAGTGGACGTAGAGAGCTATGCTCTCTTGGCATTGAATCACCTACAATTGCAGGCATGAGCTCTCTGGCTTCCCAGCACCTGTGGACATAAGATGCGTGTGTGGGAGGCCTGCTGAGTATGTAAGCAGCAACAGGCATGGAACTTACTCTTTAAGAGCAGAAAGCCTTATCCTGAAATTCAAGGCCTCTGGTCAGCTAATCCTACATAAGTCAAGACAGAATATTTTCCACAGTATCAGATAAACCCCCCAAATCTCAGTGGCTTTAAATAAAGATTTATTTGTCCCTCACAAAAAGTCTGGTCCTAGCTAGGTGACCCTCTTCCAGATGGTGACTCAGGGATCGAGGCTGCTATATCCTGATTTTGCCATCTTGGCTGGTGGTCTCCATTGCTGCTGAAACAGGAGAAGGGAGAACGGTGGCAGGCATATGTTTTTAGTCCCTGGGTCAGAACTGTCACATGGCACCTACTAAAGCCCAAGAGAGAAACCAAAGCCTTCTGTGTCCCAGGAAAAAGAAACCATGTTCCATCACCTTCTCTCTTCTCCAGGCCCTACCATCCCTTTCCCACTGTGTCTCTCGCACACACTCTTTCACCTGAGATGCCCTGCCTCCTCCACTCTGATATCCCCACCAGGGACGGGAGACCAGACTCCAGGCTCCAGAAAGATGGGATACAATACACATGCCTAATTTCCCGCCTTTGTGCTTTTGCTAGTGCTACTTACTCATTCAGCAAACATTTATTGTGTGCTGAATGTTATTGACTGTTGTTACTCACAGTCTCGAGGAAACTGTAATGAGAAGGACAGATATTTAGTTCAGGGCCCATTCCTACCACCTCTGCCTTCTAAGCCCTACTGGGCTCTGCTCAGCTGCTAACTTGCCTCTCCTTACCTCTAGCAGGTGGGGAGGGCTCACTGAGATAACCCAGTGGAAAAGTCACAACCCATGCCTGGCACCAAGGCAAAGACTCCACAAATGTGAGCTGTCAGTCATGGCAGCCACCTTATTTCAACAGGATCACACAGAGTGGCTCTTCATTCCAGAATCTACTCTTACCTTTTTGCCACACCTGTCCCCAGAGGCTGTCCTCAAAGTCCTCTTTCTCACTTACTCGAAGGAGAGGACCTTGTCTTACCTTATCCTTACAGCATAAGAAAACCAAAAGATTTAACAGGTTGAAACACTTCCTGAAGTTCTTGAATTTTTTCTCTTTTGGGCCTTGAGAGAAAACTCATCTCTTCTAGTATGGGAAGACCTGAGGCTCTTTGAGAGAGTTCAGGGACTTTATATACCAGATCTGTTGACACAACAAACCAAAAATGAAGAATGAGGATCGTAAGACCTTCTGGACTCACTTCCTGCCTGTGTCTACTCAGGTGTCACCCCCCCCAGAGAGACCTTTGCAGACTATCCTGCATAAAAACATCATCACCATCATTCTGTAGTTCTTAACCCTGCCTTCTTTTTCCTTGAGCCATTTATCACAGCAATAAACAATAAGCTTGTTCAAGACTTCAGAACTCATATCAGCCAGGGCACTGGCTCAAATTTTGTACTAGGTCCCTGGAGGACAGATAAGGTGTGGTATTATCCTTTGCACCATCCCAGCATCTAGTTCAGAGTCTGAAAAAGTATACACATTCCCTAAATATGCATGCTGAGTGAAGGAATTTTACTAAACAGAGTGCCAGGGAGACCATTAAGAAGGATGCTTCTGCACCTCAACTTTTTTAATCGTGTTATACTTCAGGATTTCTCTATGTGCTTGTTTATAAATAAAATTAGATTCATCCAAAATTGAGTTATTCTTCATGGTCGGTTAGTTATTACAGGAATTGAAAAGTGCTTATTTGAATAATAGCCAGGTCATTTGGAATCAGTATCTTCTAAAAGTTGGACCCATTACAGATAAATACCCATGCTGGGCTCCAGGCACAAAAAGCAGAAATATGGTTCATTTCTTAGAACATTTTGATGAAAGAATTCCATCCCCCATCCCCTAAATATAGCCTTTCTCTAAAAAAACATTCAGTACATAGCATGAGATTACATTTGTGTCCCAACATGGATTTCTGTTAACATGCCTCATGCTGCTTTTAAAAATCAGATAAATTGGTTAAATCCTTTTAAAAAAATTAGGCAAGCAAAGATGCCTAATCATTAGTTCTAGAAACCCATCACATACATAATAGAAACATAGTAATTATTTTTAAGGCCATTCTTTTTTTTTTTTCCATAATTCTTGTCATTTCTGGGTATTAACTCAAACAGCCAGAGCTTGGGAACTCTTTAGGAGATGCTCTTAATATCAAAGATAATATTGCTCATCACAAAATTTGCAAGTGGTTTTTTATCTTCCATTCCATTCTATTGTCAGTTATATATAGAATGACTGTATAATTTACTATCCAAAGAAGAACACTTTAAGAGTGAAAAGGGTTCTATTAATATGAAAAATGATGCCAGCACAACAAAATGGGCATGCAGTCAACCTAGCTTTATATGTGATGAGCTTCCCTTATGAACAAGGTACTGAATCAGACTCTGTAGTGTAACTGGGCTCAAGTCCTGTGACTGAAGCATGGTGAGAAAAGTTGGGGCTGGATCAGGAATCACTAGACTTTTTCTTAAAGGGCCAGATAACACTTAAGCTCTGCATACCAAGAGGCCAAACTGAAGCTGTGTTCTGGTAGTTATAGAATTATTTAAAATGTGATCATTTAAAAATGTAAAAACTGGGACTTCCATGGTGGTCCAGTGGCTAAGACTCCATGCTCCCAAAGCAGGGGTCTGAGTTCAATCCAGGGTCAAGAAACTAGATCCCACATCAAGCAACTAAGAGTCCACAAGCCATAACAAAGATTGATAATCCCGTGTGCCACAACTAACACCCAGCGCAGCCAAATAAATAAATTAAAATATTTTTGAAATCTTAAAAATACATAAATAAAAACAAAAATGTAAAAACTATTTCATAGAAGTCAACTGGATTTGGCCTGTGAGCCGATGTTGGCACTTCTCTGAGCTGGAGGATCACTGATATTAAACACTGGGCTAAGAAGTTTGAATGTAATTCTGTGGCCAGTAGTTTCCAAGAGCAGTTTTATTTTAGGAATGGAAACAGATCTGCAAATCAAAGTTTATACAGAAGTCCAATATATATGCAAAACAAAGAAAAATGAGAACTTGCTATAGTTGAAACAGGGTTGAGATGTAGCCAACAACCTCGTTCACCAGCAGAGAGTCCCCGAGGGGGCTGCTGATCATGATTTGAAAACCACAGCCACAGTCAGTGAGGTCCATGAATGTCCAGGGAGAAGGATAACGTGGTCACAGAGGGGTTTTACAACAATCACCCTGGACTGGAGGCTGGGTGATTGGAAGGCCAAGTGCCCAGGGCAGACAGAAAGGAAACTAGAGACCTGGGAAAGCATGGGCTAGGGATGTTTCTGAAGCAGACATCAGGGATGTGGGGCTTAAGGGAGGCTCAGGTATCCCTTCAAAAGGCTTTTATAGGTTCTATGCTTGAACATTCTGATCCTGTTGTTAAATGGGATTTTTAACTTTTATAACATATAACTACGGCACAATTGCACTCATTTCACACGCTAGTAAAGTAATACTCAAAATTCTCCAAGCCAGGCTTCAGCAATACATGAACCGTGAACTTCCAGATGTTCAAGCTGGTTTTAGAAAAGGCAGAGGAACCAGAGATCAAATTGCCAACATCCACTGAATTATCGAAAAAGCAAGGGAGTTCCAGAAAAACATCTACTTCTGCTTTATTGACTATGGCAAAGCCTTTGACTGTGTGGATCACAATAAACTGTGGAAAATTCTGAAAGAGATGGGAATACCAGACCATCTGACTTGTCTTTTGAGAAACCTATATGCAGGTCAGGAAGCAACAGTTAGAACTGGACATGGAACAACAGACTGGTTCCAAATAGGAAAAGGAGTACGTAAAGACTGTATATTGTCACCCTGCTTATTTAACTTATATGCAGAGTACATCATGAGAAACGCTGGGCTGGAAGAACCACAAGCTGGAATCAAGATTGCGGGGAGAAATATCAATAACCTCAGATATGCAGATGACACTACCCTTATGGCAGAAAGTGGAGAGGAACTAAAAAGCCTCTTGATGAAAGTGAAAGAGAAGAGTGAAAAAGTTGGCTTTAGGCTCAAGATTCAGAAAACTAAGATCATGGCATCTGATCCCATCACTTCATGGGAAATAGATGGGGAAACAGTGGAAACAGTGTGAGACTTTATTTTTGGGGGCTCCAAAATCACTGCAGATGGTGATTGCAGCCATGAAATTAAAAGACTCCTACTCCTTGGAAGGAAAGTTAAGGCCAACCTGGATAGCATATTGAAAAGCAGAGACATTACTTTGCCAACAAAGTTTTGTCTAGTCAAGGCTATGGTTTTTCCAGTAGTCATGTATGGATGTGAGAGTTGGACAGTGAGAAACGCTGAGTGCAGAAGAATTGATGCTTTTGAACTGTGGTGTTGGAGAAGACTCTTGAGAGTCCCTTGGACTGCAAGGAGATCCAACAAGTCCATCCTAAAGGAGATCAGTCCGGGGTTTTCATTGGAAGGACTGATGTTGAAGCTGAAACTCCAATACTTTGGACACCTTATGTGAAGAGTTGACTCATTGGAAAAGACCCTGATGCTGGGAAGGATTGGGAGCAGGAGGAGAAGGGGATGACAGAGGCTGAGATGGCTGGATGGCATCACCAACTCAATGGACATGGGTTTGGGTAGACTTCAGGAGTTGGAGATGGACAGGGAGGCCTGGCGTGCTGCAGTTCATGGGGTCACAAAGAGTCGGACATGACTGAGCGACTGAACTGAACTGATAACATATAACATGACCCTCACCAACTGCTGGTGCGGTTGTAAACTAGCAGAGCCATTTTGGAAATAAACATGGAAAAAGTTAAGCATAGAGTTACCACGTGACCCAGCAATTCCATTCCTAGGTGTTTGTGTGAGTGCATATATAAATATATATCTCCAAGACAACTGAGAACACATGCACACACAAAAAGTTATACATGAATGTTCAAGGAAGCATTATTTATAATAGCCCTAAAGTGGACACAACCCAAATGTCTAACAACTAATGAATAAATAAACTGTGGTATATCCATACAGTGGATTCTTATTTAGCAACAAAAAGGAATAAACTTCTGATACATGCTATAACAGGCTTCCCAGGAGGTGCTAGTGGTAAAGAATCCACCTGCCAATCCAAGAGATGCAAGAGACTCAGGACTGATCCCTGGATAGGGAAGATCCCCTGGAGTAGGAAATGGCAACCCACTCCAGTATTCTTGCCTGGGAAATCCCCTGGGCAGAGGAGCCTGGTGGCTACAGTCCCTGTGACTGCAAAGAATCAGACATGACTGATGACTGAGCACATGCTATAATATGGGTGAAGCTTGAAAATATTACACTAAATAAAAGAAGTCAAAAGACCACATTTTGTAAGGTACCATTCTTATGAAATGTTCAGAAGAGATTAGTGATTGTCTAGGGCTGGGGGTGGGTACAGGGAGAGTGGTGAAGGGAATGAAGAATGACTGATAAAGTCTGCACGTTTCTTTTCAGAGTGGTGAAAACATTTTAAAATAGATGGTGGTAATGGTTCCATAATTTTAAAATCATACTGAAAAACACTGAGTTGTACACTTTCAATACGTGAATTGTACATTTTCAATAAGTAAATTGTGTGCTATGTGACTTAGTTCTCAGTAAAGCTGTTATTAAAAATATAGTCATGTATGGATGTGAGAGTTGAACCATAAAGAAGGCTGAGCACCAAAGAATTGATGCTTTGGAACTGTGGTGCTAGAAGACTCTTCAGAGTCCCTTGGACTGCAAGGAGATCAAACTAGTCAATCCTAAAAGAAATCAACTCTGAATATTCATGGGAAGGACTGATGCTGAAGCTGAAGCTCCAGTACTTTGGCCACCTGATGTGAAGAGCCAACTCACTGAGAAAGAGCCTGATGCTGGGAAAGACTGAAGGCAAGAGGAGAAGAGGGAGACAGAGGATGAGATGATTGGATGGCATCAGCAACTCAATGGACACGAGTTTGAGCAAACTTGGGAGATAGTGAAGGACAGGAAAGCCTGGTATGCTTCAGTCCATGGGGTTGCAAAGAATTGGATACAACAGAGCGACTGAACAACAACAACAAAAATAAAACACAAAATTCTAATATCAATAAATAAATTGACAATCACTGCCCTCCTGGAGTTTCCATTCTAGTGAGGAGGGAGGACAATGAATTGGCAACAGTATAATCAGAATATACAGTATTTTGTTGTGCAGGGTGATCAGTGCAAGAAACAAGGCAGAGTAAGGAGATAAGACACCTGGGGTGATGGGGAGAGCCACAGTTTTAAATACAGTAGTCAAGGCAGATATCACCGAGAAGGTGACGTGTTGACACTAGGGCGAAGGCTTGAAGGAGCTGGCCCCAAGGACATGTGGGTAAGAGCATCCCAGGTGGAGAGCAGACCCAGTGCAGAGGCCTGGCGGCGGGGGTGTGGGGGTGTTATCGCTTCGGTCCGATCGGAGCAGCAGGAGATGGGGGGCAAAGGGCAGAGGGAGGGTGAAGAGGTCAGAGGGGAAACTAGGGTCCCTGAGGCTTCTTGGAAGGCCCAGTAAGTGTGGAGCCTTGGGGCTGCTCAGATCAGATGTGAAGCTTCAAAGAGAAGAGGAGTAACCGGATGGGATAAATTAGGGCTAGCTTCTCCTCCTCTTAATGGCTCACCCAGCTGCAGACCACCATTCCCTGAGCAGGGGAACCAGGTAGCCCAAGCCCATCCAGGCAAGGGAGGGGTGTATATAGAGGGGATTTGCAGAGCTCCAACCCCGAAAAGCAAAAATGAGAAGTCGGAAAGCAGCAGGCTGACAGGAAACTGCAATTTCACCATCTAATAACCCAGCATGTTTGTGATTTTCAGGTTCCAATTTTTGTATCGTCATGGTCAATTACAGGTCACAAATGATTTCCAAAGTGGGCTGCCCAGGGAAGCGGTTGTGTAAATCCATTTTCCACAGCCTTCCCACTCCCGGACTGTTCAGAACCTTCAGAGCCAAAAAGAATGGGAAAGGACCCCGCCCAAACCAAGTTGGGGGTGGGGGTGGGGAGTGAAATGAAACCAGCCTGGGACTCCAGATGGTGTTTCCATCCCAGTTTTGCTATGTATCCTCCATGTGACCTTGGCCCAGTCACCTCACCTCTCTGAGCGCTGTCCTTATTTACAGAGACGCTGCGAGGCACCCCATTAAAAGGGACAGTAGGAAATACCAGATGCCAAAGCCCACGATGTGCCTGTCCTGAGCAAGGACTTCTGTCCCTTTAACAGCTCTGCTGAGATATAAGTTATATACTATAAAATGCATTCATTCTAAGCATACAATTTAAAGATTCTGGTGAATTTGGAGTTGTGCAACCATCACCAAAGTCCAATTTTTAAATATTTCCATCACCCCAAAAAAAGATGCTTCAGGGCTATCTTTTGAGGTTCAAGTTTCACACAAAATGCCATTAATGCCATAAAAAAGCAAAAGAGAAAAATAGCGACTTATTAGGTTGAATAACATGAAACTGCCATTTGTATAGGTTAAAGTGTTCAAATATTGGCAATTTCACATTCCTTAACCTTTTTAGGAAAAGAACATTTATAAACACAGTACTATAAAATCACAATTTGCATATTAACTCATATCCTGCATGTGATTGCCTATGAATTGCCTATGTTATAAATGTCTACATTAAATTAAAAACAAAAGTATGTATGTCGGACTTTGTGGGTGATTGAAGGAATGTGGCATTTTTCAGGGAAGAAATTTTTACTCAACACGCTTTTCACCTTAGGTACTGTCTTTAGAAACAAAACTTCACAAGAACTGCTCACTTTTGAGCCAGCTTGATCCAGGATCTTCAGTTCACAGTTAAGAAAAATGAACTTAGAAAACTTAGATCACCTAGTCTTGCACTGCCAGCTGCACTATAACTGTTTTAAGAAATGTGAATAAAACTTGCTTAGTGATTTTTTTCTATGCACAGTAATTATGAAAATCATATGCATCCATCTATTTGAGAAAATAGGAAGATTCTGAACTTCCCATATGTTGCTTCCAATTCAAATCATTGCCAATTAACCCCTCCAGGCCTCAGTTTCCTCATCTGTAAAATGCACATAATAATGCTGGTCTCACAGATTTGTGAGCCTCCCTGTGAAAACTCACAGCAAAGTGCTCCTAAGGCATAAAGTAACACAATGATGCCTTCCAGGGAGCATTTCTGGCCTTGTCTAGGAAACTGCTGTTTAAATCAGCCAGCTTGTATTGAAAATCAACATGGTTATTAGCAGGAATTGTTTATTGAAAAAATAAAGCACTTCTATAGACTGTCTACAATGATATTTAAGGAGACCTATGTCATAGTATTCTCAACAACCAGGACACAGCACAGCTCTGCACAGAGTAAGCCCCTCATATACATTCATTGAATGAGCATTTATTACATAAGTGGCCATATAAGGGAAATTATCAGCATTTTCACAGATGGGAAACTGAGGCACAAGAGAAGTGGAAAAACAGCTTTGCTGACGTCAAAGCCATTTTCAACCAACCTCTGCCCTATTTATGTGAATTAAAAAGGAGAAGGTAGGGGACTTCCCTGGTGGTCCGGTGGTTAAGACCTCATCTTACAGTACAGAGAGTGCAAGATGGATCTCTGGCCAGGAAACTAAGATCCCATGTGACTTGTGGCAAAGGAAGCCAAAACATAAACCAGAAACAATATTGTGACAAATTCAACATAAGACTTTAAAAATGGTCCACATCAATATATGGCAAAACCAACATGATAATGTAAAGAAAAAACAAATAAATAAATAAAATTTAAAAAAAAAAAGATGGAGAAGGCAATGGCACCCCACTCCAGTACTCTTGCCTGGAAAATCCCATGGATGGAGGAGCCTGGTAGGCTGCAGTCCATGGGGTTGCTAGGAGTGGGACACGACTGAGCAACTTCCCTTTCACTTATCACTTTCATGCATTGGAGAAGGAAATGGCAACCCACTCCAGTGTTCTTGCCTGGAGAATCCCAGGGACGGGGGAGCCTGGTGGGCTGCCATCTGTGGAGTCGCACAGAGTTGGACACGACTGAAGCGACTTAGCAGCAGCAGCAGCAGATAGGAAGTGAATAAAGGAAAAGAAGGAATAAGCTACCAGAATCCTAGTGATTCATTTCTACTTGAATTAAGTTGCCCAAAAAAATGCCATTTAAGTGGATACATATGTGTGGTGCCTGTTGTCAAGAAGTAAGCATCACACACTTTTTTGCTTCTTCATCTGCCATGGCAACCAGAATGCTTACAACCAGACTTCTTGCTCAAGGAACAGTCAGCTCCAGAGTCTAGATGCACTGCTTCCTTCCCGGAGAAGCTGCTTTCTGATTTACAGGTCTCTCTGCCCCATGGAAATGCTCAGTCCCTGCCCTAAACCCGAAGCAGCCTGGAGGAGTCCTCACACAAGGCAGTAATGGTCTGTACTCTTGTATTTCACTAGCACTGCACTGATCATGGGAGTCGAGTCTACTGTAATTAGGCATCATAAGGGTAACGATTTCATTCAAGCTCCTTTAATGGGCTCATTCGCTTACAAGGAAAGGTGTTATACAACATAGTCAGACACTTTATCACCTTGTGATAACTGGAGTGGCTGAATTACAGTAACAGAGCAACCGAAGGTAATTTCCTATTTGGCCAAAGCCGGCTGGCCTCCCCCTGGCCTCCAATTATCATATTTCTTCTTAAAATCAGGTCTCCTTTCCACTCGGAGGCTGCTGCGAGTTCCAAGCTATTACAGGGGGCTCTAAGCTTGCAGGGTGCTGTGAAGTTCTAATTTTCTCATTACCCAACCTTAGGTGTCAGCTATTTACTGGTGAGCCAGGCCTGTTCTTTAGTTCAGGTGATAAACAGGCAGGAAGAGCCTATCGAGCAGACAGGCAAATAAACATTGGAAAATGATCGGGCCCTAAGAATCTTCTATCAGATAGTGTTATAGGTCATAGAAAAGTCGGAGCAAACCATGGAATGAAATGTGGAGAAGGTAAACCAAATGCACCCTCTTTCACTCAGAATCGAAACGGCAGCCATAGGAAATTTCTTCTGCTGTACAGAGAGTCTCAGACATTTTTTTCGATGGTGCCATCAAACTCAACAAAATAAGCTGATATCAGGGACCTCCCTAGTGGTCCAGTGGTTAAGAACCCACCTGGCAATGCAGGTTGCTGTTGTTTACTCGCTAAGTCATGTCCAACTCTTGCAATGCAGGGGACACAGGTTCAATCCCTGGTTGGAGAACTAGGATTCCACATGCAACAGAGCAACTAAGCCTAAAACCCACAACTAAGACCCAATACAGCCAAATAAATATTTTTTTTAAAAAAAGTTGGTATCATAGCTCAATAAAGGGTTCTGTTTATTGAGCAGGTATGCTACAGTGTGGGAAGGTTTTCAGATATATTGAGAAGAGTTTATACTGTGCACATTCACTCACTTAATGAGATTATAATGACCAGCGTGCTATAAGCACATGGTTAGCTACCAGCTTCTACTCATTCATTTGAATGACTCTTGTGCCTACTTTGAACCAAGTACCAAGACAAACATCAAAGGTGCAACTGTGAGTGAAATAGACACAATCATTGCATTGAAGTTGTTTCCTTTTAGGGACTAAATGTGTGTGTGTGTGTGTGTGTGTGTGTGTGTGTGTGTGTGTGTGTGTGTGT
>ML660203.1:3162229-3195944 GCA_007570785.1 Antilocapra americana
TGTGTGTGTGTGTGTGTGTGTGTGTGTGTGTGTGTGTGTGTGTGTGTTAGTCGCTCAGTCATGTCCAATTCTCTGCAACCCCATAGGCTATAACCCGCCAGGCTCCTCGTCCATGGGATTCTCCAGGCAAGAATACTGGAGTGGGTTGCCATCTCCTTCTCCAGAGGATCCTCCCGACCCAGGGATCAAACCCATGTCTCCTGCATTACATACAGGCTTTTTACCATCTGAGCTATAGGTAAGTCCCAAATGTGTGTATTCCCCAAAAATTCATATGTTGAAACCTAATTCCCAATGTGACAGTACTTGGAGGTGGAGTCTTTGTGAGGTGATAAGGTCATGAAGGTGCAGCTTTCATGAATGGGATTGGAGCTCTTGTAAAGACACCAGAGCTCTCTCACACTTTAAGTGATATGAAGACACAACAAGGAAATAGCTGTCTATGCCCAGGTAGTGGACGTAGAGTCAAAGACCCATATGGTCAAAGCTATGGTTTTTCCAGTAGTCATGTATGGATGTGAGAACTGGGCCATAAAAAAGGCTGAGTGCCAAAGAATTGATGTCTTCAAATTGTGGTGCTGGAGAAGGCTCTTGAGAATCCCTTGGACAGCATGGAGATTGAACCAGTCAATCCTAGAGGAAATCAACCCTGAATATTCATTGGAAGGACTGATGCTGAAGCTGAAGCTCCAATACTTTGGCCACCTGATGGGAAGAGCCAACTCATTGGAAAAGACCCTGATGCTGAGAAAGATTGAAGGCAAAAGGAGAAGAGGGCAGCAGAGGATGAGATGATTAGATGGCATTACCAACTCAGTGAACATGAGTTATAGCAAACTCTGGGGGATAGTTAAGAACAGGGAGGCCTGGCATACTATAGTCCATGGCATCACAAAGAGTCGGACATGACCTAGCGACTGAACAACAATGATGTGACAAGCAGGAGAAACCTCCTACTCCTTGCTGAATTATTTTCAAATAACAGGTTGGCCAAAGCATAAAGGTTCAGCAGAGAATAAGAGGAGGAAGAAGTTAGACTTGCAACTTAAAATGCTAAGATGTGCGTGCTAAATCACTTCATTCATGTCTGACTTCTTGTGACCCTGTGGAATGTAGCCCGCCAGGCCCCTTTGTCCACGGGATTCTCTAGGCAAGGATACCAGAGGGGGTTGCCATTTCCTTCTCCAGGGGATCTTCCCAACCCAGGGATCAAACCCGCAACTCTTAGGTCTCCTGAACTGGCAGGCAGGTTCTTTACCACTAGCACCCCCTAGGAAGCCAAAATGCTAAGAGAGGGGACCTAGATTTTTCTGTTAGAAAGGAGAAAAAAGGGGCAGAGGACAGGGAGAAATGAACCTTCATTGATTGACTCATCTGCCAGGCACTGTAGTGAATATTTTATATACAGATGATCTCATCAGATAATCAAGCTCTCTGAAATTAATTTAATTTAAGCGTCTCTGTTCCATCACTGTCATGTCATCAAACTTTTCCATTTTGAAGACAGGGGCAGAGATACTCAAGAAATTGCCCAGGGGACCTCCCTGGAGGTCCAGTGGTAAGGCTCCGAGTTCCCAACGCAGGGGGCTTGGTTTTGATCCCTGATCAGGGAATCAAAAGTTAGACCCTGATCAGGTCTACCCTGCATGCCACAATGAAGACTGAAAACCCCACATGTTGCAACTAATACTCAGCACAATCAAATTAATAAATATATATATATTTAAAAAAAGAAAAGAAATTGCTCAAGCTGAGTTCAGGATATCAAGCATTGCTTCCCTGCCTCACCTTTTTCTAAGACATTCTAGCCCTGTCCACATCCTTGTTATCACATAGATACCTCCACCCCACACCTCTCCAGCCAGAGTTGGACTCTCAGTCCAGGAGATCCAATCCTACAGAGAGGACAAGGTGATCAGCTTCATCCAATTAAGAGATGATAGAAGTTCAAAACCCAAGTCTGGACCACGCAAGTCAAAGCCTAAGGTGTGGGGAGGAGAAGAGAATTAAGCAACAGAAAGCCCATGTGCAATACAAGATGGATAAACAAGGTCCTACTGCATAGCACAGGGGACTACATTCACTATCCAGTGATAAACCATAATGGAAAAAGATATGAAAAAAGAATGTATATATATAATTGTCACTTTGCTGTATAGCAGAAATTAAACACATTAAACACAAATTTAAAATTAAACACAAATCAACTATACTTTAATAAAAAAAATTTTTAAAGATTAAAAAAAAATACAAGATGCAGGAGAAGGAACACAGGACACAAAGCTATCAGTGACAAAAGATAGTGGAACCTCGTCAGACACGTAAGGAGTACACTCAATTTTTTAAATTGTTAATGTGGTAAATATTGTGCATATTTTACCACTATTAAAAATAAACAAGGAATTTTTTCAATTTTTAAAGAGTAGAAATATTTATCTATTCATTCACTGATGGATACCAAGTGCCTAAAACAGTGTCCAGAATTCACAGGTAATACTTATAACAAAGCATTATGTATAATTCTAAGCTGATAGACTTGAAGTCTTAATAAATTTATTTTGGTAATTTATATTTTCCTAAATATTTGTGAAGTTAGCAAATATTAGCAAACTGTTAAATTGTGTAAGAGATTTTTTTAAAAAAAGAAAGAGCACCTATATTCATGATTAGAGATATCAGAAATTCAATTCAAACTCACCTTGGTACAAAGGGATTTACTAGGAGAATAAATGGTACAACCATTTAACCATAGGAATAAGAGACACTCCCTAGAGCTGTCAGCAGTAGGCAGAACCAGACAATATTTTCACAATCATTCTCACTGTTTTTCTCAAAGTGTTGGATTCATTCTGTCCCTCATATGCCAAGGATCCAGTTCAGCTATAATTCCTGATTCCTCATTCCAAGGCTCCCTCAGTCAAAAGAGGACTCCTCCTACTCTTCTACTTCCAAATCCAAAAGCCTGGGAAAACTCAATCAGCTCTTTCCAGGGGAGCAGACTCCCACAGAACTTCCACAGCCAATGCAAGTCCACCAATATACACTGGAGTCTTTCTGGAAAGGGGAAAGTTATTATATCATTAGAATGCATTATCTCCATGTAAGGAGCAAAAGCCAAGCAGTTTTACAGGCTAGTTCTTTTAAGTTTTCAAATAGCAGGTAAATATCATAATAAATAAATTCTTCAAGGGTGCAGAAAAATAAAAGACTAAACTAAGTCTTCTGGATTTTTACAAGTTAACAGAGCTGCATACCAAAAATAGAAGAAAAAATGAAAACTTTTGGTAAATTTCACATATTACTATAGTTGCAAAACAACTAATGAATATTATCAAATATATTTTAAATTTAAAAATACAGAAAAATGTGAGAGCTATTTCTATTCCAGAATACAACACAGTGCTTATTATTATTTAACATTATCCTCAAAGTATTAGTAATGCAAGGAAGAAAAGAAAAGGAGAGAGAGATTGGGAAAGAGAGAAGGGGGAGAAAGAACAAAAGAGAATATTGAAAATTACACACAAATTTATAATTATTGAACTGATGCCATACTATTTAGAAAACCCAAGAGAATCAAGTTTAAATTATCATAACCAATAAAATAGTCCATTAAATTTGGTGGTTAAAAATAAATATAAAAAGCAAGTAGCTTCCTATATATATATGCCACCTTTAAGAAAAAAGAAAAGATGAAATCTCATTCACAACTGCAACAAAAATATGAAATATACATGAAAAAATTTAATTAGGAACGAGTAAGACTTTCCATGGAGAAAACATCAAAACACCACATACAAAACTAAATTAAATGGATTAAAGATTCAAATGTTAAGACCTGAAACCATAAAACTCTTAGACAAAAACATAAGCAGTGCACTCGCTGACATTGATCTAAGAAATATTTTTTTGGATCTGTCTCCTCAGGCAAGAGCAACAAAGCAAAAATAAACAAATGGGGCCTAACCAACTAAAAAGATTTTGCACAGCAAAGGAAACCATCAACAAAACAAACAGGCAACCTATTGAATGAGAGAAGATATTTCAAATGGTATGTCCAATAAGGAATTAATGTCTAAAATACTTTAAAAACTCATAAAATTCAATATCAAAAAATCTAATTAAAAAGTGGGCAGAGGAATGAATAGGCATTTTTCCAAAGATGTACAGGTGGCCAACAGGCACATGAAAATAAGCCAACATCACTAATTATCAGGCAAATGCAAATCCAAACCACAATGAGATACTACCTCATATCTGTCAGAATGGCTATTATCAGGAAGACAACAAATAGGCCTTGATGAAGATGTGGAGAAAAGGCAAACCTTGTACACTGTCAGCATAAACGTAAATTGGTGCAGCCACTATGGAAAACAGTATGAAGACGCCTCAAAAAATTAAGGCCAGAACTACCATATGGTCTAGCAATATTTATGTGAAGAAAACAAAAACACTAATTTGAAAAGCTCTATGTAGCCCAATGTTCAATGGAATACTATTCAGCCATAAAGAAGAATGAAATCTCTCCATTTTCAACAACGTGGTTGAACCTGGAGTTCTAAGTGAACTCTATGCTAGGGGAAATGTCAGACATAGAAAGACAAATGCTATATGTTTTCATTTACATGTGAAATCTAAAAAACAAGTGAACAAATATAACAAAACAGAAACAGACTCACAAATACAGAGAGCAAACTAGTGGTTGCCAGTGGGGGTTGGGGAAGAATGAGTGAAACAGGCAAAGGGGACCAAGAGGTAAAAAAATGACTAGTTATAAAATAAATAAGTCACAGGGATGTAATGTACATCACAGGGAATATAATCAATATAATTTTAGTAACTTTCTATAATGCATAATATATAAAAATATCAAATCACTGTTGTACACCCAAAAACAATCTATTTCCCAAGAAAAGAAAAAATTATTTAAATTCATTCCTGCTCATAATGTTTCCAAACCCACACATAATCAGTACAAGTAAGATGCTCTGTAAAAAATAAACAGATGTACTCCAACTGAAAACAAAAAGTTCATATACTTTTACCTGAAAGTTAATCCAAAGAAAACAATAAAGGATAATAAAGGCTGTGTATGAAGATTTATGAAAACATTATAGATGATGACAATGATGTGATGACGGTGAAGATATTAGGAACCTGGGATGAGATGAGGTGCAACTTTTGTTTCAAATACAAGGAATTTCTTTGACTTCTTATATCCATATAATCTGTGACCCTAAATGACCAGATGGAAAAAGAAAAATCCTGCCCAATTAACAGAGGCTCCCAAAATGTCCAAAACTAACATGATTTCAAGTTCTGTTTGCATAATAAAATCAATAGTTCACAAATTCATCCTCCTTTGAAAGTGAAAGTTGCTCAGTGGTGTCCAACTCTTTGCGACTCCATGGATTATACAGTCCATAGGATTCTCTAGGCCAGAATACTGGAGTGAGTAGCCCTTCCCTTCTCCAGGGGATCTTCCCAACCCAGGGATCGAACCCAGGTCTACCACATTGCAGGCGGATTCTTTACCAGCTGAACCACAAGGGAAGCCATCCTCCTTTAACATCTTGGAAATCTCTTCTAAAATTTAGCATAACAGAGAATTGAGAATATGAATCTATTCCTTGGAGAGGATAAGAATGATCTAGTGACCTCTTTTTCATGTGCATCCTTCTACCAAACCCTGTGTCTTGCCCTTTTACAGCTGAGATATAAATAAATAAATAAACAATCCATCAACAACCAACCATCAATGGAACCTTCTTGACAAGTTGGAGCCAAGTCCTCAGCTTTTAGTTCTGGTTTGATGTAAGCTATAGCATTCACCTGTTTACCCAGCATTTACCTGGGTTGTTTTTCACAGAGAAATTTGAGATTAATAGCCTTGAATGAAGCTTCCCAGGTGGTACTAGTGGTAAAGAGTCCACCTGCCAATGCAGGGGACATAAGAGACGCTGGTTCCATCCCTGGGTTGGGAAGATGCCCTAAAGGATGACATGGCAACCCACTCCAGTATCCTTGCCTGGAGAGTCCCATGGACAGAGGAGCCTGGTGGGCTACAGTCCATAAGGTTGCAAAGAGTCGAACACGATTGAAGCAACTTACATATGCACACACAACAGCCTTGAATACATGGGTCGATACACAGCAAAGAAAACTTGCTTATTCAAAGTGGCAAATGAAGCTTCTGAAATAGAATGGAAGTTTACCAACTGTAAAATAAAACAGGATTGGTTTAGCCAGACCAACACACAGTGGAAATCCATGTGTTGAATATCATATCATGAGAAGGCTTTGTTCTTCTTCTAGGGAAGGAAAGAATTTGAACTTATCTTCTGAGAATGCTTTATGGGAGAAAACCTGTCCTGAAAAAAAAAAAAATTTATACCTTCTTCAGGAGTCCTTCCACCACAACTCCTATCCAGGAGCTTGGACTGACATTTCTGGGGTGGTCTTTGTGAAACTGAGTCCAGCACTGTGTAGGGGCTGCCTCTGGGGCATTTATCAGAATTTACTCTACAGCAAAAACTGTATGAGACTGTAAAATTAAATCCTCTCTGGCTGCTTCCAAAGATGGAGAGAAAAAAGTTTCAAGCAGCCCTTGATGGGTACCATACTGGAGTCATTTTGAATTTTTCCCAAGAATACTTGGAGGGGAATGAACAGTCAGAAGGAAGAGAGATTTGGTCAAGGAGAGCAAGATTCATCTTTGAACACCTGTCAATCCTGCCTAATAGGCAGAGACACCCCTCCACAGTATCACCAGGTCACAACCACACCAGCCAAGTAAGACATGTCCTGCATCAAACACCTTCTACTCTTCCCCGATCCCAGTCCAGAAGGAACCAGAGTTGGCTACTGGTGAGGGGTTGGGAAGGAAGAAAGGAAGAAGCCAACCATGGACCATGTCCTTGTCTGTTTCATTCAGGTTTCTAGCCTGAAATGGAATAAAGTGGGAGAAAAAAGAAGGTTACATTCCTCTTTCCACTTCCTGGAACTAAGGAGGATGCTGTATGTGACTGAGTATCAGCTCAGCAGATTCTCTCACCTGGGATCCTGAACCTTGAAGGAGTAATGCAAAGATGTAGATACAGTGGAGAAAATATTCACAGTGACAGAGGTCTCATCAAGAGCCCAGGGCAGCAGGGACCAGCAACCGTGTCTGAACTGAGACATAATTATGCTTCCTGTTACCCAATTGCCTGACTGGTTCTTATCCTCCCGAATTCTTTCTATCCCACAAATAATTCCTTTCCTGCTTACATCAGCTTCCTATTGCTTCCCAACGAAACCACCTCCCTTACCGACCCAACTGGACTCTTTTTACTACTTACTGATTCCTCCCTCCCAGGTCCCACTCTCTTCCCAAAGGAGAGCAACTTGAGACTGTTAAATCAGGCTTCCAGTAGGAAGCAGTGAATACTCAAACTGGGATAATTCCAGGAGGGTTTAATAAATGGACCACTTACACAAATGGTGCTGGGTGGGGCAGGAGTGCCCACCTGACAGGTTTGGGTATGAGCAGGAAAACTACAAAGGACAGTGTTGCACCCAGCATGAGTCTGGGCGTTACCCTTTCTAGGCTCAAAATGATGAGGGGAGTGATCAGATGCCAGCACTTGAAGAAGAGCCACCTTGAGAGCGCAGCCAGCCTGTGGCTATTCCTCAGAAGAAATAAAGACTCTGACCACACTCGCCTCCTTCCCTTCTTCCAATCTCTTGCCAAGAGGTCCTGGTTGACGAGGCTGACCCGGTTGACACCAAAAGGCACAGGAACCCGCTGATATGACCCTTAAGGGTCAGCCATATGGAGAAAGAACAGGAAGGCAGGAGGATGAAGGGCACCTCTGAGGAGTGGGGAGCCACTTGGAAGGCAAATGGCCCAAACACCAAACATAAGAAGCGCTGCAGCTGATACTCGCATATTTACCTAACCTCGTGTATTTACCCATGTACCTTACTAACTTGGGTTTTATCGTCCCAGTCCTCTCCCAGGCAGCTCCAGGTTGAAAATCTATCAGACCAAGAACACACTCCCGAGGCCTTGGGGCACTCTGCTTCAGCTTTCTTCATTGGACCCAGGACTGCTGTTAAAACCACCTGTTTCATGACTTCTGTCTTTTCCAACCATCATGTGTCTATTACTCCTAGGACAGCACGAAGACTCTTGCACTGAGAAGCCAAGACTTCTTCATTCAGTCAAATCTAGATGGTAACTGTTTCTTCCCAAAAGCCAGGGGCGATAAAACCACAGTGGAACTCTGAGGCAGTCAAGAGTCATAAGCTTCAGATTACAGGACACTCAGAGCCAAGAAAGCCGTGTGAACTGTATGCCATAGCTGTAAGCTATTGTCCATAGGTCATTTTCTGAGACTATTAGGGGAACACAAGATCACTTTAAAACATAACTCAGTAAAAGGTCTGGGGTTTCCCTGGTGTCTCAGTGGTAAAGAATCTGACTGCCAATACAGGAGACACAGGTTCGACCCCTGGTCCAGGAGGATCCCACATGCCACAGAGCAACTGAGTTGTGCAACTGAGTCGTGCAACAGAACTATTGAGCCTACGCTCTAGAGCCTGGGCACTGCAACTATGGAGCCCAGGCACTGCAACGACTGAAGCCTGTGAGCCTAGAGCCTGTGCTCCACAACAAGAGAAGCCCAAGCAAGAGAAGCCTGCAACAACGGGACGCCTAAGCACCACAGTCAATAGCCCCTGCTCACTGAAACTAGAGAAAGGCTGCCACAGAGACGAAGACCCGGCACAGTCTAACATAAGTAAATAAATGAATAAGAAAAAGTCTGTACTGAAAATATGAACACTGTATGCAATCACAGATGGAGAGACTGGGAATTCTTTGAAACAACTGATGGACAAAAGATTTTTATATCAGAAACAAAGCTTATCATGGAGACCATCATATGTTGCAGAGAGAGACCCATGAGGGACACCAGTCTATTCATTTATTCACTTTTTAAATTTCCCCCATTTATTTATTTATTCCAAGATTCATTTACTCAATTTCCCACAGTTATTTACCAAGCATTTTCTGTGTTCTAGACACTGAGATAGGATTATAAAACAAGACCAGAAGAACTTTGACAGAATGTTTGCAGTTAGTTATACCTAACTGAGCTTTCACCATGTCCCAGGGGAAGAGGGATTGGAAAACAACAATCATGATAGCACGGAGATCAAACCAGTCCATCCTAAAGGAACTTAACCCTGAATATTCATTGGAAGGACTGATGCTGAAGCTGAAGCTCCAATACTTTGGCCACCTGATGGGATGAACTGACTCACTGGAAAAGACCCCGATGCTGGGAAAGATTGAGAGCAAAAGGAGAAGAAGGGGCCAGCAGAGGATGAGATGGTTAGATAGCATCAATGGGTTCAAGGACATGAATTTGAACAAATTCTGGGAGACAGTGGAGGGCAGAGGAACTTAGCATGCCGTAGTCCATAGGGTCACAAACAGCTGGACACAACTTGGCAACTGAACAATCACAACAGCCCAGTGCCAGGTGTTACACTAATAATTTTCTGTTAACACCTATCTGCAGCCGTAACAGTTACCACTCTCATCCCCACTGTACAGGTAAGTCACACAAATTCAGTAATTTGCAACAAGTCACATAGAAAGAAATGAGACAGAAAAATAATATCAGACCAGGATCACAGGGTAAAGAATGTCATCGGATTATATAACTCTTTACATAATAAGAGATATGATAGCTCAGTTAGTAAAGAATCCGCCTGCAATGCCAGAGACCACAGTTTGATTCCTAGGTCCAAAAGCTCCCCTGGAGAAGGGATATGCTATCCACTCCAGTATTCTTGGGCTTCCCTGGCGGCTCAACTGGTAAGGAATCCTCCTGCAATGTAGGAGACCTGGGTTTGATCCCTAGGTTGGGAAGATCCCCTGGAGAAGGGAAAAGCTACCCACTCCAGTATTGTGGACTGGAGAATTCCATAGACTGTATAGCCCATGGGGTCGCAGAGTCCGACACGACTGAGCCACTTTCACTTTCATACTTTCACTTTCATGGGCTTAAGGGTACATGACTTGAGGAAAGAATACATGCTATCCAGGGACACTTTTTCAAGGAGTTTAATTAAAATATCAGTCTAATTAATTCCCCTGTCTGCTATTATTTTCTCCGGTCCTCTGCCATGAGACAGTGCACTGACAGTGTTTTGTCAGAGAATATTGATGGTGTAGGGGAGCAAAATTTGCCACTCTAAAATATCTCCCTGGCAGGTGGGTTATTTTGATCTGAAAACAGTCAAGACCCAAAGACTCAGGAAGAAATTTTACCTTCCCTCTAGCTGCCTAAAAGAATGTAGTTAGAGGACCTGTTCAGAAATGGAGCCATCACCAGAGATAACTGTAGTAAGAACCAGGTGTATAGACAGGGAGGAACCTGGCCAAGTCTGTTTGTCAAAATTCTCTGCATTCCATTGTCTCTGCAGGACCCAGCAAACATTTGTTTACCAAACATTTGTTTTTTCATCTTCATATGAATTCCTCCCCTTTGAAGTCCCAAACCACTATCCCCAAGCATCCTCTTTTTGTCTTTAGCTGAAAATGGTATTTAAGGCAAGTGTTTTGGCCATTTTGGTAAGTTACTCAGTTTTTCTGGGTCTCTCCCATGTTATCAAACTTTGCTTGATTTTCTCCTGTTACTCTGTCTCATGTCAATTTAATTCTTCGACCAGCCAGAAGAACCTAGATAGCCAGAGAAAAAATTTCTTCCTCTCGACAATGCTTAGACATTTAAATCTGTTACTGCATCCTTTTCAATTGCCTGATCTCTCAGGAACACCAAGTTCTGCCAAAGTTAAGTACAGATTCAGGGATGGTGCAGGAAGAAGAACATATTTGAGGTATTTTAGTTTGTCTAGCTAAAGTGACTGATTATCTAATTTTTTAAAACCTAAAAAAAAAAAAATGGCAATCAAGGGAGTGCCATAAGGGCTCTGGATCCCAATTGCCTGGGTCTGCATCATAGTTCCTAGCCATGCGACTTTGGTCCAGGGATGTACAGTGCTCTGTAACACACCCATCCACTTCTGCTCCTAATAGCTGAGTTGTTTATTTTGCATTGGTTCTAAGCCAACTTATACCAGTTATACTTGTTATGATAATTACAGACTTTATTATATATGTCAATGTATCTATGAAAACTGAGTTTGAATACTTTGCACAAGAAAAATCACTTTTTAAAAAATTCTATAGAATTAGGAATTTGAGGAAAAATAAAATTCTAAAAGGATTCTGCCCTAAGAGTTCTTTGCTCCCTAAACTTTCCCATTCCAAAGAAAGTCAAACCAGATATCATAAAAGATACGGAAACTTAAAGTTAGAAATAAGAAAGACTGGCACTCAAAGAAAAGACAATGACTCCCACATCAATAGACTGATGAATGTACATATATTTACATGTTTAAGTTGAAATTAAAGGTTTAGAGTATGTGCATTTTGTATGCTTTCCTGCCTTAGTTGACTTTTTCAATTATCTGGTTAGAGACTCCTTCTGTGCTGTGCTTAGTTGTTCAGTTGTGTCTGACTCTGTGCAACCACATGGACTGTAGCCTCCCAGACTCCTCTGTCCACGGGGATTCTCCAGGCAAAAATACTGGAGTGGGTGGCCATGCTCTTCTCCAGGGAGTATCATTCTAAGTAAGGGGATTTCTCGTGTATTTATCTCAAAGGGATACAGTGAGAATTAAATGAGAAAACTAGGGGGCAATTTGGGGACAAAGAAAGCCCTCTTTAGGGCATAGTAACAGTGAGACCCAAAGATGGACACAATAAAAGATAAAAATGGTAGAGACCTAGTAGATGCTGAAGAGATAAAGAAGAGATGGGAAGAATACATGGAAGAACTATGTAAAAAAGACTTGAGCAGGATTATTACTAGTAGTAATAATACCATTATTACATCATAGTAAGACCATTACTGCGATGGTGTGATCAGTCATCCTGAGCCAGAAATTCTGGAGGACAAAGTCAAGTGGGCCTTAAGAAGCACTGCTGTTAATAAAGCTAGTTGATGGGATGAAATTCCAGCAGAGCTATTCAGATCCCTAAAGGATGATGCCATCAAGGTTTTGCATTCATTATGTCAGCAAATCTGGAAGACTCAGCAGCAGCCACAGGACTGGAAAAGGTTGATCCTCATCCCATTCCTTAGGAAGGGTAGTACTGAAGAATGTGCTAACCATCAGACAGCCACACTCATCTCCCATGTTAGTAAAGTCATGCTAAACTCTTGCACGCTGGGCTTCAGCATTATGCAAACCAAGAACTTCCAGAGGTCCAAGCTGAGTTTAGAAAAGGAAGAGGAACTAGAGATCAAATTGCCAACATTCACTGGATTATAGAAAAAGCTAGGGAATTTCAGAGAAACATGTATCTCTGTTTCATCGACTATGCTAAAAGCCTTTGGCTGTGCGGATCATGACAAACTGTGGAGCACTCTTAGAGAGAAGGGAATACCAGACCATTTTACCTGTCTCCAGAGAAACCTGTATGTGGGTCAAGAAGCAACAGTTAGAACCCTGTATGGAACAACTGATAGGTTCAAGATCGAGAATGGAGTATGAGAAGGCTATCTGCTGTCACCCTGTTTAACCTACACATGGAGCATATCATAAGAAATGCTGGGCTGGATGAGTTACATGCTGGAGTCAAGATAGGTGGGAGAAACATCAACAATCTCAGATATGCAGATGTATCTTGGTCCACCCTAATGGCAGAAAGTGAAGAGGAATTAAAGAGCCTCAGATGAGGGTGAAGGAGGAAAGTAAAATTGCTGGCTTAAGACTAAATATTAAAAAAATTAAGATCATGACATCTGGCCCCTTTACTGCATGGCAAATAGAAGGGGAAAAGTGGAAGGAGTGACAGATTTGCTCTTCTTGGGCTCCAAAAATCACTGTGGATGGTGACTGCAGCCATGAGATCAGAAGACAACTGCTTACCTAGACAGTGTGTTGAAAAGCAGAGACATTACTCTGCTGACAAAGGTCTGTATAGTCAAGGCTACGGTCTTCCAAGTGGTCACACATGATTGTGAGAGCTTGACCATGAAGGGGACAGGACACCAAACAATTGATGCTTTCGAACTATGGTGCTTGAGAAGACTCCTGAAAGTCACTTGGACACCAAGGAGATCAAACCAGTCAATCTTAAGGGAGATCAACCCTGAATATTCACTGGAAGGACAGATGCTGAAGCTGAAGCTCCAGTATTTTGGTCATCTGATACAAACAGACAACTCATTGGAAAAGTCCCTGATACTGGGAAAGATCGAGGGCAGAAGGAAAAAAGGACGTCAGGGGATGAGGTGGCTGGACAGCATCACAGATGCAACGAACACGAACTTGGACAAACTCCGGGAGATGGTGAGGGACAGGGAGGCCTGGTGTGCTGCGGTCCATAGGGTCGCAAAGAGTCAGAAACGACTGGGAGACTGAACAACAACGACAGTGAGGCAAGTGATAGCAGCTCCAAAGGAATGACCACAGTAAGCACACAATAAATGTTGATTGTTAAAATAAGTAGGAATACGAATGTCAATCAATGAACTTAGAATACATCCAAGGACTTCCCTGTTGGCCCATGGCTAATACGTCAAGCTCCCAGTGCAGGGGACCAGGTTTGATTCCTGGTCAGGGAACTAGATCCTGCAAGCTGCAACTAAGAGTTAGCATGCTGCAACTAAGACCCCCGTGCAGCCAAACAAATAAATGAATACTTTTCTTCTAATTTATTTTTAATTGGAGGATAATTGCTTTACAATATTGTGTTGGTTTCTGCCAAACATCAACATGAGAAAACACTCTTACCCCAAACACAAAAATAAACGCAAAATGATTTAAAGACTTAAATATAAGACATGACACCATAAAACTTCTAGAATAAAACATAGGCAAAACATTCTCTGACCAATTGCGCCAATGTTTTCTTAGGTCAGTCTCTCATGGCAATAGAAATAAAAGCAAAATATAAGCAAATGGGACCTAGAAAAACTTACATGCTGTTGCACAGCAAAGGAAACCATAAACAAAATGAAAAGATAACCTTACAAATGGGAAAAAAGATTTGCAAACGATGCAACCAAGAAGGGCTTAAATTCCAAAACATGCAACCAGCTCAAGCAATTCAACAACAAAAAGACAATCCAAAATCAGTAAGAATAATGGGTTTCCCAGGTAGTGGAGTGGTAAAGATCCCACCTTGAGGGTTTCTCTTGCAAGATGTCTGGGTTGGAGTGCTAAAATTTGCATTTTTAAAAATTTATTTTATTGAAGTACAGCTGATTTACAATGTGTCAATTTCTGTTGTACAGCAAAGTGATTTAGTTACATACACAGGTATATAATACAATATAGTATATAATACATAATATAATATATAATATTATATTGTGATAATATAAATATAATATATACACGTGTATATAATATATAATACTATATGTAATATATATTAATTATATATTAATATATAATATAATAATATACAATATATTATGTATTACAATATATAATATATATATGCATTATACACACACACACACACACACATATACTTTCTTTTTCATCAGAATTTGCATTTTCCAACAAATACTCGGGTGATGCTAATACTGTTGGCCCAGAGACCACACTTTGAGAATTAATGTCTTAGATGATCTCTTAAGTGCTCTCATGAGTTGAAACAGAGACTGAAAATGGGACTCGACCAGTTCAAGCCAAGCGAAGCCCTGTCACTGTGTTACTGAAACTGGAGACCAGGCAAGCTCTTGACTTTCCTAATTACCAGAGGCCATGTGTTGAATCAGAAAGGTAAGCTGACAAATCTCAGTCATGACTGTCCTTGTGCCCCTCACTTCACCCCTGAACTATAATTTCCCCTTTAGTCAAATGCAGGTTCTCTTCTTGCTTTCTTTTCACATGTTCCCCTTTCCTTTCTTATCACCATGAAGCCCACCAGAAAATCTTCCGATGGGGGTGGACCAGAACTTCAGCTCTCCTCCTAGCACCATGACAAGCTCCAAGATGCAAACATCACTTAACGTGACAAGCAAACCATAACTGCTGTGCGGAAACACAGTTCGTCAGGTAAGGAGATAATATGCACAGAACACGCTGAGCAAATAACAGCTCTTTGTGAATCCACATTAGCATAATTACTGAACATCGGTAATTGCAGAAATTATGTTCACTAGGATCGTTTATAATTCTAAGAGGCTTCTTCCCCGAAATTCTCCCAGCAGGGAGGTGAAGATGGCTCACCCGTTGGTGACAGACACTCAAAAAAGAGCACTTGCTATGTTCCAAAAGCATCTCAAGCATCAACTTTGGATGGACTGCCACCCCCAGCCAATTCTGCTTGAACCTTCCTGCCTCCACACCTTGCTTTCTGCTGTGTTTTCCCTCCAGAATCTCATCGCCTCTTAGTTGAATGTGTCTGAAGTTGTTTGGTCAGCAGGATATGGCTATAAAGTCAAATGGAAAAGGAAGCGTTTAGACTATAGCCTATGAAAGTTCCATGGAAGTTGGATCACCTGTCCAGGTGGGACCTTTTTCAGATCAAATTCAACCTGGAACCTGCCACATCCTATCCCCATAGGCACCTGCCTTTCCCTTGAATATACACAGGAACTGAGGCCCAAGATGGTGGAAGATTCAATTTCCATAGACTTTGAGCCTTATTCTATGCTCATTGTAATATGAGTGAGTGGGTGAATGAAAGTCACTCAGTCATGTCTGACTCTTTGTGACCCCATGGACTATACAGTCCATGGAATTCTCCAGGGCAGAATACTGGAGTGGGTAGCCTTTCCCTTTTCCAGGGGATCTTCCCAACCCAGGGATCGAACCCAGGTCTCCCATATTGCATGCGGACTCTTTATGAGCTGAGCCACAAGGGAAGCCCAAGAATGCAGGAGTGGGTAGCTTATCCTTTTCTCCAGGGGATCTTCCAGACCCAGGAATCGAACCAGGGTCTCCTGCACTGCAGGCAGATTCTTTACCAACTGAGTTATCAGGGAAGCCCTCACTATAATATATTAGCATGTTAAGTGACACACCCACCAGTGCCATTACAATTGACAGTTGCCGTGACAGCAACCAGAAAAGCCCATACAAGGACTAAAAAGGAGAGTTGCTTCATGTCCAAACCACACTCCTGGCCTCAGATAACTCATGAATAATTCCCCCCTCTTTCCAATTCCCCCCGCCTTTTACCTCAACCCTCCTATGTATTTGGTGTCTCCACCCGAATTGGGTTGAGAATTGATTTGTGAACTAGGCTCCCGCTTCTCTATTCTTTGGCCATTGAATAAAACTTGTGCTCACCCAGGCTCAGCATCAGTTTCATTATTGGCCGCATAAATCAGATCAGAAAAAGAAGCTTCCTGGCTGAGACGAGGGGTCTCGACCTGGGGCTAGGACCCCAGCCCAGTCCAACTGACCAATTTGGAAACAATACAAGGCCTCCTGTGGCTGCAAAGGGGGAAGGAGGTAAGCTGGTCTTGAAGGGCACCTTGCAGAGTGTAATAGTGGAGCGGGGGACCTTCTGAAAGTTCCCGGATGTGTGTCGAAGATGGAGCTGTACCAGTTGAGTGGAGAGACAGTCTATAAAGAGTGAATTTTGAGCCCATTAGCACAAACACAAGAAGTCACTTCTATTAGTCCCCCTAGGTCTCGGCATTAGGACATAGGTACTGAAACACAGAAAGCATGAGGCACCTGGAAGAGGCTTCCAAGCCTCTCAAAGGAAAGGAGGAGGCTGTAATCAAGGCAAGCCAGTGTGTCTTGGCAGTTTGTGACTAAGTTCCCCCAATTCACATTAGGAAGCAAATAGCTGCACATCATTCCCTGAGGCAGGAAACCTGGGTATCACCCTTCTGGCTTTTCCTTCCCCTGCGTCACCTCCCACCAGTGCTTAAGCAGTATAAGCACATTTCTGCTTGTTTTGTATGCTGCTATATCCCTAGAGCCAAGAACACTTGAATTAATGAACTGAATGACTAAATCAGCAAGTCCTGACAGCTCTACCTCCACAAAGACCTCGCATCTGTCCGCTTTTCTCCATCGCCAGCGCTAACACCTTGGCCCTGGTTGTCATCGTTTCTCACCTAGCAAATGGATGAGCCCCTGCCTGGTGGTATCCCCACCCCAACTCTTGTCCTATGTCAGCCACATTCCCTGCAGAAGCCAGGTAGTTACTGCCCACCCCACCACACCCCGCCATCAGATGACACAGCTTAACTTAATCATCTAGATTCTTCCCAACGTATAGAAAATCATGCCAGAATTCCCCATGACTATATCAAGGCCTCTACTAAGCTCCTACCTGTGTTGGCAATAACTTAGGCCAGTGTGTGCCAGGCAGTCTTATTTGGACTTGACCTGGCAAAACCCAGTTGAGTCCCACCCATTCTGGAAGACCCTTTATGACAATCTCTGCCCCGAATCTCTCTGTTGACACTGAACCTCTCTCTGCCCTACACATTTAGCATTTACCACTCAATGTCACGAATTGACCTTTTCAGGGCTATCAGAAAATCACAGACCCATGCACTGTGAATTGTTAGTCTCAACTAGAAACATATAACAAGCTTGCTTGTCAATCTCTGTGATGTTCATCCCCATGCTACAGGCTAAAGTGGCTTCTAGGGAAACCGCTCAGAATCATGGAGCTAAGGAGTGGCTGAAACTCAAACCCAGGACTTCAGACTATAGGCTCTGTCATCTTTCCATGGATTGTCTTTCCCTTTTGCCTTGTGTATAATCTTATTTCCACCAACAAGCGGTATTTAAACTCCTCAGTGCCTAGCAAAGTGGCACAGAAATAATAAAAAGTGATTAATAGTCATCATAAGCTTATAATATTCTTCATATTTTATAAGTGGTTTTCACAGGTTATCATTTAATTCTTACAACCATGTGTGTGACATATATCCAATTATCCTCAGGTGTAAGGTGAGATTTCTGAGGTTCAGGGAACTTAAATAATTTTCCCAATGTCACACAGCTATTAAAGCAGCCTGCTTGCTGACTCTACCCATTTAGCCACTGTGCTATGCCACCTCCCTTTCTAATCAGCCCCCAGAGAATATCTGAGGGTTGATTTGTGGCTTGACACCCTAGACTGTCAGCCGAGAAAAGAGTCTTGGTGAAATCAAACATTTACACCATCCAGAAAATATCTGTCTTGGAGTGACAGCTGGCCGTTGATAAGGTTTGACATTTTCAAATCAATTTCTATTGATTTCTTTCTCCTGAAAAAAGGACACGAGTTTGATGGATAAAGCCAGCACTCTGTGTGCCTGGGAATGGCAGGGAAAGTGAGCCATGAGTTGCTCTGTGGAGGATGCTGGGGAAGGCAAAAGCAGCTGCTTGCTGTCTGCGAGAAAACCCTCTCTTGACAGAGTTCAGCTCCAAGGTGTCCCAACACAGAGTCAAATAAATAACGTAAACTCCATCACATGATGCTTTCTGCAGATGACCTGGTAGGGGTGGGAGTGGGGGAGCAGACGCAATGGTATGTGCTGGGGCACAGCCATGAGGTGATGAATATTTATGTGGTCAACACATAAAATTCCATTTTAACAAATACTATTTTCAGGGATTTAACAAGTTAATCTTAGCCCTTTCCACATCCCCAGTTAATGCCTGCAAGGGATGAATGGATGGTGCTTTCTGTACATTCTAGTGAGGAAACCTCTAAAAGAAACGTGTGTATCAGCCTTTGTTCCTTTGGTACACATCTGGTTTTGTGTTTTGGTGTTGTCAACACATGTGCCCAGCATCGTGCTGTTGCTATTTAGTGCCGAATCCTCAGGGCCATACTGGGTGTCAGGTGTCTGGTCTGGGTGACAGCCAGGACCTGAGATGGGGTGGGCACCTGGACATGGCAGTGCTCAGAAGTGTGTGGGGAGACATGCAATGAAGAGCTTGGCCCCAGACCTGCTGGGGATGGAGAAATTGATACCCCCTGGCCAGTTGGCTGGAGCAGGAGGCAGGTTCCTTCCTTCTTCGGCCATAATCTTCTCTCACCTTTCCCGCCGCACTGACCCTGGGAACAGCGGCTCCCATTAGCTTCTTCCTTGACTTGGGCTCTTGACACAGGTCTCACATTTCAGCTACCAAAGTGTTTTAACCGGCCTGATCACAATTTATCCTCCCAATAAGTAATTGTACTTTTGTCTCCATTTTGTAACTATGGAAATGAAGTTCAGAGAGGCAGGGGTTTAACCACAAATCCATGGAGAAGCAGTTCCAGCGGGGACTGCATGTGATCTTATAGGCAATCAGGAGCTATGGAAGGTATGAGAGTGAGGGAGCACTCTAATGGGGGGGATGTGCATGAGGAGATCAATATGGCAGAGTGCTAGATGGGAGGAGGGAAGGGTTCTAGACTGGACCTGAACACACCAGGTAAAAAGGCACTTGCAACTGTCCAATTTGGGAGGTCGAGGAACAGAGACAAGACCACTAGGCACACTAGCAACAGCTTGGGGTCTGACTGAGCTCTTCAGACAGGGTTCAGCAGGAAGGTCCGGTTCACTCTGTTATACACCAGTCACCTTTCCGGGCTCAGTTTCTCCATGTCCCTGAGTTATCCCTGTTCCTCTTTACGTAGTGAGTCTGCCAGGCTTCTCCTGCCACACATTCTATCACTCCAGCAAAGCATTAGCAACAGCCATCCATCCATCTGCTGAGTCCACAGAATTCAGTGAGCACCAGATCCAGGGACAGAGGAGGAGGAGGGAGGGAGGGGACACTCTCCTGATTACAATATCTTATCCTCAAATGTCTGCCACCATCCATCAAATTTGCTAACACGGCAAAAACTCAGGAACTGCACTGTGGAGAGAGGAGAGGAGACTTGTGTCTCCCTAATGACCTCCTGAAGTTCCCCCAGGGGTCTGGCATTTGAAGGGAGGTAGGCTGGCAGGGGCTGGAGGAGGCAGATTTAGGGTCTGGGTTTCTGGGATGCAGTGGGGGGAAGATGGGTAGAAAGGGAGACAGGAAGCCCATACACCCAGGAAGGATTCCAGCATCGCTTTATTTTAATAAACACTCAAAGATATAATATATTAAGGAGACAATTTAGAACCAATAACACACGGGTGGGCGGCTCCAGTGAACTGTTCTCCTCACTCCAAGCAGGGGTAAGCCTTTGCCCTGTATGCCCTTCTTGGTCCTAGGAATCTGCTTCTCTCTCCTGCCCTCCCCCTCCAACCTCCCCTCCCTCTTTCCTTTTCTCCTCCCTCCTCCCCAACAGCACCCCTAATATCTCATTCCTCATATTTGTTTTCTGTGATGCCAGGAATTCCGTATGATTTGTCTGAGTATCATCATCACCTCACGCAGGGTATACCAACTGTACAAATGTTAAGAAATTCTTGTCGATGATGCCAACAAAGGCACAGACCCCAAATTTCTTTCCCAAAGACTGGGCTTTCAGCCAGCTGTCATCAGCCACTTAGCTATGGAAAGGGAGATACCAGCATGCCCTTGCCATGACCACCCATTATATAGATGTACACATACTTTGACTAGACATGCCACATACATATAACACATTACGCACACCACATCCCATACACATATGCTAAACACTGCTTACACATACCACACATGTATACACACTATGTATACCCCACACATATACCCCACACCTGTATACACATGCATATGCATGTCATGTGCACACATATGCCTTGTGCGCACACAACCCACACATGTGTACACACCATGCACACATACCACGTGTTTATATACCCTGTGTACACATGACACATCCATGCTACATATGTGTGTACACATCATATATACACACACACATATATTTGCATGTCTTGTACACTACACACATGCAGACTCACACACACATGCACACAGAGCATTCAGTGGGACTATAATTCCCTTTATTACAGTTTTTTTTAAACTATTTATTTAGCTGCATCGGGTCTTAGCCATGCACATAGGATCTTATGGGATCTTCCGTTGCGGTCCATGGACTCTCTAGTTGCAGCACGTGGGCTCTCTAGCTGTTACCCGCGGGCTCCAGAGCACGCAAACTCAGTATTCAGCACATAGTCGCCCTGCAGCACGTGGGATCTGAGTTCCCTGACCAACGCTTGAACCGGCATCTCTCGCATTGCAAGGCAGATTCTCAACCACTGGACCACCAGGGAAGTCTTTGGAGAGGGCAGTTCTGATCCAGCCCAACCAGAGGTGACTGTTTCCTTGGAAGGCTTCCAGAAGCATAATTTCTGTGGCTGTTTTCAAAATAAACCCAAGACTTTATCCCTCTTAGTTAAGGTACAATAGGCAAATAAAACTGTACTATATTTAAAGTATACAGTGTGAAGATTTAATATACATATACATTATGTACATTGTGAAATGATATACACAATCAAGTTAATTAACACATCCATCCATCATGCAGTTGCTCTTTTTTTGGTGAGATACTTGAGATCTACTTCTTTTAGCAAATTGCAAGTACACAATGCAATATTATTAACAATAGCTACAATGCTGTACTGTAGATCCTCAGAATTTACTCATCTTATAATCAAAAGTTTATACACTGGCCAACATCTCCTCATTTCCTCTGTTACCCAGCCCTGGCAACCACCATTTCACTTTCTGTTTCTATGACTTTAACTCTTCTTTTAGATTCTACATGTATGTGATACCATGTATTAAATAGTATTTGTCTTTCTCTGCCTAGCTTATTTCACTTAGTGTAATACCTCCTGGTTCATCCATATAGTTGCAAATGAAAGTATTCCCTTATTTTTTGTGGCTGAATAATATTCTGCTGTATATAGAGACCCCATTTTCTTTATCCATTCATTCACCAACAAACATATTAGGGTTTTTCTGTACCTTGCCTATTGTGAATAATGCTGCAGTGAACATGGGGGTGCAGATATCTCTTTAAGATAGTGATTTCATTTCCTCTGGATATACATCCAGACATGGAATTGCTGGATCATATGGTAGTTCTTTTTTCAGTTTGTTGAGGAACCTCCATACTGTTTTCCATAGCGGCTTGTGCCAACTTACATTGCCACCAACAGTGCACAACTGTTTTCTTCACATCCTCACCAACTCTTGTTATCTCTTATCTTTTTGATAACAGGCATCTTAACAAGTGTGACATGATCTCTCTTCAAAGTTTTCATTTGCATTTCCCTAATAATTAGTGATATTGAACATCTTTTCAAATACCGTTGGCCATTTGTATGCCTTCTTTGGAAAAATGTATGCTTAGATCCTTTGCCCAAAATTCAGTTTTTGGTTTTTCACTGTTGAGTTGTAAAAGTTCCTTGTATTCAAACATTAATCTCTTTTCAAATACATGGTTTACAAATATTTACTTCTGTTCTGTAGGTTGCCTTTTCATTTTGTTGATTTTATTTTTTTTATTTTTATTTTTTGGTGTGTTCCAGGTACTTTATTTTATTTTATTTTTTTAAATTTTCTTTACTTTATTGTGTTGGTTTTGCCATACAATGACATGAAACCGCCATGGGTTTACATATGCTCCCCCTCCAGAACCTCCCACCCTCCTCCCTCCCGATTCCCTCCCCCTGGGACATCTCGGTGCACCAGCCCCGAGCATCAGCCCTGGGCTGGCAATTGATTTCACATATGATAATTAACATGTTTCCCCCAATGTTCATCGCCGCATTGTTTACAATAGCCAGGACATGGAAGCAGCCTAGATGCCCATCAACTGACGAATGGATAAGAAAGCTGTGGTACATATACATAATGGAATATTACTCAGCATTAAAAACAAAAATTCATTTGAATCAGTTCTACTCAGGTGGACGGAACTGGAGCCTATTATCCAGAGTGAAGTAAGCCAGAAGGAAAAACGACAATACAGTATACTAACACATATATATGGAATTTAGAAAGATGGTAATGAGAACCCTGCATGCGAGACAGCAAAAGGAACGCAGATGTATAGAACGGACTCGTGGACTCTGTGGAAGAGGGCAAGGGTGGGATGATATGGGAGAATGGTATTTTTTTTTTGACTGTTCTGAAACTTTTTTAGTTTGATGTAGTCTCACTTGCTTATTTTTTATTTTGTTGGTTTTGCTTTTGGTGTCAGATTGGAAAGATCACTGCCACAACCAATGTCAGAGAGCTCTTCCTCTAAGTTTACTTCTAGGAGATTTACAGTTTCAAGTCTCATGTTCATGTCTTTTGTGGGGGAGGGGTGCGCCATGCAGCATATGGGATCCTTCCTGATCAGGGATCGAACCCACACCTTCTACATTGGGAGTGCAAAGTCTTAATCACCAGGGAAGTCCCCATGTTCAAGTCTTTAATCCATTTTGAGTTGTGTTTTTTTATGATGTAAGATAAGAGCCCAATTTCATTCTTTGCATATGCACCTAATTTTCCCAGCACCATTTACTGAAGAGGCTATTCCTTTCCCCATTGTGTGTTCTTAGAACTTTTGTCAAAAATTAGTTGCCCCTGTGTATGTTGGTATATTTCTAGGTTCTCTGTTTTGTTGTTTTGATCTATGTATCTGTTTTTATTCTAATATACTACTGAAAAATTCAATACTTGTATAACTGTGGAGCTTTTTAACCCTTAGATAAAAGGAAGGCCATATTAGGTCCCAGGGAAGCAGTAAGTCTGGGTCTGGCCCACTCTGACATCTTAAATGTGGTGGTGGGCCGTGGCCATAAATGGAAGGTATTCTGGGGAGGGGCACTGGGCTGGGCATTACAAGAGGACATGATCCTCTTCTCACCAGGGCTCGGGCTGAACTGCCCAAGGACTCACCAAGAAGCCCATAGGAATGGCAAGTTCCACTGTGCTGTATCCAGAATGATGTGCTCTGGGAGCACAGGGGTAGACCAAGGCCATGGACATGGGCAAGCAGGTCTCAAAGACAAGCAGCAGAAATATAAAACCCAGGATCTGGGACCAGAGGCAGGATCCAGGTCCTCATCCCAGAGACAGACCAGAACCCCAGCATTTCCAGAAGAAACAAAGGCAGGGAAGATGGGGTGGACAGAAACTGGAGTTCACTCTCCCACACCAGCGAGGTTGTAGACCGCAGATGGACTTAAAGGACTGGGGTGGAGAACAGGAACAGGAGTTGTTAAAAGTAGAGGCAGGACTTCCCTGGTAGTCCAGTGGTTAAGAATCCACCTGCCAATGCATGGGACACAGGTTCAATCCCTGGTCTGGAAAGATTCCACGTGTCGAGAAGCAACTAAGGCCGTCTGCCACAACTCCTGGAGCCCAGGAGCCCCAGAACCTGCGCTCCACAGTGAGAGAAGCCACTGCAACGAGAAGCCCATGCGCTGCAGCTGGAGTGTAGCTCCTGCTTACCACAACTAGAGAAAGCCCGCACACAGCAACAGAGACCCAGCACAGCAAAAAAATAAAATAAATAATAATAATTTTTTTAAAAAGTTGAGTCAGAAAGCAGTTTTTACGGGGGTCATTCGTATATAAAACAAATATGTATCGGGCTGCTATATACCAGGCAGTAGTGATATAGTGTCAATAAACAAGTTCTTGCTGTTATAGATTGACCAAATTATTATACTTAAAAACTGAAAGAAGGGCTATAAAAGAGAGTTTATTTCTGCAGAAGGGCCTCTCCAGCAAGAGTTAATTTCTGAACCCGAAGTCCTCTGACTTTAACTTTCAGCTGCACCATATCCACATTCCCACACTTCCTTCTCAAATGCAACCCTTCTCACACTCACTCTTTTTCCCCCCAGCATACCAATTTTGCTCTTAGAATAAGCCGGGGTGTCAGTTTGCTATTCCCTAATCCATGTTCATTGCAGCAACTGAAACCAATGCTTGCAATACAGCCGAGTTCCGAGTTCTACAATCTGCTGTCCTCAGAGTGTGGGTGATCACCATCACATTCAGCTTATTGGAGCTGGCAGAGACAACGCCAAGTAGACAACACCCTCTCAAAAAGAAAAAAACAGCCCCTTGTCCCCGCCCAGGGCAAGTCTGTTTCAACCAGCCCCTATGGAGCATTACTACAGGAAAGTAGATCCAGCCTCTGCTTCCTTCCCCCGCCCAGGGACTCACAGTTCAGTGGGAAAGGCTGACCCTGCTGGGTTATCCAAACAGTATTGAAGGATGCCACCTAAAGTGGGTGGAGGGTAGGGGGCAAGCCAGAGCAGCTTCCTGGAGAAGGGGCTGCCCTGACTGAATCTCAAAATAAGGGCAGGAGGAAGTGAACTCGTGAAGATATGAAAGGGAAGCCATCATGGAAGTAAGGGGGACCATGAGAGACAGCGAGGGCACCGTGAGCCAGATGACACACCGACCAGGGCTGCTGGAGCCCCGGTCAAGTGCGGCAGAAGACGAGGCCATAAGGGGCCTTAGGGCCGGCCAGCTTCTGGAGGACCTTGTCAACCAGGTTAAAGATCCTGAGTTGATTCAGGAGACGATGGGAAGTCACGGAGGGAAGTTTCGCAGGGAAGGGAGCTGTTACAGGGTTGTTGTGATGGTTCCAGGAGAACTGGGGGAGAGATTTCTTAATGTATGAAACACTGAGCCAGGGGACGTGACAACATCTTATTACCTTTATAAGAAGCATCTAGCGGCGCCAGCCCGTGTACCACGTGACGCATAACACAGCGCTTTCTCTATTCCCATATCAGTGTAACACTTGGGAAATTCCTTAAAGAGAGGATCATCAAAAATTGAATCTCAAGCATCACAGCAAAGAACACACCTTTCACGAAGAGCCTTCAGTCTCTTGTTAAACCCCATTACAATGATTATTGGCATGCAGTCCACTCATACGTACACACTGTGCCAACTCAGCTAGAGTTTGTGCAAAAAGAGGTGCAGGAAAGAACCGAAGAACTAGAGTGACTGACCTGCATTGTGCTATCCCGCTGTTACTGACCAGCCACGGGGGTCTGCGGAAGTTGCTCAACTTTAAATTTCAATTTGGCATGACACCTCGTGTTGGTTTGCTTGAAACTTTCCAAGGCCTGGCACTCAAAGTCCTGTGTCACAGGAAATCCCTCGACCTGGGCAAACAATCAGGATATCTGGCCATCCTACCGCTGCTGCTGCTGCTGTTGCTGCTGCTAAGTCGCTTCAGTCGTGTCTAACTCTGTGCGACCCCATAGATGGAGCCCACCAGGCTCCCTCATCCCTGGGATTCTCCAGGCAAGAACACTGGGGTGGGCTGCCATTTCCTTCTCCAATGCATGAAAGTGAAAAGTGAAAGTGAAGTCACTCAGTCGTGTTCGACTCTTAGCGACCCCATGGACTGCAGCGCACCAGGCTCCTCTGTCCATGGGGTTTTCCAGGCAAGAGTACTGAAGTGGGGTGCCATTGCCTTCTCCACATCCTACTTCAGTTTCCTTTTTTGTATACAAGTGCAAACACCTGCCTGCAGAGATGCTATGAGGACTGGAGGAGACTTTGTAGTCTTCTACTTCTACTTGACCACAGTAAGTGGTCAAAAAACACTAGTTCCCTGCTGTGCTTTCTTTCTGTCACTCAGGTATCTTCCCCCAGTTTGCAAATAAAAACATTGTGTCCCATTTGGTTGGAGAAGACAATTCTGCTTGTCAAGCACTTTCACAGAGGTGATTTCATTTTCTGTTCTTACAACCAATCTGCCTGTAAGATTGGGTAGAAATTTTGTGCCCACTTGGTAGATGGAGAAATGAAAAGTCAGAGAAGTTAAATGGCTCAGTGGGAAACATCCTTTCCCACAGCTTCTCAAGTATCTCCCCACGCCTTAAGGAAGGAAATTGCCATCTACGGCTCTTCACTCCCTCAGGAGATACAATGGCTGATGGCATCGATCGGGCTGTGACTTTTACTGGGCTGTCTTACTGACGGGTGATAAGCCATATGCCCTCCCTCTGCCAAGCTGTTCACTCTCAGTTTGATGAAAACAAACTCAGTCACTTTGCTGAGTGACTAGGAAACAGGAAACCCAGTTAAGTCTAATGACCAGGCCAACCTTTTCCAACTCCACTCCTCCCAAAAGTCTTTGACTGGGGAATCCAGGCACTTTCTCTGTCATCTTTAAAGCTGGAGCTTTGTTTCTCATCAAGCTATTGGGCCTTTGCCAGAAGACCCAAAGGTGTGGGGGTGGGGGGGGGGGTGGAGAAGAGGCAGTTGCATTCATTTTTTATAAAAACAAAAATTTACTTTTATTGAGTATTTGTTATTTTACATTCGTGCTAAGTCACTTCAGTCTTGCCCAACTCTTTGCAACCCTATGAACTATAGCCCACCAGGCTCCTCTGTCCATGGGATTCTCCAGGCAAGAATACTGGGGTAGGTTGCCATGCCCTCCTCCAGGGGATCTTCCCTACCCAGGGATCAAACCAACATTTCTTATGTGCCCTGCACTGGCAGGCAGGTTCTTTACCACTAGTGCCACCTGGGAAGCCCATTTTATATGCAAAGCTATGTGAATCTATATCACATTGACTATTCCAGTGGGAGCCTATGCAATGGGAATTATGAAAGCTGTCTACACAATATTAATGTGATCAATAAATTTTCCAGGGACTTCCCTGGTGGTCCAGTGGCAAAGACTCTGTGCTCCCAAAGCAGAGGGATTGGGTTTGATCGCTGGTAGGGGAGCTAGATCTCACATGCTGCAACTGAGAATTCGCGCACTGCCACTAGAGATCCTACGTGCTGCAACGAAGACTGAAGATCCCACATGCCAAAACTAAGACTCGCCACAAACAAGTAAATAAATACATTTTTTAAAAAATAAATAAATAAGTTATCCAGATGTTTCTCTACAAATATTTTGGATTACCTGAATGAGCTGGTTTTTTTTTTCAACAAAACAGTATATTTTAGCTTTCATGTGGTCTTTATGGCAATAGCACACATCTGATACTTAAATTTAGAAGAAAAGCATAATGATAAAAACCCTGAATAGCACAGTCAAAGCTTTCATCAAGAGACTTTCAAGAACAAGTTCAGTCTGAAAAAAAAGAGGTAACATAATAATACATCTATTAGGTATGCAGAGGAGGAAGCAAAATGACACAACACGGGCATGTATTAAATGTTCATCAAGCCATTGTCCAACAACCAGACCCCAAAGTATTAGCTGCTCAGTGGTGTCCGACTCTTGCGACCCCATGGACTATAGCCCGCTAGGCTCCTCTGTCCGTAGAATTCTTTCAGCAAGACTATTGGAGTGGGTAGCCATTCTATTCTCCAGGGGATCTTCCCAACCCAGAGATCAAACCAAGGTCTCCTGCATTGCAGACAGATTCTTCACCATCTGAGCCACCAGGGAAGCCCACAGCCATTAACAACAGACCCAGTGACTCAGCTACTAAACAGGACGTGAACCCCTTGGCAGTCGCTCCTCTGTACTCCATGTAGCAGCACTCTGGAAACCAAGCTTCTCCTGCAAACTCTACCAATTCCTGTTAACACTCTCCCCACAGGAAAGCAGCTTTGGAAAAAGGCTGTTTTAGGCAAACCGATCAGCCTTTTGCTGCCGTTCATTAAAGGTTTAGTACCTCTGTATTGATTTCCTTGCCACTACCTCTGAACGCTAATTCTTGCAGCAGAAAAACAAGGCTTTGTCTGTGACATTTCCTGCCCCAGTGGCAGGTAACAACCATCCCTGGGATGCTGATTTCCCCAGCGATGCTGCAAACCACAGGACACCTGCAACTTGTCCTTCGTCTGCTCCAAAGAGTGACTTCTACAGCTGCAGGAGGTCACTTCAAATGCGAGCTGCAGCTCCACCGCCATCCTCGGTCAGCTCTGCCTCCACATGCCTGCCTTTGGAAATCCAAGGACCACCCCCTTTTCCTCACACTGACTTGCAGCAACAGGCTTTAAGAAGGTACTGTCTTGTGTTTATATCATGATTGTTGCATCCAGGTTTCTCTTAAATGTTAAAATTCCCAGGGATTAGAAAGGACCTTAACAATCTTCTCTTGTAAGTATTGTCTGATAGTTTATGTCCTCTACAATATCCCCACCATGTGGCCATTCTGGCTTTGTTTGAACGCCTCTGAGGACAGAAAACTCACCCCTTCCATAGGAAAGTCACAGCCCCACAGGAAAGCTCTGAGACTTTTCATTGCATGATACAAATGAACTTACAAAACAGAAAGACTCACAGACTTAGAGGGAGAAGGGACAGTTAAGGACTTTGGCAAAGTCATGTACACACTGTTAAATTTAAAATGGATAACCAACAAAAACCTATTGTATAACACATGGAACTCTGCTCAGTGTTATGTGGCAGCCTGGAGGGGAGCATGTTTTGGGGGAGAATGGATATATGTATATGCATGGCTGAGTCCCTTCACTGTTCACCTGAAACTATCACATTGTTAACTGGCTATATCCCAATATAAAATGTTTTTGGTGTTAATAACAATAAATTTTTTTTAAAAATCTACCTTCCTGACCTGAAACATCAATATTTCAATTACGCTTTCAGCACCTCCCAATCCCTAGAAATGATAGGGACCTCTTTATCCACAGCTGAATGTCACATTATCTGGCACATAGTAAATATTAAATTAATTAATAAATTAAATCTGCAGTCATTGAGGATCAAAGCAAGGCCATGCATTATGCTGAAATAAATGCAGCACACTCAGATAGGATCAAGTCCTGTTGATATGGAATCTGGTAAGAAAGCAGCTTACTTGATTGTGGGTACTCTAATTTATAGACTCTTGACTCTGTATAAACAATGTAGGGACTTCTCCGGCAGTCCAGTGGCTAAGACTCCTGGAGTCCGCTGCAGGGGGTTGGGTTCAATCCCTGGTCAGGGAACTAAGGTCCCACACACTATGTTGTGCCACACACACACATAAAAAGAATGACTCACCTTGTGCAGGTGGTACTGGAGGGGCCATTTGACTTTATAAGGACAGTGGATGGATCTACTGAGTATCTAGACAGACGGCGATACAAGGGCTACCTGGGGTTAGCACTGCTGAGAAGCAGTGCTCCCTTGTGGTCAACATAGACTCCAGGGCCTCAATAGCTGAATGACATTGAGTAACTCACTGTGTTTCAGTTTCCTTACATGCCAAGTGGGATGAGAATAATATTTCTACCTCCCAGTGTTTTGTGAGGATTTAGTTAATCGGAGAAAGGTGCTTGGAATAAACATCAGCTGTTATTCACAACATGTACTGCTCCAAAGACACCTGTGAAGAATAGAGAGTGGCTTTTCCTTCCAGATTCCTGCTCTTCATCCCTGAAGACCTGGATCAGACCCAGAAAACCTGTGCAGGCGAAAAAAACACCTTCATGGTGGGACCCTCTGGAGTCATCTTTGGGATTTAACCCAAACAATTTGGTCTGATTTCCTACTATGGGGCAGGCATTGTGCTGTACATATCTGTGACCATTTTCTTATCATATTTATTCAGGAGGTAAGCCTGGCTATGCCCATTTTACAGGCCAATAAGTTGAGGCTCAGAGAGGTTAAGCAATGTCCAAAGGATACAACACAGCTAATCAGAGGCAGAGCTGGGATCCAGACTTAGAGTTAACTTCTCCAGAGCCTAAATTCTCTCCATTATTCTGTGCTTTAGAAAAAAAATAGGGCAAGTCCTTTGAACTGTGAAGGCATAAATCTTATTTGGAAGAGACGCTCCTTTCTCATGCTACTAAAAAGGCTCTTGGGAGTGCAGCTCCCAGTGTATACCTTCATCTTTCTCTGCAGTTAGAAATCATGGAAGTGATGCTGAAACCAATGTCTCATGAGGCAGAGTAAATCAGGTGGTTACTCAGTGGCCCCTGGCAGCCTGCCAGGATGCCTTGTCCTGGTTCCAGGACCACAACCACATGAATGGCATTCTAGAGTGGAGCTTAGGGTATCCCATTCACTAGCTTGACTTCCTCCCTACTCAGCAGCCATATTTAGAACTCTACATTTGGGTGTTTATTTGAAACAGAAGCCAGAGTCTCTAGGCTCCTCATGGAAAAGCTACAGCTCTCCTTGCTCTGACCAGTTCTCTCCTTTATCATCCCAGAACCCACCTCTGGGCTCACCATTTCCCTGGATTGCAACCACTCTCAACATAAGTCAGGGCTCCCTCTGTCCTTATAAATGGGTTCAAATCCAAATTTATTGCTCACCACTCCACCACCACCACCACCACCACCCATTCTTGCCTCATCAATAAGACCAGACACACAACACAGAAGGGAGAAAACGGTGGCAGGAAAACCATCTGAGAGCCTGTGAACTATCCAGGTGAAAGGTTATAGAGAACCAGAAAGGGGGCAGCAGAGCTGAAGAGGAAGCAGCAGCTACTCAGATGGATGAAACTGGAGCCCATTATCCAGAGTGAAATAAGCCAGAAGCAAAAACAACAATACAGTATACTAACGCATATATACGGAATTTAGAAAGACAGTAACGAGAACCCAACATGGGAGACAACAAAAGGAACGCAGATGTATAGAATAGACTCGTGGACTTTGTGGATGAGGGTAAGGGTGGGATGATAAGGGAGAAGGGCATTGAAGCATGTTAATTCTCATGTGTCTAATCAATCGCCAGCCCAGGATTGATGCTCGGGACTGGTGCAGCAAGATTTCCCGGGGGGGAGGGAGGAGGGAGGGGGGATCCGGAGGGGAAGCATATGTAAACCCATGGTGATATCATGACAATGTATGGCAAAAACAATAATAAAAAATAAATAAATAAATAAATAAAATTAAAAAAAATAAAATATTGTCATTTCAACATATCAATATAAAAAATTGTTAATAAGATACTTTTATATCCATTTTTCATTCCAAGTCTTTGTAAGCCAATGTGCAGTTAATGTTTAAAGAATATCTCAATTTGGATACTAAATTTTCATCAGAAAGACTTGATCTGTGTTTTGAGTTCATAAAATATATAGTTTAAAAAATATACACACCTGAATTGTTCCAAACATAGTTAAAAGTTTTCTGATAACTGAATAAAGTATCCTTTTTGAAATTTAAATTAATTGGAATTAAAATTCATTTTCTTTTTTGGCTACTTCAACAGCAATTTGTCATTAGTGGTTATCATACTAAACAGCATGATCTAGAACTTACTTTAAGAGTTCATTGGCTTTTTTATCACCCCTGTTAGTTTGTGTCTTTAGAGAAGTAGATGCCAAAATGGTATCAAACATGCAAGATATTTACTGAGGAAACATCCATAAAGGAAATTGGGGAAGGTGATAGAGGAGCCTGGGAGAGCTGGCCTGACCTTCCACGAGGGACAGAGGGAAGGAAAGAAGGCTGGATAAGTAGGAGGTGTGTGCTTAGTCATGTTTGACTCTTGAGACCCCATAGACTGAAGCCTGCCAGGCTCCTCTGTCCATGGGATTCTCCAGGCAAGAATACTGGAGTGGGTTGCCATTTCCTTCTCCAGGGGTAAGTAGACTTAAACTACGAAAAGTGAAAGTGTTAGTCACTCAGTCGTGTCCGACTCTGTGACCCCAAGAACTGTAGCCTGCCAGGTTCCTCTGTCCATGAAATTCTCCAGGCAAAAGAACTGGAGTGGGTAGCCATTCCTTTCTCCAGGGGATCTTCCCAACCCAGGGATCGAACCCAGGTCTCCTGTATTGTGGGTGGATTCTTTTCTGTCTGAGCCACCAGGGAAACTGTAAATACCGTTCAAAAGAGTTTTGGCAAATCTGATGGGGAATTGTGTTAGTTTTCTGTGCTGCTGTTAACACCACAAACCTAACACCTTAAAACAGCACAATTTTATTATGTTACAATTCTTTAGGTCCTAAGGCCGACATAGCTCTCACAGGGGTAAATTCAAGGTGTCAACAGTGCTGTGTTCCTCTCTGCAGAGGAGAGTCTGGAGAATCTGGTTTGTTTTTTTTTTTTTTCCTTTTCCAAATACTAGACACTGCCTGCATTCCTTGGCTTGAGGTCTCTTCCTTCATCTTCAAAGTCAGCAGCAGAAGGTCATCCCATCTCTCTGATAACTTCCTCAATCTTTGCATCTCTCTCTTTAACCACAACTGGGAAAATTCTCCACTTCTAAGGAGCCATGGAACTCAACTGGACTCATCCGAATAATCCCCCACTATGCTCCCATTTCAAGATCAGCTGATTAGCAACTATAATGTCAACTGTACTCTTAATTCCCCTTTCCCATGTAAGGTGACATATTCAGAGGCTCCAGAGATTAGGATGTGGAGATCTTTGGGAGGTCATTATTCCACCTGCCACAGGAGTCCTTGAGCCAAACGTGCTCATTAGAGGAGTCCCACTTCTTTCAGGAACGGGCCTGCTCTGGGCCTGTTTTAAAGCCCTGTGGGGCCTAGTCATCAACTGGCAGCAGCCCACAGGGAGGGCAGTGTTGGCATATACACAGTGGTGGACACAGACGGAGCAGGTAGAGACTCGCTCCCTGAAGCAGGAGGTCTAAAAGGTACATTCTCATGACCACCACACTCCTCTACTTTTTTAAATTAGCAAAATAATAATAATAATAATAATAATAATAATAACCCCTTCCTTTTATAGCTCCCTCAGGAAGCTTACAAAAATTAAAAAGAAAAATTCTTAGAAAATTGGTAGAAGGGAGTAAGAAAATGTTATTAAAAATAGCTGGCAGACAAAGCAATCTTGAGAAAGAAAAATGGAACTGGAGGAATCAACCTACCTGACTTTAGGCTAT
>ML660203.1:3196344-3250762 GCA_007570785.1 Antilocapra americana
GAACTGGAGCCTATTATCCAGAGTGAAGTAAGTCAGAAGGAAAAACAACAATACAGTATACTAACACATATATACGGAATTTAGAAAGATGGTAACGAGAACCCTGCATGCGAGACAGCAAAAGGAACGCAGATGTATAGAACAGACTCGTGGACTCTGTGGAAGAAGGCAAGGGTGGGATGATATGGGAGAATGACATTGAAACATGTTAATTACTATATGTGAAATCAATCGCCAGCCCAGGGTTGATGCTCGGGGCTGGTGCACCTGGATGTCCCGGGGGGAGGGAGTCGGGAGGGCGGAGGGAGGGGGGTTCTGGAGGGGGAGCATGTGTAAACCCATGGAGGCTTCATGTCACTGTATGGAAAAACCAACACAATAAAGTAAAGAAAATTAAAAAAAAGAATAGCTGGCAGAGAAGACTTGGAAACCCTGCCTGACTCTGAAATGACCGAGATGATGCCTCATTAAATCTGGTACAAGGCAACCTTTAACACAGGTGACCCCCCGCCCCGCCCAAATACAGGAACTATGAATTTTCAAAGATCAATAAACCACATCAATGGCTGGCCACTGGACTTGAAAAAATGGAGGTCATTGGTGACCCTCACAAGAGTTGCTCTGGTGGTAGAGTGATGGAAATGAAACTGTGATTAAGATCAACTCTAAGAGAAGGAAAACAGAAAGGAAGTGGGGAGCACAAGGATATGCCTCAATCACAGGCATCCCTTACAGCCACAAACAGGTCCACCAATGTGACTCTGCTGGGCAGAGGTCACTGACGCCTTCACCTCGGGGGCAGATCCTAGGAGAGAGGGGTAGCTTATCATTAGCAGACACAGAGAGGATCTTCAGAATCAGCAAGAAGCCAAAGAGAAAACTGACATGAGTACCAGGCACAACTTTATGCCTGCCATGGCAGAGAGACCCACGGCAGAGATATGGAACCCCTGGGACTGTTCTTAGTATTTCATACAGATCAGGCGTGTAGGGTTTGAGCCAGGACTGAGCCAGAGACATGTCAGCTCTCAGTACATCAATTCCCCATGGCTGTGACCCAAGGAAAGGATTATATGGGAGAATGTAGACAATTTAATTTAATGAGAAAAAAATCAGTATCATGATATATGTAGCATGATTGCTTTGTGGACACTAAGGAAATTCAACAAATGTAAAACAATGTCAGTGTTAAAGCAGGTGACCCATGGGTGAGGTCTTATTTTCTCTATTTTGTGACTTGTAGTAAAGTACTTAGACTGCTTTTTAAATACACAAAAAAAATTTTAAGATATAATAATCCAAGCTTTTCTCCTAGAGTTTTATGAAGATTATCATAATGACTAACATTTGAATAGCTCACAGAGTGATTTTCATACATGTAACCTCATTTCATCTTCACAACCAACATGCCATTTTGCAAAAGCCTTTATTATTGCACTTAGCAAAGTGTGTTGCAATGATTTGTTTCTATGTCTTTTTCCAGCTCCAGACTGAAGTACCCCCAAAGGTAAGAATCATGTCTTTTAATCCTTCTTGACAAGTAATACAAACCGTGGCACATGACAGGCGATCCAAAAGTGTTTGAGGATGAGTGGGGAATTGTTGGATGGATGGATGGGAGGATGGATGGATAGATAATGGCTGGCAAGATGGATGGATGGATGGATGGATCAATGGACAGACATCAAGGGATCAATAGATTACCCTATAGACATAAGCACTTAAATGTCCCAGGATGGGTAGCCTTCTGTTAAGAGACTGAGCCCAGCACCACTTGCTTCCCACAAACTAAATATTTTTAAAACCTCATGGCTAGTTAACCCTCCATATAGCTCAAACCTCTGGTGATCTTGCCTCTTTGCTGTTTTCTCCCATTTGTATTATTTCCCCTGCTGCCCTATACTTCATCTCCCCTGCCCTAGTCTCTGATTGCTCTCCTTTTACCCAAATCTTTCCACCCAATAAATCAAAGCCCTCTAAACCACAAAATAATGTCTTTACACTCTCATGTTTTGTTCCAAAGTAAACCTAACTCTCACCTGTGGACCCACTATCCCTTCTCTAGCTCCCCATTTTCCCCCATTTCTAGGACATCTCTGGGTTAGGCATTCTATATGCAGTCATAGTACCATGGATTGCATTTGCAGGTGTATTTATTATGCACAATACATTTAAGTTAGGTCTATATCAAGTCAAATCAAATCAGCAGTGGATAGGTTACATATACACCAAATAATTGATCCTTCAACTTCTATATCACTTTCCAACTTGATAATAATTAGCAGTATCTAAATGCAACCTGGTAAAGAAGGGTGGGGAATTTGTCCTTTAATACAGAAAGTTTAAATTGTTAAACAAGGTTTCCTCCAGGGAGAAAAGTGGGAGTGGGAGGGCTAGTGTTAGAAAACAAATTTCTTTTCTTGGGCATATTTTTATATATTGCTTAGTGCTTACACAAGGAATATGAAGGAACTGAAAAGCTCCCCATAAAGGAAAAAGAATGAAGATGCAGGAGTTTTGTTCAAAGTGTGACTGGAGAGAGCAAAGGAAGAAATGAATTTTCCTGAGAGGTGTGCTCAGGGCTGCAGGACCTCACCCCTGGGCCCTTATTCTTGAAAAAGTTAATCCAGGCATGAAGCAAAGAATGGTGACAGCTGTGGTACCTTCACAAAGCTAAACAGCTGGCATAAGAGCTAAGGGAAAATTGTTATTTTTATTAGTGCTGTATTTGCCTACTGTTTACATCCACACTCTTGTATTAGGAATTAATTTAAACTTGGAAATTATATTCATTTCCTTTGAAACAGTATGCTAAATTAAAAGTTAAATTGGGTCTAAAATCTGTTCTATCTTTAAAAAAAAGTCACAGACAAATTTCAGAAAAACTGGCCAGGATTAAAATAGGAAAAGACCAAGCTGATAATTAATTTTTCCTCCAAATCTGATCATTACTGAATTCCTATGTGGATGTAAGTTCCAGCTGAATTATCAGCCCTGTCTGGACAGAATGAGAATGATTTTAAAAAATAGCCTATAAGTCAAGTTGGGTAAATGATGGTATACAGTGTTGGTATATTTTGGAATGGGGAAAAAGTGAATGATATATTTGAGTGTCATTAAGTCTGTCGTGGATGAAAAATGAGGTCACTAAATCTGACAGTGTGCTCATGATTTGGGAGCCAAATCGCCACGGAATGTAAAATTAAGAGAGAGAGGCATGACATACTTAATCCATGTGCAGGATCTGATCAGTGTCACCCAGAACGCAACGGCATTTGCTAGGATCATCTTTAGTTTGAAAAGATTATGGAGCAATTGGGAAAACATAGTTTTAGTGAGACCACCTGACATTATAAAGAATTTGACTTTAATCTGAGTGAACTTGATTTCCTAAAGCAGAGTATTTGTTCGTTTGTTGATCCCCCGTGGATGTGGGGTATAGAGAGACAGATAAACAAGTATATAGCATTCCTGACTAGACTAAGCCTTTGTGCATTATTCAGGATGCAGCTGCTTAGAGGGAAAATCACATACCCTATCTTTCCAAACAAAAAGCTAGAACATGTGATCTTCCATCAGATACACTCAGAGACCCAGCCCTTTGTACTAGGTTAACAATAAGTCTATCTAAGAGATGTTTATACTGGACTCATCCAAAGGACCCAGTTGGGTAGCAGATAGCCCAGAATTAAAAGAATAGGGCCTTCCCGGTGGTTCAGTAGCTATGATTCTGTGCTCCCAATGCAAGTGGCCCAGGTTCGATCCCTAGTCAGGGGACTAGATCCCACATGCCACAATTAAAGAGCAAAGATACTACATTCCCCAACTAAGACCTGGTGCAGTCAAATAAACAAAATTTTTGTTAAAGCCAGGAATAATGACATGAAAAGTGGTTGATGTGTTTAAAACAAGGATTATTTGGGGCAAGACATAGGAGTCATTTTTCCCAGCAACCACATTTTCAAAAGGCCTCAAACAGACTTTTGCTTTATCCTCCATTGACTTGTTTTATATCCAGTTGCAGAACAAAAGGACTATCATTTATCACATAGCTTTCATCTTTGGTCTCCATGAATTAATCCAGTAATTAGTTTATTAAAATGTAACTATATTTTACTCTTTACATGGTAAAGCGTCAATTTGTTTAATATAATCTTCTTTTACAGGGTACAGAGGTGACTGCAAGAAACACTGGTAGTGGAGAGATTAGACAGAGAAAGGAAGAAGGACAGAAAAGGGTGTGCGATCAGAAGTGGTTACCACCACGTGCAAATGCATCTCAATACTACTGGGAGCTCTGGCATACTGTGTAGATTAATGCACTTTGGTTACCCACCCAAGGAGCTGAGAAATTCATAGGCAATTCACACAACAGTTCCCTTTAGTCACTGGCTACAAAGCTTCTCGGGGAAGTTTCCAGCTGCCATGCTTGTGAGTAGAACAGTCTCTGGCAGCATGGGAGAGCCCCAAGAAAAAGAAATGCAGGTGCTGGTAATAAAAAAAGGTAGAAAAACAGGCATAGAATTGGTGAGAGCTAACGAGATACGGGTGGAACCCAAGGAGGGTCTGCTGAAGCCCTTTAGGGAGACCCTTCGGTGTTTCCCCTTTGGAAGCATGCCAGTCATGGGCAGGTAAACAAGAGTCCTTCAAGAAATGGGGCCATGGAGGATGCAGGTTATCGGCTGCTTTAACAGCCACGGGAGGAAGCACTGGGCATCTACCTATTGCCCCCAGGTTAAGCACCAGCAACGCATCAGCAGGCATCAACATACAGGACTCTGATGCAGTGATACCCGTGCTCTTTGGGCATCGTCAGAGGTGGCATACATCCCAATGAGCCGAGATAAGAACAAAGGAACATGACAAATACCTCATGGCCTCCAAAAGGGCCATAAAGAAGCACTAGGGAAGTGAGCCATCCCCTGAAGACTTCTGATACTATCCTATGAAAAAGTGAGGGTGCAGATATTTCCCTGTTTGTGAAAGCTTAGAGTGACCCAACTTTTAGCCATGAGTGACAGAAATTCAACACTGAAGGTGCATTGGGCTCCCAGAAATCCTTTCCCTTTCTCCGTTGAAGGTTGTACCAATAATTCAAGATGACACAGATCAATTACCAAACTATTAAATGGCAGTTAACATCTTTGGAAACTGAATACAAAATGAACCAACTAACATTCCCTTGTTATAACCCCATTGTGTATTTAAAAAATTAGGTTTATATGCTTGATGAATGTATGAAAATATAATTACCAAGTTATTGCTCTTGTGAAAGTGATTAATAATCGTATCATTGACTTTTCCACTGTGCTCTCGAGTTATTAAGCTGGAATATTTCTGCCCTTTTAAGAAGAGGAAGAGACACAGAATGCATCTCTCTCACATGCATGCGCCAAGGAAAGGCCACAGGAGTGCACAGCGAGAGGGCAGCTATGTACGAACTGGAGACAGAGCCCTCAGCAGGAACCAAATCAGCCAGCACCTTGATCCTGGACTTCCCAGCTTCCAGAACTGGGAGAAATAAATATCTGTTGTTTAAGTCACCTATGGTATTTCGTTGTAGTAACCTAAGTGAATCAAGATACTTCCCTACTAGACTCTAAAAATGGTTGGGAATTGGGCATTACCATTATTCACTCTTTATTTCTACTACCTAAGGCAGAATCTGGCCAATAGTGGGTGTTTGTGAATGAATGAGGGATCTGCTTTTGTGGTTGTTTTGGTCTTTATTTTAGGACAGAACATATAACTGACTGTTCATATTATGAAAAAAAAAAGATGAGTTCAAACTTTGAACCTAACATTTATTAATTAAACAACCATGATCAAGTTGCTTGGCCTCTCTGAATATCAATTTTTTACTATAAAATGGCGGTTATCTTAGCTTGGGCTCCTCAGAGTTGGACCTTGAGATGAGGATTTGGACATGGGTGATTTGCTGCGGTGGGTAAGGAGGTAGAGAAAGTGAGACAGGGAAGGGAAAAAAGCCAGTGAAGCGTATGGTAACTAGCAAACGCTGGAGAGGATGTGGAGAAACAGGAACTCTCCTGTACTATAGCTGGGAATGTAAATTACTGCAACCACTATGGAGAACAGTATGGAAGCACCTCAGAAAACTAAAAGTAGAGTTGCCAGCAATTCCACTCCTGGGCATAAACCTAGACAAAATTATAATTCAAAGAGATGCATGCACCCCTATATTCACAGCAGCATTATTCACAATAGCCAAGTCATGAAAATAAACTAAATGTCCATCAACAGAGGAATAGACAAAGATGTGGTACATATATACAATGGGACACTACTCAGCCATAAAAAGGACGAAATATTAATACCATTTGCTACAACATGAAGGGATTATTGTACTAAGTCAAACAAAGATAAATGCTGTATGATATCAGTTATATGTGTAATCCAAAATATGACACAAATGAACTTATCTATGAAGCAGACTCACAGACACAGAGAACAGGCTTACGGTTGCCTAGGGGAAGGGGTACAAAGGAGGGAGGGACTGGGAGTCTGGGCTTAGCAGGTGCAAACTATTATATACAGAATGGATCAACAGCAAAGTCCTACTGTATAGCACAGGAAATTATATTCAATATCCTGTGATAAATCATAATGGAAAAGAACATTAAAAAGAATGTATATAGATGTATATAACTAAGTCACTTTTCTGTACAGTGAAACTTACTGTACAGCAGAAATTAACACAATATGGTAAATTAATGATACACGAGCAAAATAAATTTTTTGTAAAAAAGCATGTATTAATGAGCAGGTTACTGCTACGAAACACTAAAGCTCAATCCCATGGCAGAGACAAGGGTGCTCTGAGAAACTGTGTTACGATATGGCTCAGGATCTTCACACAGGTAAGAGAAGATGCAGCAGATTTTGACTTCATTCTCTTACTGTTTGAGAGCTATTCCCAAAATCTTTACTTCTATTATGTTGGTGCAAACTTTGCTATTTGACACTGCAATACATTCTTAAATAAATGTGGTTATGTTATACATCAACTTTAATGCACATTTCTCGCTTTATGGTTTTTACTAATGAATTATTACTTGCTGTTTATTTTATATCTATTTTAGACTATGGAAATGATGTTAGACATAAGCAAATTTGAGTGATTTTCTTATTTGAGTTCAAAATGGGTCATAAAGCAATAGAGACAACTCACAATATCAACATACATTTGATATTGTATGCAGTGCAGTGGTGGTTCAAGAAGTTTTGCAGAGAAGATAAGAGCCTTGAAGATGAGGAGCGCAGTGGCCAGCCAACAGAAGCTAACCATGACCAAGTCAGAGCATCATCGAAGCTGATCCTCTTACAACTACATGAGAAGTTGCCCAAGAACTGAATGGTTCCCGTTTTGATTAATAAAGATGTATTTGAGCCTAGTTATAATGATTTGAAATTCAGGGTCCAAAACCACTGTTACTTCTGCAGCAACCTAACATTTCCAGGTTCTATCTTTGTGCAGTAGAGCAAGTTTCCATGGCGCCAGTTATAGCCCTCAGGCACCTGAGGTAAAGAGCGGTTATACGGATGGAAATCTCAGCTGCAGATGAATTCGGGTGGGCCGAGGGAAGTGAGAGTGTGCATCTGTCACAACAGCAAAACTTACACCCTAGGCATAGGTGCTTTCTGTAACCTCACAGAGCAGCTGGGACTATTAAATGAGAAAGTGTATATTTAGGGCTACAGTCCGTGGGATCGCAAACAGTCAGACATGACTTAGCAACTGAGCACAAACACACACACACAAACACACACATAAAACTTAGGGTATATGATCAGTCCAGTAGGCAACTACATCTTGATCCTACAGGGGAATTCTGAGTCAGTACAGAACCGCCACCTCAGGATTACTTCCCCAGAAAGACTAGGGATACTGAGTATTTAATATACCAATTCCCATCACGCATTAGTTGAGGGTTGCTTCCAACAGATGTTAAGCCTCCGGCTCTTCTGCCCTGCTGAGTTTTGCCCAGAGATGGGCTCTGGCAGAGAAGCCACAAGTAGTTTGAAGGTGGTTCACAGAGGAGGATCAATTAAAATTGCTTGAGTATCGCCAGCCCAGGTTTGATGCTTGATACAGGGTGCTCAGGGCTGGTGCACTGGGATGACCCAGAGAGAGGAAATTGGGAGGGAGGTGGAAGGGGGGTTCTGAAAGGGGAATACATGTATACCCATGGCAGATTCATGTCACTGTATGGCAAAACCAACACGATAATGTAAAGAAAATTTTAAAAAAAACAAAACATAAAATTGCTTGAGTAAACACATGTCAAACAAAGCCACAAGAAGAGATTCACTCCATCATGTCAGTTCCTGAGGCCTCAGACCATGTCTGTCTTCATCACGGATCGACAGTTTCCAACACATTCCCTAGTGCATAATAGTCACTCAATAAATACTTTGGGGTGGATGGATAGATGGATGACATTTGCACCGAGTTTTTTTTTTAATTGAAGTATAGTTGATTTATGATGTTGAGTTAGCTTCAGATGTAAAACAGTGATTCAGTTATACATACATATATCTGTTCTCTTTCAGATTCTTTTCCCTTATAGCTTATTACAAAATATTGAATATAATTCCCTGTGCTATATAGTAGGTCCTTGTTGGTTATCTATTTTATATATAGTAGTGTGTATCTATTAATCCTAAACTCTTAATTTATCTCCCCCCTGCCCCCTTTGGTGTTCATACATTTGTTTTCTATGTCTGAGGGTCTATTTCTGTTTGTTAAGTTTATTTTTAGCTCTTTTTTTTAAGATTCCAAGTATAAGAATATCATGTGGTATTTGTCTTTGTCTATTGACTTACCTCACTTAGTATGATAATCTCTAGATCCTAAGACCAATACAGAGTCTTAAAGTGTAAGTAGGGATTCACTGAGCTCTCCAAGACAAAATAACAGCATAATCAAATGTACAGAGTTATACAAAAAACATCTTCTTTTTGAGGAAACTCTAAGGGCAATCCATTTATTTAAAACATACAGCTGCTTAGATAATGTTTCATTCTAGGGAGGCATGATCTGCCTTCTGGTAACGTCCACTCTCTCTTCCTAATGTTGCCCTTTGAACCAACAAAAAGAATTTGAACCTTTTCATTTCACAATCCTTCCAATATCTGATGACATGTCTTCTTTTCCCAAACGTATACATCCCTGGTTTCTTGTCAATGACCCAGACTGAAGAGTTTCATCCAGGTATTAGCTGACCACATGACATTAGAGTAGAGGCCCTCAGGTCAAGGCTGTAGGATACAGTGCTGTGTAGGAACCCTGCTGTCTTTCAGATCTGGGTTCATATTTTAACACGACCAGTTGTGTGATTTGGGGTAAGTAACTTAGCTTCCCTAAGCCACACCCTCCATCTATAGAATGAAAGTCATCATGCTTATCTCACTGGAAGCTACAATGGGCATTTAATAAAGTTCATTCTCTTCCTTTGAACTTCCTGACTTTCCCCCACCATGCTGCTGCTAAGTCACATGGCTCTGCTCCATGTCCCCCACCCTAGACATGTGAAGTTTCAATCTAGAACAAGAATGAGGCCAAAAGAAATACTCAGGTCACCCAAGCCACTGCACAGAGAAGGTAGCCCAAAGAGGCCCCTCTGTGCCTCCCTCTCTCCCCTTTCAGCATCTTGGAGTTAGACAGGCATCCCTGCTCCTACAAAGCAGGAATAAGACTGCTCACTTGTTCACTTGCTGAGCAAAGGGACTGATTACCCAAGAAAGGGAAGTGTCACCTGCAGAAATCAATACATATGGGGGCTTTGAAAAAAGCTGGCTGGCTGCACAGGATTAGGTATTGATCCCACTTGTTTTCCCAGTTACTGCTCTGCTCCCCACCTGTGGAGGACACGTCTAATCTCTTCCTAACACCAAACAAGACAAGGAAGCTCAGCCCAGGAGAGACTCGGTGTGTGATGAAGGCAGGACACAAAGGAATTCCCAGTACTATATCCAGAAAACCATGAACGCAGGGAACAGAGATCCTCACCCCACTCCTAACACTGTGACAAATAACGATTGAGTGGAGGATTCAAACAGAACTGACTGCCCTGGTGTGAAGTCTGGTCTCATGGAACTCTGAGACACCCAGAAAAAAAATTAGGAAGAGGGGACAAGGCTCCTACGTCACTGTCTATTGGTCTTTTATGGAAGCAAATCAGCACCAGGACTTCCCTGGTGGTCCAGTGGGTAAGAATCCACCTCCAATGCAGGGGGCAGGGATTCAATTCCTAGTCTGGGAACTAAGATCCCACATGCCAAGGGGCAACTAAGCCCATGTGCCCCAGTGAGGATCCCACATGCCACAACTAAGGCAAGATGCAGCCAAATAAATAAATATTTTTTAAATAATTTCTAAAAAAAGAAAATTAGCACATAAAAATAATAGACTAGATTAAAACCTATAAGGATATAGGAAAGAAATAAGAGAAGAACATTGTTTTGCTTACTAAATCAGAAAAGTTTTTTTGAATAATATTATTGAGTGATAGCAAGTGTTCAAAGAAAAGGAAGGAGTGAATAGATTTTCCAGAGGAAAATCTGACAATACATTTCAAAAGCTGTAAAAGTAATCATATCCTTTGAACCAATAATCCCACATCTAGGAACTGATCTGAAAATGTAATTAAGAACGTGTGCAGAATTCTCTGGTAGTCCAGAGTTTAGGACTCCACGCTCTCACTGCCAAGGACCCGGGGTTCGATCCCTGGGCGGGGAACTAAAATCCATTAAGCTGCACAGCGTGGCACACAAAAAAAATAAAAATAAAAAATGAGTGTGTATGGCTTTTGTTCCAAGTTAAAAGGAATATGCCCTTTCTTGAGATACAGAGTCAGGGCAAAAGGAAGGCTGGTTGTGAAGCCCAGCCTGATAGGGGCACTACCGTGATCAGCTCCAGGATGCTGGGTCATGGAAGGTGCAGACCTGCCACAGAGGAAAAGAGACCCTTGGCTACTCAATAAGCATCAGGCCATCCCTGTGTTAGGAATGTGGAGAAGACTCCATGCTTGCCCAGAGATGGTCACTCTATTAAACCACCCATCCTAACCTCCCGGTGTTCTAAGTGCCACCTTTGAGTCAGGCATCATCATCAGAGAATGGAAGCACCCTGCTGCTTCAACCCTCAAAAAACTGCTTCTAATGAACTTCTCTTTGGCATCCAGCTACTTTCCTATCCTACGGGACTTACGAAAAAGCCCATGAAACTCAGTATTAACTTTGATCAGATTGGGCTGGGAGCCTTATCTGTGATGTGACTCTCCTGAGTGACTGGTTTGTGTTTCTCTGTGGTCCCTGTGGTTCATGTCACTGACAGCTAAGAGCCAAAATGAGTGGTTGAGACTCTTGTAGAACTGCGTGTGCCCAGATACAGGCATTGCCAGACTCCTGTCTCACCTGTCTTTCACCCCAGAACTGAGCTGACAGCCTGGATCATGGGGGTCATTTCAATGGCCCTGGAGCCAGGGAAAGTTATGAGGAATCACACACTTCTCTCTCCTTTCAAGGCTGTGTTCTCGGAACAACACCCACTGTGTGGGAACAGTGGGTAGAACGTACATCTCAAGCACAGGAGGTGGAGACTCCAGTTGTCCTGGTCCTGCGGAAGGGTCAACCTGCAGGCATGTCCTCTTAATGACCTCCTCCAACACTGATGGACATTGAGAGATAAGTACCCCAGCTCCTTGCTCCTTGTTCCTTGGGGTCAGAGAAGTAACAGTGAGACAAGTTCTGCTCTGCCTCCCAGAGATTCCCCAGCAGGGCTGGGCCCCGGCGACCCACAGTGTTGACTTTCTCCACCCTGCATCTTTACTGCCTTCCTCTCCCACCCTGTCTCACTTGCCCTCCCGCTACTGATGCTCCTGGGATCACCTCCTAAACACACTCCTTGCCCTTGAATCTTCTAAGGGTCTGATCCTGAGAGGCCCCCCTCAAAACAGACGAGAGCCAGAGACATTGAGATAATTAGAAATCTTGGTTAGATTTTAAAATGCTATAGATGCAAATGATAATCACTGCATTCCTACCAGGTGAGACATGCCTGGGACCTGAGACCCTATGCTTCAGTGCTTGCACCTGGACACACCTCACCTGGAGCTACAAAATACAGAGAAACTACCCAGGACTAAAAATAGGTGTGTGTGTGTGCAGGTGGGGCAAATTCTAGACCAAAAGACACAAAGACCAAAAAACCCAACTGCCGTTTCTGAAGTAGCGAGAGCAACAAAAACTGAGTGCCCGGAGAAAAATCAGGGTACTGCACATGCCCCCTGCACACAACACTACCTAAGCCATCCTTCCAGCACACCCCTACCCTCACCCCATATAAGGAATGAGCTCACTAACTAGGGGAGCAAGCAAGGGAACCTGTTACTTGTCTTTGCTCCCTCCCACAGCCAGTGCAGGAGCCCTAATAAAGCCTGCCTGAATTTTCTGTCTGGGCTCTAGTTAATGTCTACTGACAGGGGAAGGCCAAGAACCCTATCTAATTGGTATCCCAGGGATGAAGTTCTGTGTTCACCCCAGAAAGGGTGCAGGGTAGGAAAGAGTCAGGGCAGGAGAAGGAACCAAGCTGCAGAAATGAGTGAGGTATGGTCCCCACCTCGGACAGAGCTGACAGTTTAGTTGGGCAGGGGAGCTGACTTACAACGACCCAGGAAAACAGAGGAGAGAAAGCAGGAAACAGAAGATGCATCAAGCCAGCGTTAAGCCTCCAGATTAGACCCTCGTATTTACAATAGAAACAGGGCCCACCACCAACCACCGTTCCCTAAAGTGGAGATCCACAAAGCCTCCAGAGTCTGGGGCAGCAAAGATTATGAAATGTTTTCACAGGCCATTATTACTCTTCACCTTCAAAAGAGCTTTCTAAGTAGATGGGAATTGTATTGTCATCTTTCATGCTATCCATGTCAGGTCCAAATACGTACATGTCAGAGCAGATGTCTTGCTTCTGTTCTAGCTCCCAAGTCACAAGCTGCTCTGTGTTGCAGCAGGCTTACCTGAGGACAGAAGTCAGTCAGGTCCCCATTCTGCTAGGAGTTCTCTCAGCTAAGCTGAGCTGTTGATTTCTGTTGAGGGAATACCCAGCCACCACCCTGCCCCCAGTCAGCTGTGAAGCCTGAGAAAGGGGACATCTCCAGAAGGAAGGCTTCCTGAGGGCTCAGTATGGAGCCCAGCTGAGAATGGAGACTCAGTCTCCATCTCAGAAAGTGAGATACTCCCAGCTCTTCTCCTAACCTCATCTACCAAGCTAGTGTTTTATACTTTCCTACCTCCTGCACCCAACTTCCCAGTCTAGCCAGGCCTCTCCACTCCCACGGGACACCTCCTGCTGCTCCCTTGCCAACCCCCACCCCAGGGAACCAGAGAGATAGCAGAATTCTAGTTTCCATAGCAACGCCACCAGGTTCACAAGGCAACAAGGGCCTGCGTTTGCACTCAGCTTGGTGTAACTGTCAGTGGCCAAGGTAACTTCAAGTCAGGCTTCGAGGTTAATTGGTCTGCAGCTTTCTCTGCATGGAAGCCCCCCATATGGAAGAAAGGTGAGTCATCAGCCGAAACCGCCCCATTAAGCCAGGATCAAATCCAGTGGTCCCACACATACCTGAGGAGGCCCACTATCTAATAATCAGCCCACAATCTCCGAGTAGCTCATGGGCAGCATAGGAGGGTACATGGAACTCCCAGCCTTGGCCAGCATGTGCTGAAACTGCAGTAAGGGCTGGGGCTCCCCAAGTCCTCTCTCTCAGCCCTGTCCCCAAGTTAAAGGCTGGTGGACAGGAAGGGGAGACACAGGTACCAGCTCCAAGGAGGGACCTGGGGATCTAGACCTGCATGGGTGGCTAGTTGGAGTTTTGACAACCTCCTTAGTACCCATCAGAGCCAAGTCTTGACAGGCAAAAGCAGTCTTCCCAACAGAAGGACCCTGCCCTCCCCAAGCCCTCAAACACTTGCTCCAGGGTCTGCGCTATAATGAGGGCCTCTTCATTGCCAGAGGCTCGATCCTAAGAGCCCTGCTCTCTAGGGCTGGCTGTTCACGGGGCTCCAAAGACGATGGCTACTCATTGCTCTGCAGCTAAAGTCTGGGATGCCTCTAAGTGCAATGCTCAGAAAAGAGGGGGGCCTGGTGCAGATTCCTGCCTGTGTTCAGGAGGGTGTGTGCTCGTGGATGGACAGGTCAGTTACTGGCAGCCAGGGTTAGGGGAGGGCTTTCAGCACAATTTTTAACCCACTGCAACTGGACAACATATTAAAACGTTTACTTTGTGGGCGGCACATTCCAACGTCCTTACTAGAACAAGTGAAACGACAAAGGAACAAGAGAGCAACTGCCCAGCATCGAATTAAGTTGCGCACTCTCTACACAGTATGTTATCGAATCCCCACCACCGCCCTATGACGGAGACTGTTTCTTACAGATAAGGAGATGAGGTCCAGAAGAGCGAAGTGACTCACCCAGGATCACATAGCCAGGAAGCAATGCTGCTGGAATCTGAATCGAGAACTCTGCCACTCCAAATCCCATCTTGCTGATACTGTTCCACATCTTCTAAACCTGGAAGAGACAGTTAAAAGGCAATTTTAAATGCAGCAGAATGTGCACAACCACCTAACACAGGGGATTTGTTGGATTGAGGAGTCTCTCCCATTAAAGGAGACAGGGATACAGAAAGGTGAGAAGTTTTCGGTGAAAAGTGAACCGGAGCCACCTGAAAACATCAGTGTCACCAAGGTGAAATTTCTCTACTCAGAATAAGGCTGCAGAGGACTTCCCTGGTGGTCCAGTGGATAAGAATCTGCCTGCCAATGGAGGGGACATGGGTCCCATCCCCTGGCCCGGGAAGACTCCACATATCACAGGGCAACTAAACTGTGTACCACAACCACAGAACCCACGCCCTAGACCCCATGTCCTACAAGAAAAGCTACTGCAAGAGAAGTGCACGCACCACAACTAGAGAGTAATCCCCACTCTTCGCAACTAGAGAAAACCCACCCACAGCAGTGAAGAACCAGTGCAACCAAAAAGATAAAATAAAATTAAATAATTAGAAAAAAAGAATAAGACAGCAGACTGGAAAGTCCAAGCTGAGGAGTGAGAGTGGTAGGTTGAGATTTCACCTGTTGAATTCAAGCTTCGTAATTTCTTTTGATTCACAACCTCAGGAGATTCCCAGGTGAAATCTGAAACCAGCCCGCATACACAGAGAACCGGCAGGAGGCAGCCAGTCCAGGTTAACAGGTGGCAGGTTTAATAAGCAAGCAACTCAGGCTTGTCTTGGGCATGTCAAGATGAACAGACTTCCGCACCTGTCCATCAGCCTCTTAAATGTTTAGAGGCTTAGCAGGGTTCAGCCATGGACACGGTCCAGAGGCTCTCAACACCTTATCCTCTCTGGCTGAGTCCTTGAAAATGGCTTCCATTCTGGGGACGGAGGGCGGAACTTACATCCCCAAAAATGGAGGAAGGGAGAGAGGAGCCTCTGACTGCCCTGGTCCAGCTCGCAGGTCAACAAGAGATCATGTCCTCTCCTTGACCTCTTCCAACACCAAAAAGCTCTCCATCTGCCCACATTGTTATGTGAACAAAAAACAAACACCTGGCAGTACTTTCAAGGGGGTCTGTGGAGTCAGAGCTGGTGTTCACTTAGTCTGCCTGAGCACTGAGAGACTGGGATTCAGGCTCACCATGCCTGTAGGGATGGTGAAGGCTGTGGGGTGTGGGGTTTGTCCAGCAAAGCCACGATGAAATAAGGGACACGGCCCATGAGGGAGACATGTATAGCAATCAAGACAGAGGAGCTGGTCTATGAAATCAGGAGACCGGTTGCACCCCCGGGCAGTTGGGAAAAATAAGTGACCAGACTTATTGGTTGCACCCAAGGCAAGCCAGGTGTCTCATCATCAGAGGAAGAACACACAAATATGGAAAGGAGGGAGGCTAGAAGCTGGATTGAAATTGGAGACATCAACGTGAACTCACAATGTTCAATATCTACAGAAGAATGTATGACCAGCATTTAATCATGAAGAAAGTTCAGACTAAGGAGATAATCTGAGAAACATTCTATAAAGTATCTGGCTAGTGCTCCTTAAAAATGTCAAAGATAAAAAAAACAATGTCAAAGATATGAAAGACATGGAAAAACTGAGAGACTCTTCCAGACTGGAGTGGACTAAAGAGATGTGACAACTGAATATAAGGTAGGATCCTGGACCAGGAACACAAGGGTGCTTACAAAGGATGTTTATTGGTGCAACTGGCAGGATTTGAATGGATCTGTGGATTGCATAGTATTACTATGTCAATGTTAATGTCATTGTTTTTCTATTTTTACTTGAATAATATAAAGGAGACTTTGGGGAAAATACACACTGAAATATGTAGAAGTAATTAGCCATGCTATCTGTAACTTACTCTCAAATATTTCAGAAAAGAGACACATACCGAAAGAGTAAATATGATAAAATAGTAACAACTGAAGAATTGGATTAAGAATATACAGGAGTCCTTTGCTCAATTCTTGCAACTTTTCTATAGGCTTTAAATTGTATATGAAAAAACTTAAAGCATTATATTGTGTTCCATTACTACAGTCTGTGTGTGTGAGTTGCTCAGTCGTGTCCAACTCTTTGCGACCCCGTGGACCGCAGCCACCAGGCTCCTCTCCATGGAATTCTCCAGGCAAGAATACTGGAGTTGGTAGCCATTCCCTTCTCCAGGGAATCTTCCCAACCCAGGGATGAACCCAGTCTCCCAGATTTTTTACCATCTGAGCCACCAGGGAAGCCCCTTCTACAGCCTAGCCAACACTAACTAATATAGTATGTAACTATTTTTTCCTAGTAGGAGTTAGACTCTATCATTATAATAAATATGTATTGAGAGCCCTCTGTGTACCAAGCACTGTGCCAGGGAGACAGGACTAAAGAAGACGGGCATGGTCCCTGCCCACATGGAGCTTCCAGTGAAATATGGTAGATACTAAACAGATTCACAATTAGGGTTAAGTGTTGGGGGAGGTTTTACAACAACGTAATCTAGTCTCATCTAGGGGGTTTCAGGGATGTTTTCTCCAAAGTAAACAGTGTTTAACAGTTAAAGGAAGCTACACCAAGGAAAATGTATCAGCTGCAGTTGAAATAGAAGTGCTAGGGCCTCCCTGGTGATCCAGCAGTTAAGACTTCACCTTCCAATGCAGGAGATGCAGGTTCTTTTCTCTGGTCGAGAAGCTAAGATCCCACATGCCACACAGCCAAAAAAATAAAAAAAACAGAGGCAATACTGTAACTGATCCAATAAAGACTTTAAAAATAGTGCACATCAAAAAATAAAATAAAATAAAAATAGTCCACATCAAATAGGAGTGCTTAAGTGTTCAATATTCTCTCATGATATTTGCAAGGTCCTCGACCTCCCCTAATGTGAGAATGTTGAGAAAATGTCAGTGTGTACTCTAAGTCCACCCAAAGATTGCCATTGATATTTGAATAATTTTAGATTCCCTGATTCTATTTGTCATATTATGATGTATTATTTATACCATAACCAGAGGATTCTTTTGAAAACATTGATGATACCCCTCTCAGCTTCAAACCTGCCAATGATTTTACATCTGTATCTGTTATCTATTGTCTCAGTAATACTGTATAGCAAATAATCACAAAACCCCAGTGGAATATAATCACAAATATGAGAGGTTCTGCTGATTGAATTGGGCTCAGCTGATCTTGATTATGTTGGTGCAACAAACCAAGGGATGAGCTGCACATTGTTTGATCTCTCAGCTGGATAACTGGATTGCCCCAGTCACTGTTCCACAGTCCTAGTCTCCAGCGGGCTGGCCAAGGCAAAGCAGCTAGAGTGAGGAAGCCCAATCATGCAGTGTTTCTCAAGCCTCCACTTGAATTGTTTGCTAATATCCCATTGGTGAAAGCCAAGTGACACAGCCAAGCCCAGAAGTATATGCTAAGTTATATAACAACAGTCATGCATATAAGGAGGAGTAAAGAACTGGAGTCACAGCATCTCACAAAGAATAAAATCCAGATGCCTCACCATAGCCTACATAACCTGGCCCTCCTGACCTCAAATGTCATCTTGTTTTCTTGATTGCTAGTTTTCAGTGTTTAGTATAGACTCTGGAACATAATAAGTGCTCAATAAATGTTTCTTCAGTGAATGAATGAATGAACATTGTGGTCTTCTCTTGGCACGTGCTGATTAATTGGGCATGAATTTGCCTCTAAAAAAAATTCAACATGGTTGTTTACTTTTTAGTTTCAGTGTATATCATAGAGATATCATTACAAGTTGGGCTTTATTTAAGGTACTAATTTGATATTTACCCCATAAATTTCTGAAAGTGTCATAGCATGGTGGTGCTCCTTTCCGTAAATATTTTAGGATTAGAGAAGAGGCCTCAGGCTGCAGACAAATCAGAAAAAGAGATTTCCCCAAATCATTGTTATTGCAGTACCTCTGACAGAATGGCTGATTTAGGCGCTTGTTATCTCCTGAGATGTTCTGAGCCTGTGGTATGAATTTAAGGAGTCTTGTGCAATTACATGGTTTTGATAAATCCTATACTGCAACTTGTTTTTTCTGGGAGCATGTTAAAGAGTTACTATGGACTCTCAAGACCAGACTGTCATTTCCACATCAGTGTTTGTTCACTCTGTGTCCCCAGCACATAGCTCAGGGGGCTAGAAATAAGTCTATGAAGTAAATGGATGATCCAGGTAAAATGAAGTAAGATAATGAAAATGAAGAGAATATTAAAAGTGACAGGGACGTCCCTGGTGGCCCAGTAGCTAAGATTCTGCACTCCCAATGCAGAGGGGCGCTGGGTTCAATCCCTGGTCAGGGAACTAGATCCCTCATGCCACAACAAAAATCAAAGATCCTGAGTGCCACAAATAAGACCTGGCATAGCCAAATAATTTTTTTTTAATGATGGAAAAGTAGAACTGACTTGATTTGGGATAGAGAGGTGGCCAAGAAAGTCAGTGAGAACCTCTGGGTCTGTGGAATCTAGGGGCCCAGGAGCCAAACTTGCAGAATTCTTTAGGATTCGGGAACAATGTAGCCAATTTTCTTCAATGCCCCAGCCGTAATCTCCTAGTCCCCTTAGTCTTTCTATGCATACCAGCCTCCCTTCTAGCAGTGACACCTACAACTTTGCCAGCAGCCTGCCTTCAGGCTTTTTGCCATGGTAAGCATCTACCTAGTGCTTGAGAGTAAACATCCCCCGATGGATATGGGGGTACAACTAATCCCAGCTCCCTCACCTTTTGAGATAAATCTAACATATGTGTATTTTGAGGTCTCTCAAAGTTTTCCCCCATGGAGTTAACCTCCGGTGGCCTAGTGTGGTGGTGGTGATGGTGTTCAGTCGCTCAGTTGTGTCCAGTTCTTTATGACCCCATAGTAGCTGGAATAGTAACCCATTCTTTATGTACTGCCTTTCCTTCCTTAAGATTAATTCCCCATCTACTTGTATTCCTGGCAACTCCCAATAAAGTGCTTGCACCTGAATCCACAGCGTAGTGTCCACTCTGGGGGAAACCCACGCTAAGATAGATAGTTTGTGAGCAAAGCAATCCTAGTACGAGCACTAAGCTCCAGCAAGACATCTTGCAACCCACACAGGAGAACTGGAGGGACCCCCTTTTGCACCCCCACCTCCCTAATCCAGTGTTTCCCTTTCCCACTCATCTCGGGCTCATCTCTGAGGATCCCAAAGTGCCCGGAATGAGAAGTTTCACTATTTATTTCACAGGATGCAAAATCCATTTTTATTTTATCTCTTTCCAGACAGTTGGTTTGTTTTAATGGACTGCTCTTCTGCCTGTGCATAATTCTTCTCTAAATTAAATTCTCTTCTCAGCCTCACGTAATACACACTGGGCTGTCAGCTCATTACTTTTACATCCTCCCTTGTTCTGTTTATGCAAAGGTTTAATTAACTATGAATTGCTGCGTAGGCAACAGGAAAAAGCCCACTCCCCAGGTGGCTGTGGGACTCAACTCCATGAGGAAAGAGAAGCAATAGAGTCTGTGGGAAGTCTCTGGAGGTGAGGAGAGAGTGTGAAGATTTTCATTCTCTACCTCGTCTTTCAGTGATTTATTATTCACTAAGTATGTATTAAGTTGCTGTTGTGTGCTGGGCATCATTCTAGGTGTGAGAGTGGTGAATCAGAGAGACATGGGCCTGCTCTCACAGCGTTTACAGTCTGTTACGGGGAACAGACAGTGTCTTAAGTTATCTATTGCTATATAACAAATCACTTCCAACAATAATAAACATTCATTATATATCACGTTTTTCAATTCCAGTAGCTCAAATGTGATCACATGTGGGTCAGACACTTAGGAGCACCTTGACTGGGAGGTTCTGGCTGAAAGTATCTTCTGAGATTGTCTGCAGTTAAAGTCATCTTGGCTGCAGTCATCCAAAGGCTTCACTGGGTTGATGGATCACCTCCAAAGTGCATCATTCACGTGGCTGGCAAGTTTGTCCTGGTTTTTGGCAGGAGGCCCTGGTTACTCTTTATATGGGTCTCTCCCTGGGATGCCTGAGCATCCCAATGGCAAGGGCTGCTGGATTCCTGAAGCAGGACAGAACACTACCCTTGATGATGTGACCTTGAAAGTCATATGTCCATGACCATCATTTCTTCTAGACTCTATCAGTCACACCAGCATGATTCAAAGTGGGAGGAGACTGTACAATGACATGAATACTAGGAGGTGAGGATCATGGGGTGCCATACTGGAGACTGTCTAACACAATAAGTAGACAAAGACAGCAAAAAATTGCACATCGTGATCAGTGATGTTAAGAAAAGAGTAATGTTGATGGCGACTGACAAAGGACAGCAGACTACACACAAAGAAGGTAGTCAGGAGAGGCGCCTCTTTCTAGCTGTGTAAACCAGCAAAATTTCCTCAGCCTTTTTAACCCTCAGCGTACTTATTTATGAAAGGGGAACAATAATCATTCTTAGCTCACAGAGTGACGTGAGGCTCAAATGGGACCAGAAGCACGAACGTTCAATTGCTATTTTAGTTTCTGCATTTAAGTGGTTACATCTCTGCTTCCAAAGGACCAATAACCTTAACTGGGAGAGGTGGGTGGTCCCCTTGCTGCCAGCTTCTGAAGGGAAGTCTTAAAAACCTTTGGGCAGAGACCAGAGCCCCTAGGACCCAGCTGAGCTACACAGCCAGCCAAAGAGAAACTTGATTGTTCTCTGGCTTCCAGCTAAGAAAACGCATTTGGCTGAAACATATTTGTCAAGCTCTCGTGTCCTGGGATGAGCATAGAGCCAGGCAGGTTTGGTTCATCCGTCCGGAGAAGGACACCTCTTTCACAGAATTTCAGCTCAGTCGGTGCTGGATGGAATAAACAAACTCTAGAATTCACAATTCTGGATGAAAAAGACAGGCACAGCTGGATTTTGTCATTTTTCCACCCCCTGTCCTGGGCAGGAAATGAGAGTCAGGATCCATTCCCGGAGCTCCCGCGCCTTTATTTTGCCAGCTGCTGTACATACTCAAGCTTCTCTGTCCTCGTTGGCCAAAGGAGGTACCTTTGACCAGCAGCAAAGATAAAATTATGATGATATTTAATACACAATGCTCAAGATAGTGTAAGAAATGAACAGCGTTCTCCAAGACGGAAGGGAATGAAAATTGGTTTGACCTCTCTGTGGGCAAACTGACAACCACAGCAGTAATTTAGAAGAAGCCTTTAAAAAAGGAAACCTTTTGAATCAAACAATATTTGTCTGCACTTACTATATATTGGAATGCATTTTTTTTCTTTTATTTATTTTTAATTGGAGGATAATTGTTCTATAATGTTGTGCTCTTCTCCATACAAGAACATGAATCAGCCCTAAGAATACAAAAAGCCCTTCCCTCTTGAACCTCTCTCTCACCTCAGCCTCTATCTCATCTCTCTAGGTTGTCACAGAGAACCAGTTTGAGCTCCCTGGGTTATACAGCAACTTTCCACTAGCTATCTGTTTTACATACGGTAATGATATGTTTCAGTGCTACTTGGGTTAACTTAATATATATCCTACAAACAGATTGTTCCTCCCTTTCACCACCCCAACCCTGGGCCAGACAGTAGGGTCTCATTAGTTATGCATTTTATACATAGTAGTGCATACGTTTTTAGTTTATCACAGAGTGGTATCCAGGCAAGAATACTGGAGTGGGTAGCCATTTCCTTCTCCAGGGAATCTTCCTGACCCAGGGATCAAACCCAGGTCTCCTGGATTGCAGCTGGATTCTTTATCATCTGAACCACTAAGGAAGCCAAAGAGAAAGTGTTAGCTGCTTATCATGTCTGACTCTTTGTGATCCTATGGACTGTAGCCAACCAGGCTCCTCTGTGCATGGAATTCTTCAGGTAAGAATACTGGAGTGGGTTTCCATTCCCTTCTCCAGGGTATGAACCTGGGGTTGAACCTGGGTCTCCTACATTGCAGGCAGATTCTTTACTATCTGAGCCACCAGGGAAGTATAGGTATCAATCCCAATCTCCCAATTTATCCCCACCCCATTCCCCAGTTGGTATCCATATGTTTGTTCTCTACATCTGTGTCTCTATTTCCTCTTTGAAGATAGGTTCACCTGTACCATCTTTTCTAGATTCCATATATGTGTGTGAATATATGAGGTACTAGAAGAGTCAAATTCATAGACTCAGAAAGTACAGTGGTAGATGCCAGGGGCCAGGGGATAGGGGGAGGCACAAGGAGGATTCAGTGTTTAGAGGAGACAGAGTTTCAATTTAGGAAAGTGAAAAATTCAGGCGATGGATAATGGTGAGACTTGCACAACAATGTGAATGTACTTAGTGCCACTGAATTGTACAGTCAAATATAGTTAAAATAGCATGTTTTATGTGACTTTTATCACAACAAAAAATCTTTTTTAAAAAGCATACCCTTTGAAGGAGCAATTCCACATATGGAATTTATCCTATTGAAATAATTAAGGCTATGTACCAAGTCCTAGGGTTTCTCAGGTGGTGCTAGTGATAAAGAACTTGCCTGCCCATGCAGGAGACTTATGAGATATGGGTACAATACCTAGGTTGGGAAGTTCTCCTGCAGGAGGGCATGCCTGTATTGAATAATACCCACTCCAGTATTCTTGCATGGAGAATCCTGTGGACAGAGGAGCCTGGAGGGCTACTGTTCACAGGGTCGGCGCAAAGAGACACACACAACTAAGTGACTTAGCACACACACACCAGGTCCTAAAGCATTTACATGGAAATACTTTTATAATATTACATTTTAAAAAGAACTTTGCATGATAATATGTATAATAGGATCCTACATTTTTAGAAAAAGATATAGACTTGATCAACACAAGTGATTAAAGTTCATATTTTAATCTTGCATCAGATAATAGAGACTTTTTTTAGCTCATATCAAAAATTTACAAAAACTGATCATTTAGTAAGTCTTTGTCAAAGTGAGAGGGTAACAGGTAGGAAGGCCAGAGGTCTCCAGGCAGCAGGAGGAAATAAACTGCAACTGGCAGAATTTTTTTTTTTTTCCCTTCTCTGTTGACAAAGCCGGTTCTGCCTAAGACTAACTTTTTTTTCCCCTTTCTTAAACCCTGGGCTGATAATGGCTCAACAAACCAGTATTCACGTCAATTGTTTGTTTGTTTGTTTTTTAATTAATTAAGTTTTTTCTTTATGGCCAGGGATGACACGCCTCGTGCCATCTGATCTCAAAACTGCATATTGTGGGAGAGTGGCCTGATAAAACTCTCTCAGCCTTGAGGTGTCTTTCTTACCTGATTAGCAGCTTCCTAACAGACATAATCTTGTTGAGAAACCTGTATGCAGGTCAAGAAGCAAAAGTTAGAACTGGACTTCGAACAACAGACTGGTTCCAAATTGGGAAAGGAATAATCAAGGCTGTATATTGCCACCCTGCTTGTTTAACTTATGTGCAGAGTACATTATGCGAAATGCTGGGCTTGATGAAGCACAAGCTGGAATCAAGATTGCCAGGAGAAATACCAATAATCTCAGATATGCAGGTGATACCACCCTTATGGCAGAAAGTGAAGAGGAACTAAAGAGCCTCTTGTTGAAAGCGAAAGAGAAGAGTGAAAAAGTTGGCTTAAAATTCAACATTCAGAAAATTAAGATCATGGCATTCAGACCCACCACTTCATGGCAAATAGACGGAGAAACAGTGGAAACAGTGGCTGACTTTATTTTGGGGGGCTTGCTCCTTGAAAGAAAAGTTATGACCAACTTAGACAGCATATTAAAAAGCAGAGACATTACTTTCCAACAAAGGTCCATCTAGTCAAAGCTATGGTTTTTCCAGTAGTCATGTATGGATGTGAGACTTGGACCATAAAGAAAGCTGAGTGCCAAAGAATTGATGCTTTTGATCTGTGGTGTAGGAGAAGACTCTTGAGAGTCCCTTGGACTGCAAGGAGATCCAACCAGTCCATCCTAAAGGAAATCAGTCCTGAATATTAATTAGAAGGACTGATGTTGAAGCTGAAAATCCAATACTTTGGTCACCTGATGTGAAGAACGGGCCCATTGGAAAAGACCCTGATGCTGGGAAAGATTGAAGGCAGGAGGAGAAGAGGACGGCAGAGGATGAGATGGTTGGATGACATCACCGACTCAATGGACATGAGTCTGAGCAAACTCTGGGAGTTGATGATGAACAGGGAGGCCTGGCCTGCTGTAGTCCATGGGGTCGCAAAGAGTTGAACACAACTCAGTGACTGAACAGAATTGAACTGAACTGAACAGACGTAAAACACCTTGCTGAAGACTAGAAAGGGGGTACTCTTTCTGTCCCCTTCTAACGTCTATGTCAGAAGCTTTCCCTATCTCGATTACACTTTAATAAAACTTTGCTACACAAAAATCTCCAAGCAGTCAAGCCTCGTCTCTGACCCCGGATCGAAATCCTCTCCTCTGGAGGTCACAAATCCTGGTGTAACACAAGGCTCATAGCAGCAACCTTTCAAAAGACAGTCAATAAATGTCAAAGACTTGATATCATTAGCTTATATTCTATGATAGCAATGGAATTCCATTTTAAATCACCAAACTGCCTGCTAAAAAGGAAAATACTGTTTTGTGAATTAAGAAACACTCTTTAAGTGGGATATAGAGGAAATCACAAGAGAATTACAAAATACTTAGAACTGAGAAGCAATAAAAATACTACATACCAATCTCATAGTGTGCTACAGGCTAAAACAGGACATCAAAGAAAACATGTAGGCTTCATAAACTAACAAAGAAATAATTGTGGCTTAGAGAACTGTTCCTCAGTGTCCATTGTCCCTCTTTCTTGTAATAATAAGACCTGTGGTTTTTAGGTAGGCACATGGCTGCTCAGAACGAAGACCACGTTTCCCAGCCTTTCTCATAGTCTGAATGGCCAGTGGTGACATTCTAGCCAGTGGACTGTAAACCAAAACAATATGTACAGTTTTCTGATCAAGTCCTCAAAGGGATTTCTTGACACTTTATAGCTTCCTGCTGGTGGAAATGTAAACATTGTGGTGGTAGGTTGGCTGTGGTACAGTAAGTAATTTGTCTGCTCTTTGTCCCAAGTTCCTGTCATGGAGCTTCAGAAACCTTGGAGATTTCCTAAGTGGTGAGAGCATCTCTATTATGCTAATGAAACGACTGAGGATGGGACCCTAGAGTGCATCAGGATAGGGGCTGGTCACTAGAAAGATCAAGCACATGATTAGAAGGCTGAGACTTGCAAGCGCCCAACCTCTGGAAAGGGGGCAGTGGGCTCGATATTGAATTTTATCAAGTGGTCAATGATTTAATCAATTGTGCCCATTTAATAAAACCCTGGACACCAAAGCTCAGAGAAGCTTCCAGATTGGTACACACACTGATGTACTGGGAGAGTGATGCACCCTGACCCCACGGGCATGGCCATGGAAGCTCTGTATCATGATGCTCCTAGTCCCCTTCCTATGTGTATCCTTTTGAACCTATAAATATCACACTTCCAGGGAGTGCTATGGATCATTCTAACAAGTTATCACCCCTGTGTGGAGTTATGGGAACTTCCAAGACTAGTAGCCAGTTGGTCAGAAGTTTGGGTGGCCTGGACCCCCTTGCAACTGCTATCTAAAGGAAAGGCAGTCTTGTGAAAGGATAAGCCCTTAACTTATGGGATTTGATGCCAACTCTGGATGATTTGCATCAGAATTGTTATCACAATACTTCTAATTGGGGTGCATACAGAGTAGTGAATGACTGTACACGTTTTCCCAGCACGGAGGGGTTTCCTAGGACATAGGACTTTCAGTGCTAAAACCAAAAAAGTCCCAGACAAACCATTACTCTATGCTGTGGCTCTTCTAAAGGAATAAGGAGGGCTTCCCTGGTGGTCCAGTGGTTACAAGTCTGTCTTCGAATGCAGGAGACATGGCTTCACTCCCTGGTCCGAGAAGATGCCACATGCCACGGAGCAACTGAGTCTGTGTGCCACAACTATTGAAGCCCGAGAGCCCTCGGGCCCATGCTCCACAACAAGAGAAGCTACTGCAGAGACAAGCCCATGCACGACAATTAGAGAGTAGTCCCTGCTCGCCAAAACTAGAGGAAGCCCGTGAACAGCAAGGAAGACCCAGTGCAGCCAAAATAATAATAAATAAATTTTTAAAATAAAAAATAAAGGCCTAAGGACAAGGGCAACACCTTGAAGACTGCTAGAGCAAAAAGACAAAAGATCCTGAGTCCCTAAGGAATTCATGGAGCAGAACCTCCTCCTCCTTTTAGACCTGGATTGGCTACTTCTAGCATTTTATGTGAGAAATAAATATTTGTCCTCTTAGAGCCACTATTTTTGCTAAACACGGACTCACCTAATTTTGGTACCTTAAAGTAAAGTGCTGAACATAACAAATACCCAAGTGACTACGGGTTGGGTGATAGCAGTGTTGACTCAGATATTGCATGTTGGAAAGTTAGTAATCCTTGTTACACAGAGACTAAATATTTGGCAAAACAGCCTTGCACTGCTTCGGAAGATAGAGCACAGATTCAGTGAGGCTGTAGTGCCAGAGGAATACCAAAAGTAAATTCAAAACAAGTTTGAAAGTTTATTTCTAAGAGAAAAAACTGGCTGTGAGTGTTTGACAAACAATTGACTTGACATGTACCAACAAGAAGTGGGCTCCAAAGCTTTCTTATCCACAAGGAGAACCCACTCTGAATGGCCTACCTCACACGTGTCCAGGGAAGATAATGGGCAAGAAAGAACATCTAAAATGGTAATGCCAGAAGACATCAAAGATGATGAACTAAAGAGTTCCTCCAAGACAGGGAATCCTACTGGATGGGCAGTAGGGTTTGATCAACTGTTAGAGAGCATTTGCTGTTTTGTGCTTCACCTTCCCCTATGTCCAATGGGACTTTTTATTATTGCTCTTCTGATCCTCCTTCACCACTGTATATTGACCATGTGAGAGGCAGATAATTAATCCTTTTTAAATATTTTTATTTATTTATTTGGCCACACCGGGTCTTAGCTGTTTCAGGCAGGATCTTCAGTCTTCATTGCATCATGCAGGATCTTTAGTTGTGGCATGTGAGATCAGTTCCCCAACCAAGGATCGAACCAAGCCCCCTACATTGGGAGCATGGAGTCCTAGCCACTGAACCACCAGGGAAGTCCCTCTCTTGTACTTTTTAAGTCACTGCACCATAAAGAGCCACACAAGGACCTAATGGAGGAGACCAAAACCCAGAGATCCTAGATTTTGAGTTGGGTTCAATAACTGCAGGGGACCTTGGAGCTGTGTCCTTTGATGTAGGGATGATTGGGAAGATGAGGACACATGGATGCTTGGGAAACAAAGGGATGGACTGTGCCAGGACTGTGAGTGGTTCTCAGTACACTTTGTCCTTTCTTCCAACAGTAACAGATCCCTTAATTTTTAGCTGGACATAGGGTTTCTCAGAGTAAAAGCCAAATTTACCAGGATCTCTTGTGTGGCCATAGGAAGAACTTGCCAATGAGATATGAGCAGATAGGATGCATATAACTTCTCGGTCATATCTTCATGGGAGGGAATCCTTTCTTCCCCTCCTTTATATGCTTGCTGGAACAGCCATAGAGATAAATTATCTTGCAATACATTGACAAGAACCAAACCCTACAAACAAGGAAACAGAAGGATCCTGAGTCCTTAAGGCTTTTGTGAAGCACAGTGACTATGCCAGCCCTGGATCTCCTACCTCTTAAATTTTCATGTGTGAGAAAAATAAACTTTTGCCTTATTTAAGCTGCAGTTATTTTGGGTCTCTGCTATATGGAGTCAACTCTCTAATGCTAACTAGTGTAAGGAATATTGCATTCACTTTCAAACCTAGAAAGAAAACTCAAAAAGTAGAAATAAGCAAGTAAAAATAAGAGCAGGATTAATGAAATGGGAAAAAACAGTTTTGACAAGAAGTTTCTGAAACTTGACAAGAAGTTTTAACAAAGAACAAGCAAGTTCTCTGACAATAATAATTACGGAGATAAACTTTTTACAAAATTGATCATGAAAAAAAGAAAAATGGTACAAATAATATTCTTGTTAGATCATGATTAATATACAAGAAAAGTTTAATGATACTAGATTCTTACAAATCACTTTAGCTTGACATAAAATGGATACAGGAGAATTTTTCTGTAAAAGTATAGAATACAAAAATTGACAAAGAAAACAAAAAAATCTGACTACGTCAATAATTGTTTTTTAATTGAGTCATTTTTCAAAATTCTTCTCCTCCTCAAAAATATACTAGGTCCAGACAGTTTTCTTAAATATTTATTTGGCTTCCTTGGGTCTTAGTTGCAGCATGCTGGATCTTCATTGTGGTGCACAGGCTCAGTAGTTGCAGCAGCGGCTCAGGTTTAGTTGCCCATGGCATGTGGGATCTTAGTTCCCTGGCTAGGGATCGAACCTACATCCCCTGTGTGGCAAGACAGATTTTTAATCACTGGATCGGCAGGGAAGTCCTCCAGACAGTTTCATAATCAAATTTTACCACACGTTCAAGGAACAGACTATTTCTGTATTATATAAATTCTTTCAGAGAAAAGAAAGGTACTGGACCATTTTATGAGACTATATTAACCTTGATTCTAAAACCAGATATGGATAATTAATTAGCTCTACTGCAGTGAAAACCCCAAATCTCCATGGCTTACATACACAAAGATTATTCCTCATTCATATTACATGTGGACTACAGGTCAGCTGAGGTCACAGCCCAGGCTGCATCTGTGTTCCGTCTGTTTTCAGGGATCCAGGCTAAAGGAGCAATCCCTTTGTGGAAAATGCTCATTTGTGGGGCAGAGAAAAAGTCACAGAGCTGGTAAGGAATTGTAATGCCTCTCAAAATCTCTTAGTTTAAGTTGGGGACTGACAGTCACTTCCACACACAGGTTCAAGATCAAACTTGAAAAAAGGGAATGTAGCATTAAATCATTATTAACAATGATGCAATCTTCCACAGACAGTATAAGAAAAAAGTTACAGACCAATTTCACCTATAAATATTAATATGAATAAAACAAAACAGTCCATTGAATTCAATTTTCTAAATATCATAATATCTGATCAAATACAATTTAGGTCAGGAATTTATACAAGAATGGGTAAAAGTTAGAAAACTTGACAATGTTATGTATCACATTGACATGCTGAGAGATAAAAACATATATATTTTCTCGATACTTCCTAAAAACTATCCAATAAAATTCAACAGGCATTCCTACAATTTAAGCAAATGAAATATAGGTTTTTTAACCTAAATGTAATAAAAGCTATAATAAACATTTTTATTCATGGCTAAATTTCAAGGGATTTCCATTAAAATTAGAAATAACACACAAATGTCTGTTATTTCCCCTCCTGTTTTTCTGCCAATCCTAGTCAATTTCATAGGCAGAAGAAGAAATATTTGCTATAAGGATTGGAAAAATAAAAGTTAAAAATGTCATTATCTGCCTACAATTTGATTGCCACTCTAAAAAAATCTCAGACAATCTAAACATTACTAGAACAAATGAGCTATTTTAGTTCAGTTGGTTTACTGAAGTCGAATTTTTCAAAATTCCATCAGTAATTTTTATATACTAAATATAGCCTAACTAGAAATGTATAAAGAATTTTTTTAAAAAAACAGTATTCACATAGTCAAAAATCAAGGTACCTGGGAATAAATCTAACCCAAAAAAGTGAGATTTTATGAAAAAAGTTACAAAGCATATTGAAACATTTTTGGGAGGCCTGAATAAACGGCAAGCTATATTATGGATGAGAAGGGAGATATACCATGAAGATGCCAATTCTCCATAAATTTATTTGTAAACTCCATAGGAGTCTAATTAAAATCCAAATAGGGTTTTTCATGGAACTTGTGCTGATTCCAAATTTTCAAGAAAGAGCAAAAAATCTAAGGATAGCCAAGCGAAGTGAGTGAAGTGAAGTCACTCAGTCGTGTCCGGCTCTTTGCGACTCCATGGACTGTAGGCCTATCAGGCTCCCCTGTCCACGGGATTTTCCAGGCGAGGGTACTGGAGTGGGTTGCCATGTCCTTCTCCAGGGGATCTTCCCAACCCAGGGATCGCACCCAGGTCTACTGGCATTGTAGGCAGACGCTTTACCGTCTGAGCCATTAGGGAAGCCAAAGAACAAGAAAAGACGTGGTTAAAAGATAGAAAAGAGGACTTCCCTGGTGGTACAGTGGATAAGAATCTGCCTGCCAAAAGTAGGGGATACACATTGTCTCCCTGGTCCAGAAAGATTCCACAGGCCTTGGGGCAACCAAGGTCAAGCACCACAACTACTGAGCCTGAGGGCCGCAACTACCGAAGACTGTGCACCGAGAGCCTGTGCTCTGCGACAAGAGAGGCCGCCACAGAGAGAAGCCAGTGGGCTGCAACAGTCACCCCCGCTCTCCAGACCTAGAGGAAGACTATGCACAGCAACGAAGACCCAGAACAACCAACTAAATTGAGCAATTAATTAAAAATGGAACCATGTAGCACTTACTCTCTTTAAAAAAAAAAAAGATAGGAACGATATGGCTAAACAGCAGTAACTGAAGCATATGGTATTGGTGCAGGAGTAAAACCGTGGTCCCCTAGAACAGAATAGAGAAGATAAAAGCAGATTCATCTATGTATATGAGAGCATTACACATCTATACCACCTTTCAACTGTTTGGGAGCAATCTGTCTTCTGTATGAAAAAAAAATTGTACTTTTGTTTCAGGCCACACATAATTTTTTAAATTGTGGGGGGATTAAGATGCAAATGTGAAAAACAATTTTTAGAAGAAAATGTACACTTTCTTTCTGACCTCATAACTGGAAAGAATTAAAGAGATAAAAAAAATCATAAAGGAAAGATTGACAAATTAAAGCAAAAACATTCTCTCTGAAAAAAAAAAGGTACTATAAACAAAGTGAGACAACTAAACCAAGTGATTTAAGCTGTTTGAGATATATGGCACCAACTCACAAATTAATTCCCAGAGTATGTAAAGGACATCTACAAATCAATAAGAAAATACAGAGTCTTCAAATAAGGTGATCCTGAAATCAAAAGTTACAATAGCAGGTGCCCGAAATTGCAGGTGCTAATTTTTGACCAAGCTATTTCTTACTCCAGCACCTTTAGACTCCAGCACAATGAAGCTCAATTTGTTAGAAGTGATAAATGCCTGCATCAATCAGAAGCAGGCAGAAGTTTGCGATAAGATTTGAAATGGAGTAATTTGGTGTTGCTGGAGGACAGGGTGAGATAGAAAAAGCAGATATGAGAAATGAGAAAGCGGGGAGGAAAGCATGGCTCAAATAAACAAACAAACTCGGACCTAGGGAAAAATGAGAGTGAGCTTATTGACAGAGAGGCACATGAGGATCAATAAGTTCATCAGAGACATCTCTGCCCAAATCTGGGATGGGAAGAGTGGCTTAGCAGTAGTGCCATAAAGAGAAATTCCAGAGTTTGAGTCAATAGTGAGGTCAACAAGAACCAACCGTGGGACGTGGGACTATTAATAGACTAAGGCCACCTTGAGCTACACATCAGAAACAGGTGTTCACAGGACAGGAGGTGAGAGCTACTCTCTTCCCTTCACTAATCAGACAAATACTTGGAAATGGTGATTCATTCTAGGCCTCCCACGATGGGGAAGGCACCTAGGAAAATTGACTTTCCCATCAACAAAAGGTTGAAAGCCATTTCCATTGAGTGAGTATGTATTATAAACCTACTGTTGGTTCATCCAAGTACTAGGTATTGGGTTTACAATGATGGTCAAGACATACATAGTCTCCACCTTTAGAGACTAGGCTGTGTCAGGAAGGGGCCAATGGAGAAAGTTCAACAATGCTTCATTGGAATGTGTAACATTTTATGGTGGTAATATATAAGGCACAAGGGGCTTCACAGGCAGTGCAGTGGTAAAGAATCCACCTGCCAGTACAGGAGACCCCAAAAAACAGGTTCGATCCATCTGTCAGGAGGATCCCCTAGAGTAGGAAATGGCAACCCTCTTCAGTATTCTTGACTGGAAAATCCCATGGACAGAGGAGCCTGGCAGGCTACAGTCCCTGGGTCACCAAGAGTTAGACACAACTGAGCAACCGATCACACTCATATAAGGCACAAAAGGAGCCGAGGAGAGTCATTGCATCAGTCAACTTAGATTAACTTTTGCTGTTGTAACAAGCAGTCCCTAGGCTTCAACAGTTTGTAACCATAAATGTTGAATTCTCAGTCTAATGATATCCATTGTGATCTGACTGTGGTTCTTTTCTTTCCTGCTCTTCATTCTAGGATCCAGAACGGAGAACCAGGCTCTATGTCAATCTCATATCAGAGAGGAGAGCACAATGAGAGTGGCACTTGTTCTTAAAGTTTCTGATCAGAAATTTTATACTTTTTCCTATCACATTCCAGTGGACAAAGTATTAGTTATAAGGACAGCCCTTGTGGCAGTTTGGTGGAAATAAAACCCTCTTGCAAGGATGGGTCCAATGGGGAAGAGTTTGAATGGAAGAGTGAGCAAATATTTCGAAAAAATAAAATCTATCAGTAGAAAAATATAGTTGACTTACAATGTTAAGTTTCTGCTGTACTGGAAAGTAAGTCAGTTATACATATATCCACTCTTTCTTAGATTCTTTTCCCATATAGATAATTACAGAGTATTGAGTAGAGTTCCCTGTGTCATACAGTAGGTTCTTATTAGTTATCTATTTTGTATATAGTGGAAAGTGGAGTCGCTCAGTTGTGTCCGACTTTTTGCAACCGCATGGACTGTAGCCTACCAGGCTCCTCCATCTATGGGATTTTCCAGGCAATAGTACTGGAGTGGGCTGACATTTCCTTCTCTGGGGATCTTCCCAACCCAGGGATCAAACCCAGGTCTCCCACATTGTAGACAGACGCTTTACCATCTGAGCCACCAGGGAAGTCCCTATATATATAGTAGTGTATATTTATTAATCCCAATCTCCCAATTTATCCCTCCCCTTCCCTTTTCCTCCCAGTAAACATAAGTTTGTTTTCCACAAACTCTGTTTCTGTTCTGTAAGTTTATTTGTGTCATTTAATACATACTCTTATATTTTGTTGTTTTACAGTTGTTTAGTCGCTAAGTTGTGTCTGATTTTTTTTGCAACCCCATTGACTATAGCCCACCAGGCTCCTTTGTTCATGGGAAATCCAGGCAAGAACACTGCAGTGGGTAGCCATTCCCTTCTCCAGGGGATCTTCCCGACCCAGGGATCAAACCCATGTCGCTTGCATTGGCAGGCAGATTCTTTAGCACTGAGACACAAGGGAAGCCTGTATATTCTGATATATAGTATAAGGAAAAAAATGAATGTATATGTAAAGAAAAAAACACTAATGTTCATGTTAGAAATAGTCACAGTAGACAAAATGGAAAATAACTGAAATGCCCACCAAGAATAGAATCGATCAAAAAATTATGGCATATTCATACAATGGGGTAACACACAGGAAGGAGAGAGTGAGCTGCTGCCCCATGCCACAACATAGATGAGTGTGAGGAGCCAGATGCAAACAGTGAACACAGTGTGATTCCATTTACATGAAGTTGAAAAGGAGGCAACACTGATCTATGGGGATAGAGGTCTGAATAGCAGTTACTTTCGAAAAGTATCTGCTAAAGAAATAGGAGGGAGTCTTATGAATGCTGCAGCTGTTTTATATCTTGATTCGAGCTTCTGTATACTGAAAATGGGTTCACTTAAGTGTGCATGCTGCTGCTGCTGCTGCTGCTGCTAAAGTTGCTTCAGTCGTGTCCAACTCTGTGCGACCCCAGAGATGGCAGCCCACCAGGCTCCTCTGTCCCTGGGATTCTCCAGGCAAGAATACTGGAGTGGGTTGCCATTTCTTTCCCCAAAGCATGAAAGTGAATTCACTCAGTCGTGTCTGACTCTTAGCGACCCCAAGGACTGCAGCCTACCAGGCTCCTCCGTCCATGGGATTCTCCAGGCGAGAGGACTGGAGTGGGTTGCCATTGCCTTCTCCATAAGTGTACATGAGTTATCTTAATTATTAAAGAAGAGAAAAAATAGGACTTCCCTGGCAGTCCAATAGCTTAGACTCTGAGCCCCTAGTGCAGGGAGCATGGGTTTGCTCCCTGGTCTGGGAACTAGAGCCCACGTACCACAACTATGAGTTCACATGCTGCAACTAAAAAAGATCGTGCATGCCTCAACAAACACTGAAGATCCCACATCCGGCAATGAAGACCTGGCACCACCAAATAAATAAATTTTAAAAAAAGAAGAAGAAGAAAAAATCTGTACCATAGATCCCTAACCTGAAAAGATGGCACCTCTCAGGAAAGGCTTGCTAGAGGAAGTTTCTTATAAACTCAGACCTGGGACTTCCCTGGTGGTCCAGTTTTGGTTAAGATTACCATTGCAGGGGGCACAGGTTTGATCCCTGGTCAGGGAACTAAGATGTCCCATGCTGCATGGCACAACCAAAATAAATGAACAAATACAAAATACTCAGACCAAAAAGATGAGCAGAAGTTAGCAGGTGACTCAGAGGAACTCACTGCAGGCAGAGGGACACATCTATGTGAGTCCTGGGGCATTGGAAAAGTCGTGGCACAATCAAGATGCTAAAACACTTTTGAAAAAGGCCAGCAAGTCAGCTGCCAAGGGAAGTGCTGAGAGCCTTGATTGGAAAGGGCCAGATGTTGCAAAACTTGAGGAGAATATTAAGGATTTTGGTCTTTGAGTGAAGAGCATGGGGCATCCACTGAATGGTTTTCAATAGGGAAATGGGACAGTGGTGTTTTTATTTCAGAATGAATCTCTGCCTACAGTAAAAATGGAGCTGAAAAGGCAAAATGGAAGCCAGCTAGGAGACTGCTGCATTTGCTTAAGCAGAAAAGGGGGGGGTCTGAAATAGAATAACTGACAGTAATGGCCACATGGGATTTTTGTCCTATTTTCTGTGCTGATTGACTATGGAGGTGAAAAGAAGGAACCAGATTCACAAGATATTTAGAAGGAAGAATGAACAGTACTACCAGATGTCATTTAGTGAATAGCAAACAGCTAAAACCAAACAAACAACAACAACAACAAAAAAAAAATGAGTTTGTCCTTCCTGCAAGGGAATATGTGAAGTGCTGGCCCAGTAGGAAGGGTTGCTGTGTGGAAGAAGCAGAAATACTTGGGTAAAACCAGAGTCGATGAGCAGAGTCACAAGGAATGACTTCCTCATGTCTGTGCTGTCCCGTCACGCTGCAGATCATCACTAGATGAAGTGCCAGGAGGAGCCGAGTAAGGCCGGATGAATGCCTTGCAGGGATTCTGTAGAGAGGAGCCAACTGAGGGTCAAACCAGCTGACATCCAAGGTCCTATGATGCAAAAAGTCTTGTGAACAATGGGCAGTTTATTTGTATCCTCTGAGGCTAAGTCTTTAAGTCTGGTCAAAATGGACATGAGTTTGAGAAAACTCTGGGAGACAGTGAAGGACAGGGAAGCCTGGAATGCTGCAGTTCGTGGGGTCATGAAAACTCAGACACAACTTAATGGCTGAGCAACAACAACAACTGATAAATGTCTCTGCCCAAAATATACCCATCACGCCAACCTTCCTTAATTCCTATATTTCCATGAAGTTTCCAGAGTATATTTTAATTACCTTTTTTCATCTTCATCAGCTCCCATGGGTCTCATGGAGGTGGTCTCGTAAACTATACTGGATCAGGGGTCATGTCTGAAATTTTTATTTCCAAGAACCCATCCCAAGGCCAGGTGCTACTGAGTGGATGAGTAGACCTACCCATGACTTTTTAAGTTGTCTAGTATTCCACTGTTCAAGTGTATCAACATGGAACAGTCTACCCCAAAGGTTCTGAAATCAAATAGGGTGGCTGAGGGGAGTAGCACAGAAAAATCACAAGAAGCTGCTACATTTATCATGTCTATTACTTTGGGGGCAGAGGTGTCAACTGAAAAGGACCATCATGTGTCTTTTGAACAACTCCTAGAAATCACACTGGTGAACAAATACTCAGGACCTTAAAAAAAAAAAAGTGAAGTAGGACTCAACTCTTGGTTGGAAATGCAGGTTTTAAATATTGAACACCTCAGAGGGCAATGCCAGTTTCAGCTCCTCTGGCTGACAGCTCCAAATGACAGCAATAAACCCAGGTGGCCCCATTGGCCAAGCAGATGTCCTGAGATGACAAGGGGCCCAAACATTGCCCCAGTTGCCATAGCATCTGTGTTTTCTAATGGCTGAATCCTGTTTAAGGGCACACATATGTGCTCTATCACCAAAGAAATGGAAGTACATACAACAGGAACAGGTAGCGTCATAATATCAGAAAGAGGACACGATCAACATTCAAATGAAGGTAGATGGGAGTTCTGACTCCTTCACTAAAATACTTCAAAGTCAGTTCAGAATGAATTGGAGTGGAGGGAGGTGGTGAGAAAAAAAGAGAGAGAGAGATGTAGTAACTAAAATTACTTACTCTTGTTATTACGGCAGTAACCCAGAAGAAGCAACATTAGACATACATTCAAGGTGAATCCTAAACAGGGCCATGGACTTGCTTTCCTCCCCCAAGTAGCTGGAAGCAGTTATTTAACAGGATTAAATCCCACTGATAACCCACTGAACTCCAAAGACAGTCTTCTTTCATTGGTTCAGGTCTGTAATAGCACAAGTGCTGTCTGAATCCAAACATCTCTTACCCACGTTCACACTGGCCATTCTTTTAAGATGCCCAACCAGGTGGTGTCTTCGCTGGGGTCCCCCAGAAGCTGGCCCTCCAATAAGGATTCCAGAGCAGATAGTTTAGTTAAAGCCTAGTAAGAAATGAAACTGGAATTCCCTAGTGGTTGAGAGTCTGCCTGCCAGTGAGGGGGGGTTGATCCCCGGTCTAGGAAGATTCCACATGATGCTAGGCAACTATGCCCATGCACTACACCTAAGGAGCCCACATGTCTAGAGACAGCTGTCTGCAGCAAGAAAAGCAACTTCTGCAGTAGGTTCATACACTGCAACTAGAGAAAGCCCACACACATCAATGAAGACTCGGCACAGCCAAAAATAAATAAGTTTTTTAGGTTAAAACTATTTAGGAAAAAAAGGAAAGTAATAGAACCATGGAAGAGGAATGACCCCATAAACAGGAGATGTGGAAGGGGGCTAACATCGGAGACACTGCATCTCTAAAGAATGGGTGGGAATCAAGACCCTCATTGCTTCTCTCCCACCTTCACCATGATCTCCTCTCACTGGCCAGACTCAAGCAGAAGCCAGAAGATGAGGGGTCCCAGGTAGTGCAATCCACAGGTTCCATACCCTAATGTGACACAGAACAGAAAGGTAAGGTGCAGACTGAACTGGGGAAGGGTGCACGGTGATCAAAATGGAATAATCAGTGCATCCAGCCTGACTCATGGGGCCGGGACAGTCTAGCCAAATTTTAGCCAGTTTCCCTCAAAAGCCAATAGATCCCTCCCCCTTTTAAAACTATGCACTTCTTTATTTGACTGTGCTGGAACTGTGTTGCTGTACGTGGGCTTTCTCTAGTTGTGGAGAGCAGGTCTACTCTCCAACTGTAATCGCACGGGCTTCCCACTGCAGTGGCTTCTCTTGTCATGGAGCACGGGCTCTAGACACACGGGCTTCAGTAGGTGTGGCTCCCGGGCTCCAGAGCACAGACTCAGTAATCACGGTGCACGGGCTTAGCTGCTCCGAGATATGAGGGATCTTCCCAGACCAGGGTTCAAACCCGTGTCCCCTCCATTGACAGGCAGATTCTTAACCACTGGACCACTGGAGAAGTCCCAGTAGATCTCCCTTTAAAAGTTTGTAAAGGAAGATATGCTAAGAAGAAAACATTTCTGAAACCTGGCCAAGACTGAGAGTCCTAACAAGCTAGAGGACAGAATTCTTGAAGCTGACCTCTTAACTGCTGCAACGAAGCAGAGAGAGCTTTAATTACAAGCCATTCATTCTTCCTGAGCTGCTGCCCAGCTTCAAGTAGTGCTTTGGTCTCCAGCTGCCTCCCTGAGTCACAGAATACTTCCCACCCGCGGAGAAACAAAGCACAGCTGGTGCTTCCTGGTACCTGGAGGCCTCTTGTGACCCACCCTCCTGGCCCCTTTTGGAGGGAGAAAAAGAAACATCCATGAGCCACTCGAGATTGTACACATCACCCTTTAAGAGTCCCCAGATGCACTGATCGCTTTCTCACTGCCCTGACCTTCTGATTTCACCCCAAGAGGCATCATTAAAATAGGACCCTTTCCACACATGCTTACAAAATCAGCGCCAGTTTTGGCCCAGAAAAGTCTTGGTCTCTCTGGTCCACAACCCTGACAGCACACAGCCTCCCAGGGTGTAGAAAGGGGCTGGTGGAACAGATGGCCAAGAGGCACATGAAAAGATGCTCAACATCACTGATTAACTGTTAGAGAAATGCACATCAAAACTACAGTGAGGCATCACCTCGCACCAGTCAGAATGGCCATCATCAAAAAACCTACAAATAAATGCTGGAGAGAGTGCAGGGAAAAGGGAAACCTCCTACACTGTTGGTAAAAAGATAAATTGATACAACCACTGTGTAGAACAATACAGAGTTTTCTCAACCAAAAACAGAATTATCACATGATTAGGCAATCCCACTCCTGGGCATATATCCAGAGTAAACCACGATTTGAAAGAATACATGCACCCCAATGTTCATTACAGCACTATTTACAATAGCCAGGACACAGAAGCAGCCTAAATGTCCATCGGTGGAGGAATGGTTAAAGATGTGGTACATACGTACAATGGACTATTACTCAGCCATAAAAATAATGAAATAATGCCATTCACTGCACCATGGATGGACCTAGAGATGGTCATACTGAGTGTAATAAATGAGACAAAGACAAATATCATACTATCTTGTCTACAGGTAGAATCTAAAACCTGGTACAAATGAACCTACAAAATAAAAGTTGAATCGTAGATGTAGTAAACAACCGTGTGATTACAGTGGGGAGGGAGGGATAAACTCGGAGACTGGGATTAACATATACACACTACTATATATAAAATAGATAATTAATAAGAACCTACTGAATAGCACAGAGAACTCTATTCAATACTCCGTAATGAACTATATGGGAAAAGAATCTAAAATAGTGGATCTATGTGTATGTATAACTTCACTTTGCTGCACAGCAGAAACTAACATGACATTGTAAATCAATGATACTCCAGTAAAAATAAAAATTAATTTAAAAAAGGAAAGGTGCTGGCAAAAGTGATATTGGGCTGCTGTGACTGTCACCGCTGTGGACATTTAAAAGCACCCTCCCCAGGTGCCTCCCATGATTAACTGTTCTGCTCTGCTTAGGGCCCTATCAAAAGGAACTGGAGGAGGTGATTTCTGGGATCATTGTTTCTCATTGGTTCTGAGTTACCAGGAAAATACAGAAAAATCACATTAATCCAGGGAAGGGAACTTTGGACTGCAACACGGCAAGAGTCACAGCAAAGCAGGCCCCAAGGTAAAGGCTCCCCAAACCACCAGCAAATGAGGTGGAATAGTATATAATCCAATACCCTACTACTGTCCCTTTAGATGGGTTTTCAATCCCAGGTTTAAAAGATGTGATTTATTAAAGTTTTAAAACTTTAACCTCATAGATGAATTTCTCAGCCAACATTGATAAATTTCTCTCATCCATCATCTTGCTATAACACGACATGGCTCTTGCAAAGCACTTATGCCTCCAAGTTTGTCCAAAACTAGGTGGAAAGGAATGAAGGGAAAATCCTCAGAATTTTGTTTATCTTGAAAAAGACTAGAGGACTTCCCAGGTGGTGCTGGTGGTAAAGAACCTGCCACCCAATGTAAGAAAAAGACTAGAAACAAACATACACACACACTTAATATCCTCCAAGGCCAGGCTCCTCCTATGAGGGGTGAGTAGAGAGAAATTCTAACAAAATTATAGAAATATGCTATCTTTCTCTGCCTGTTTCCCTCGGAAGAACTCATTTATCCTTAAAAACCCTATTTCAGTTCAGTTCAGTGGCTCAGTCGTGTCTGACTCTTTGCGACCTCATGGACTGCAGCATGCCAGGATTTCTTGTCCATCACCAACTCCCAGAGCTTGCTCAAATTCATGTCCATCAAGTCACTGATGCCATCCAACCATCTCATCCTCTGTCATCCCCTTCTCCTCCTGCCTACAGTCTTTCCCAGCATCAGAGTCTCTTCCAATGAATCTGCTCTTCACATCAGGTGGCCAAAGTACTGGAGCTTCAGCTTCAGCATCAGTCCTTCCAATGAATGTTCAAGACCGATTTCCTTTAGAATGGACTGGTTTGATCTCCTTGCTGTCCAAAGGACTCTCAAGAGTCTTCTCCAATGCCACGGTTCAAATACATCAATTCTTCAGGGCTCAGCCTTCTTCATGGTTCAATTCTCACATCTGGACATGATTACTGGAAAAACCATAGCTTTGACTATATGGGCCTTTGTTGCTAAAGTGATGACTCTGCTTTTTAATATGCTATCTAGGTTTGTCATAGCTTTTCTTCCAAGGAGCAAGCATCTTTTAATTTCACGGCTGCAGTCACCATCTACAGTGATTTTGGAGCCCAAGAAAATAAAGTCTGTCACTGTTTCCTTTGTTTCCCCAATGATTTGCCATGAAGTGATGGGACTGGATGCCATGATCTTAGTTTTTTGAATGTTGAGTTTTAAGCTGGCTTTTTCATTCTCCTCTCCCACCTTTATCAAGAGGCTCTTCAGTTCCTCTTTGCTTTCTGCCATAAAGGTGATGTCACATGCGTATCTGAGGTTATTGACATATCAATGAGTTGTGTAGCTCAGCTTCTCAGGAACAAGGCAAACAAGCCATTATCAGAGCTCTAGAGTAAGTTCAAGGTCAACTCAGCCATGAGAGGACGTGGAGCTAAGACCAGCAAGGGAGACTGAAGCTGCCTCTCTCCTTTCCCATCCTTGTTGGTCTCAGGGAGACCTTGTTGAAGGATTGCACTGAGGCTGAGCCCACAGCTGGAGTTAAGTGAACAGTAGTGGATACATGAAGTGTCAGAAACCAAGGGGGAACTGAAGCTGATTCACACCTTTATGGTCTAGGGTACATACTCCTGACTGGCTTTAAAATGTGGCAATCTCTCCCCAGCAGTAATCTCCCGTTACTCTGTTGTAGTTGGATGGACTTCATTCTCTATCCCTCTGCATTATAGCTATGAGAACTTGGGATCAAGTTTACACATGAATTGGTGATAGTTAATTTTGAGCCATGACCTAGATATGGTGACTTTGGCAGTCCAGATCAGAAAATCAGAAAGGCATCAAGCATTGGGATGAAGCATCAGACACTAGAAGAGAATGCCTCTGAATATGCGTATCATCTTCAACAGAGCAAAACATATTTACATGCAGTCCACTGAAACCATTGGGATAGACAATATAGAAAATTCCGAGAGCTACAGTCAGTGGGAGTTAAATGATACAGTACCTATTTTTGCTGTTTTACTAATTCAAGATGGGGGGGGGAGTCATCGACATCTTTATTCAGGACTCTGTCACTGTCTTAATTTTGTAGGGGTAAAATTGTATTAATAGGGGTTTTCATAAGTTTGTAACTACCCTGGTCATCCGATTCGATTTTTCCCACATATTTATCTCTCTTTTTTTTTTTTAATACTTATTTGGCTGCACTGAGTCAGTTGCAGCATGAGGAATCTTTGATCTTCGTTGCAGATCAACTACATCAACTCTCGGTTGGCAGCACGTGAGATCCAGCTCCCTGACCAGGAATCAAACCCAGGGCCCCTGCTTTGGGAGCATGGAGTCTCAGCCACTGGACCACCAGGAAAGCTCCTCCCACATATTTCTCAGTTGTACAGTCTCCTATGATGAAGGTGTTTGGAACTATGATTTTTTGCAGTTGGAAAGAAACTAGTTAAACCTTTCTTTATGAATGGAAACATCATCGAACGAATCATCCACACCATAAACCACTGGGGTCCTCCTAGGAATTGTCCTGTAATTCTGTCCCTCTCTCATCCCCACAGTCAATCAGAACTAAAGGTTTACCTCCTTGACGTCTGTTGACTCTGTCCCTGTGCTTCCATTTGCACCACAAAGGTGTTAGTTTATCACCCCCTTAGATCTTTTCTCCAGGTCCCAGCTGATCTCCTGCCTCCAGAGCAGATTTCTCAAAAGGCAAAGCTGACCATGTCACTCTCGCACTTAAACCCATCAGGGTTCCCCTTTGCCTGCCAAAGCCTATTTTTGTGTCCCAAGTAACTGGCCCCTGCTTGTTCCTTCCACTGTGTCTTCCACCGCTCCCACACACACTCTCAATCTCCACTTGATGGAAGTTCTTACAGCTGTGTTTCCTTTAAGTACCTCCTGCTCCTTCTTTCTAAGCCACATTACCCTCCCTGCATGTCCTAGGTGTGGTCTCCTTAAAGATCTAACTCATTAGCATCTAGATGCACCTCTTCTAGAACTCAGTCAGCTGTGTAGCTTTGGGACAGTCACTTAGCCTCTCTGATCCACTTGTCTCCCATTGGTAAATGAATATAAGACCTATTTCATGGGATTGTCATGAATAACTGAAGCCTCATTAGGCCCTCAACACCTCACTAAGTTCTCCCTGAACCTGAGTTTCCATTGGACCCTGAGACAATCAGGATTGGAGAAAGGAAGGAGCTAGTTGGGCCTGCTTCCTTATTACATGGTTGAGAGGTAAAACTAGACAACTCCAAGGAGAAAATTCATTTTCCTTCATAATATCCATGATTCCAAGCCCTTTGGTCTCCCTTTATCAGAAACTGTTAGTTAAGCCCCCAATAGCCTTTTTCTGTAGTAATGGAAACCCTGGACTCTTAGTTGGGCATTTGGCTAATCAAAATAAATATCACATTTCCTAACCTCCCTTGTAGCTAAATGTGGTCCTATGGTTAGGATGGTTAAGTTCTGGCCAATAGGATGTGAGCTGAAATGATGCATGCAACTCCCAGTTCCTGCCCATAGAAGGAAGAGGCAGTCTCTGCTTTCTGCCTCCCCCACCCCACCACCACCACCACCTCCCAACCCGTTTCCAAAGCAGATACACTTGTGGTGGTCCTGGTGGGACACATCCGACAATATGGAGAAAGGCAATAGCCTAGGAATGAAAGAGCAGCAAATACAGAACAAGCCCGATCCTCGAGCACTAGCGAAGGGCAAAGCAGCCACACCATCCCGGGCTTTTACCTGAGATAGAGACAAACGTCTCATTTACTAAGCCATACTCATTTTGAGCTTCTCCAAGAGCAGCTACCTTCTATCTCAACTCAAACAATTTCTAATACATTCCCATTTGGCTTTTGTGTCCATACCCCCACCTGTGCGGAGAACAAAGAGGGCCCTTTCTGCCCGGTCTGCCTCTCCCAAACCACTGCAGGTCAACACCAGGTGAGGTCAGACCTGGCTTTCCATCAGTAATGCTAAAAATGCTTACAATGTCTGCAAAATGATATGCCAAAGACTTTCTATTACTACTGTCTCACTATGTCAAAGTTGAAAGGCATGTAAGATTTCTCCAGAGAGGCCATTCATAATGCACTGCAGAACTGTGTAAATGTTTTATGAAATGTGTTTTATTCAAGCCAGGATATACAACACTAACATTATTGGAAAAAATTGAGGGTCTGGTTGTCTCCTTCTAATATAGTCTTTTAACAAAGAGTAACATTGTATACGTATTCAATTAAATTTAAAATTTTATTTTGCCTGCTATTCATCTTGGGTGTTCAATGAAGAAGAAATATTCCCTGATTATTCTTATACTAGTTTCTGACAGTTCAATTTCTCTGACTGCTATGCCATAAACAACCTCCACTGAAAAAGCATAAAGGTAATTGCTTTGATCAAAATTTCATGCCAAATCCATGTAGATCACAGCCTCCAAACAAAGATGCATGGTACCAGAGCCTATGCAGCCAGGCTCGAGAAAAGTTTCTCCATACAGATCATGGTGCACATTGGGAATTACCTGGGAGCTTTAAAATCTACTGTTTCCCAGATCCCACTCCAGACCTTCTAATGTAACTGACTGGGAATGCTGGGCAGCAGGATTTCGGGGCAGAGCCTGAGGTGGGAGCCGTGACTGAACTGGGTGTAGTAAGTAGAACGGGTGCAAGACTAGAGGAGGATCCCTCATTTCCACTGTTGACTCTGCTGCATAGTTGTTTTGATTTCAGTTTGGGTTTTTTCTTTTTTTACAGTTTTATTGAGAAATCCACTTGCCACAAACTCACTCATTCAAAGTGTAGGAGGTGGAAGGGAGGTTCAAGAGGGAGGGGACATATGTCTACCTACGGCTGATTCATGTTGATACATGGCAGAAACCAACACAATAATGTAAAGCAATTATCTTCCAATTAAAAATAAACAAAATATAATAATTTTTAAATACATATAATTCAGTGGCTTTTATTATATTCATGGAATCCTGCAGCCATCACCACAATCAATTTCAGAACATTGCAATGTCCGAAAAGACCCTCCATTCCATTAGCTGTCACCCTCTCCACTCTCCCCATCACCCCTCAAGCTCTAGGCATCTACTAGTCTACTTTCCGTGCCAATGCATTTGCCTATTCTGGGCACTTTCAATAGACGGAATCATATAATATGTGGTCCTTGCTGGTTGGCTTCTTTCACTTCTCTCACATAATATTTGCAAGTTTCACCTATGTTGTAGCGTGAATCTGTAGCTTATTCCTTTTATGGCTGAATAATATTCCTTTATATGGATATACCACTCTTTAGCTATTCATCTGTTGACGGATATTTCATTTCCCTCTTTTTGGCTATCATGAATAAGCCTACTATGAGCACTTGTATACAAGTGTTTGTGTGGACATATGTTTCAATTTCCTGGGGTATATACCTAGGAATTGCTAGCTATGGATGTGAACTTGGGCAAATTCCGGGAGGTGGTTGGGGACAGGGAGGCCAGGCATGCTGCAGTCTACAGGGTCACAAAGAGTCAGACACGACTTGGCAACTGAACCACAAGAACATGGTAACTCAATGTGTAACCATTTTAGGAAATACCAGACTTGTTTTCCATTTCTGATGCTCTCAGTACTCCCCATCTATAAAATGGAGCTATAAAAGCAGTGGTGCAGGGCTCCCGTGAAGATTAAATGAAACATAGGCAGTTTTTATATTTTTTAGATTTTTTTCATGTGGACCATTTTTTTAAACTCTTTATTTAATTTAAACTCTTTATTTAATATCGCTCCTGTTTTTATGTTTTGGCTTTTTGTCCATGAAGCTTGTGAAATCTTAGCTTCCTGATCAAACCCCCAACCCAGCAGTAGAAGGCCAAGTTCCTAACCACTGGACTGCCAGGGGAGTCTCAAACTGTGAACAGTATTTAGAAATATGCCCAAGTGTTGTGGGCATGGATCAGATCACCCATGAAATTCCAGTAGCTATAATCAGGTGGGAAGTTTTAAAAAAGCCACAACCAGAGAAAGGAAATGCTATTTGAGTCATTTATTTCTATCTAGTGGAGGAGAATTTTGCAAGGTCTACCATTCAAACAATTACTATCTCCTCATTTAAGAACAGTCTTTGGCGAGTGACTTAGTTTTTTAATATTTATTTGTTTATTTAGCTGCATCGGATCTTAGTTGAAGCGCCCAGGAGCTTTCCTGTGGACTTCTCCAGTTGCTGCCGAGGGTTTCTTTCTATTTGCGGCACATGGGCTCAGTAGTCATAGCGTGTAGGGTTCGTTGTCCCCCAACATGTGGGATTTTAGTTTCCCAACCAAGGATCAATCCTGCATGCCCTACATTGGAAGGCTGATTCTTAACCACTGGACCACCAGGGAAGTCCCTAGTTCTTAGGTTTTGTTTTGTCTTCTCAAGTCTGTAAAAGGAGTGTGATAAGGTGTACTTTACATAGTGGAGGTAAAGCTTAAATGAAATCACATAAACCAAGCACCTGGTACTTGACACAAAACAGGTAACCATCAAAGGTCTATCCTTTTCTTAAGCCTTAGAAAAGGAAAGGCTCAATCATGACAGCTTGATCGAGTCATGAATGACAAAGCAAACTGAGGACAATTTCTCCAGTCTCTAAAGTCATATGAAGGGGAAAACTGCCACAGGCTGTTGAGATTCCTGCCTTCATTATCCATTCAAAGACTAAACTCTGGGATTAGTGGCACAAGGATGGGTCCCAAAGAGGGAATCCTTTATCTTTACATGCCCTGGGCTCTGTGAGGGAAGAGAGAGCTCAGATGGTAATCTAGGTCTACTGACCCTATGCCCTGCTCCACAAGACTGGGCACAGCTCCTTGTGGCAAGGAGATGTTTAGTGTGGGCACAGACATCAGTCTTATTTATTTTTGACTGCGCTATGTGGCATGCAGGACCTTAGCTCCCCGATCAGGGATGGAACCCGTGCTCCCTGTATTGGAAGCATGGAGTCTTAACCACTGGACTGCCAGGGAAGCCCAAGGAGGTGCTTAGAATTACAGGGAGATCTCCTTAGTGAGGCCCAAGGGACAGACCTATCTGGCTTAGAGACTGTCCAGTAACCTTTTACACCAGAACGTCTCAAACTTTAAAGGGCATCCAGATCACCCAGGGAGCTTGTTACAGTGCACATTCTGACTCAGTAGGTATGGGCAGAATTCAAGATTCTGCTTTTTAAACAAGCTTTCTGGGGATGCCCAGGTCGCTGGTTCAAAACCACACTTTTGAGGAACAAGATATTAAGCCCTCCTTGCTTTTTTCATTCTGCTCAAACAAGACTTAGCTGTGGAAGTGCTACGAAGGGAAAAGACTGGGACAAATCTTAAAGAGAAGCAGGAAGCTGGCCAGAGTTCTGGTATCCACTCTGGACCCAATAATAGTGGAAGGCATGCCCCTCCCTTCATATCCCAAACCATGCCATGGAATCTTAAATATTTGATTGAAAATTTTTAATATACCAGGATGTATCAATGTCAATATCTTTGTTTTGATACATACTAGAGTTTTGCAAGATGTTACTGTATCTCTCTGTATTAATTTTTACATGTGAATGTGAATCTATATCTCAAAATAAAAAGTTTAATTTTAAAAGTCTACCAAGAAAGTGAATGACTCTAATGAGATGGTAACCAATACTTTGGTAACTCATCGTTTCCAATTCTGTGCTTTCAATAAAATTGAAAAAGAACTCAGTTGAGTTGTTGGTTAACAGATCATTACAAGTAGTTTTTGATGATTAAAAAAAAACAAAGAAGAAAAAAGTGAATCAGAGTTGTACTTAAGTAAAAATCAATTTTAGGTATAGTAGCAGAAAGAAAGGAATAGATATGGTTTTCAATATTTACTTTTAAAAATGTCAATCTTATTTCACAATCAGAAACACAAAACTCTAATGTATAATCATAGCAAATACATTTGTTCTTAAACTTTATAACATGGTCACTTAAAGAAAAAGCTGACAAGGGGGAAAATCAGGAAAGAAAATAAAGACTAAAGGGAGTGTAGAAAGAGGTAACATAAGAGAGACCCATAGTAATGGGATAGAAAAAATGAGCAAGAGAGACTTCGAGTTCTCTGTGGTGAGGCCTCACTGCCCTTTGAATCTGATTTATAGAAATAAAATGACAGATTTGGAAACTGTTAACACTGGAAGGTCTCTTAGACAGTGGTAAATGTTTAACCATCTGCTTGGGAGGAGGTGGATGGAAAGCGTTGATTCATAGCATTGGCCGATTTCCGTGGTGTAAATACCACCATCACCATCACCCCCAGGGCCAAATTCCGACCGTAACGTCACTGAATACAGATTGAGAAGACACACTCTACTCTCATGAGTCAGTATGAACCAGCCCCAAGACACCGATGCCTTCAGACATCATTTTCTCCAACCTCATCACTTCAGAGATGATGTAACTAAAGCCAAAAAGGAAATGTGCCTTGCCCACCTTTGCAGAGTCTACAAGTGGCACAGCTGAAATTATAATCCTGAAAATTAAAAGTTCTAGTCTTCAGGATAATGCTTTTCCAACACATTCTCCTTCTTCATTTTTATTAATAACCTTGACTTGAAAAGACACATATTCACACTTTCATTCTCCCAAGTTCAGGCAGCAAGGGAGTGGCCATGTAGACTCTGAAGCAATAAACTGGAAACAAATCTATATTTTTCTAATAAAAAGAACATATCTAGCTTGTGTACAGCTTTAGCTCTTCCCCATTTTCTGGGCATCCTGCCACTCAGAGGATAAAAATCTTGTCACAAAGGTGGTAGAACAATAAGCTAGATGGTATTTAGATTCCTGGCAACCTCTGTACCAGCTCTGGACTTCTTGCTATGTGAAATAAATGAACCCCAGCTTGGTTAAAGCTCTATAGTCAGGTTTCTGTTAGTTGCAACCAACTGCAATCCCAGCTGCTCTACAACCTCCCTCTGGTCAGATGGACAACAGATTCGAAACATCTTCTGAGTTTTATGGCTAAAATAAAGATTTGCTTCTGTATGGAATTCTGTAGTTTTGTATATGTATAAGAAAGTAATTTACATTTTAACAATTTGGAATCTTAGAAGCATCAGTTCCTTTGATAGTCAGCAGCTGTGTGATTGCCTTATATTCATTCATTCCTAGAGAGACTGGACCTACTATATTTACTTGGTGTCTGTGTATGCCGTATCTTTTGAAAAAAACAATAAAATAATCAGATTCCAGTTTGAAGGATCCATTTAACTATGCTACATCTCAAAAATCCAGAAACTAATTCTACTACAGTTTTGAAATTTCTGCAACCCAAATTGATTCTACTACAATACAACCAGAAATTAGGGCCTGTTTTGAGTTAAGACTGACCAGGTATTTCAGTCAGGGTTTTAGACAAGATGAATCTTCCAGGTTACTTCCTCAAAGCCCCTGAGATCTGGGATCTGAAGTTTGAAACACTTATCATTATCAACTATCATCCCATGGTCTATATGAGAAATACCAAATTCAGTTTCCAAAGGCCCCACAATCTTTTTTTTATTATTTTAAAGAAATAAACTTTCTTAACAGGGAAGCCTAAAATAATAAGGATATTCTAGAACAAAGTTTTTTTAAAAAGAAACACAAAAACAACAATACCGTATACTAATGCATATATATGGAATTTAGAAAGATGGTAACGATAACCCTGTATGCGAGACAGCAAAAGAGATGCAAATCTATAGATCAGTCTTTTAGACTCTATGGGAGAGGGCAAGGGTGGGATGATATGAGAGAACGGCATTGAAACATGTAAATTATCATATGTGAAATGAATCGTCAGCCCAGGTTTGATGCATGATACAGGGTGCTCAGGGCTGGTGCACCGGGATGACCCAGAGGGATAGAATCGGGAGGGAGGTGGGAGGGGGGTTCTAGAAGGAGAACACATGTATACCCATGGCGGATTCATGTCAATGTATGGCAAAACCAACACGATAATGTAAAGGAAAAAATAAATTAATTTTTTTAAAAAAGGAAACACATATTTAAAGCAAGGATCTTAAGTTGGGCATTTAGTTCTGCTCCTGCTTTGGGGGATATAAAACTGTATATTTAAAATCTCACAGCCTTTCTGAAATGCAGCAAATATCCAAGGTTTTGTCTACCCATTGCCCTCAGCAAATCTGTTTCTAGGAATTTATCATGGATGAATACAAGAACCTAGCAGCACAGTTCACAAAACAGAAAAATTAGAAACAAACCTAAATGCCCAACAATAGGGGATTAATTATAGTATGCCCATATAATGGGAAGCATTAAAAATGGTCTTGTAGAAGATTACTTAACATGGAAAATGTTCATAGTAAGTAAAAGAGCAAAAACATATGAACCCCTAGGATAAAAGTTTATGAACAGACACGCACAAAAATGGTTTAGATCATGAAGTAAGCCAGAGGAAAAACAACAATACAGTATACTAATGCATATATATGGAATTTAGAAAGATGGTAACGAGAACCCTGCATGTAAGACAGCAAAAGGAACGCAGATGTATAGAACAGACTCGTGGACTCTGTGGAAGAGGGCAAGGGTGGGATGATATGGGAGAACAGCATTGAAACATGTTAATTATCATATGTGAAATCAATCGCCAGCCCAGGCCTGATGCTCAGGGCTGGTGCACAGAGATGACCCAGGGGGAGGGAATCGGGAGGGAGGAGGGAGGGGGGTTCTGGAGGGGGAGCATATGTAAACCCATGGTGGTTTCATGTCATTGTATGGCAAAACCAACATAATAAAAAAAAAGAAAGAAAAAAAATGGTTTAGATCATTGTTATCTTCTTTGTGTTTATGTTTTAAATAAATATATATATATGACTTTTAGAAGACAGTGTTGTTTTTTTTTTTAAACTGCTGCTGTTGTTGCCATCTCTTGTTACCAAGTAAATTATCCTTAATGGCCTTTCTTATCTCATCAGAAAGACTGACAGGAAGACAGCTCATCAGATGTGAGGATGGCAAGTCACTGAAAGGAGTAGCAAACACATGGGATGGTAGAGAATGATGACCAGAACAGACCAAACCAAATGTAACAGGTCGAAGGACACACTCCTTCCTGGGAGACTGTCAAAGCCTATCCACACAGCTCCAGGATGGGCAGGCTCAGCTTCAAAGCTTCGTGAATGAGTGATAATCTCCCTCCAAAACTGGGCTACATTTAGAAAATGTACATGAGCTGCATTTTAAGAAGGACATGGGGACTTCCCTGGCAGTCCAGTGGTTGAAGCTCTGCACTTCACTTCCACTCCAGGGAGGCAGGTATTTGAGCCCTGGTCAAGGAACTAAGATCCCACACGCCACACAATGCAGCCAAAAAACAAAAAGAGGAAAGATGTGAACAAACTGGAGTATGTCCAGAGAAAAAAACAGCAGGACCCAGAGACAGCTGGAAGGCTCATACTGAAAAGACAGCAGAAGGAATGATGGCTGTTTAACCCAGAGAGCAGATGATACATGAGGGTTGAAACGGGGGACTTGGGAGTCACCCTCAAACATCTGAAGAACTGTCATTCAAAAGACACTTTATCTAGAATGCAGAGCTATATCTCATGGGTGAAGGTTTCAGGAAGACCAATTTTAGTGGGAAATAAGATGGAATTATTTCAAACTAAAACTACTCAACAATGGGATGGGCTGTCTTATAACGTGGTGAGTTTTCCATCACTGATAACACTCGAGCCAAGCATGGGCAACTATTAAAGTATTTTGTAATGGAATTTCTTCATTCTATGAAAATGCAGACTAGACTAGAAAACTCTCTATGTTTCTCCCCAGCTCAAAAAATGTTAAAATCCTTAAGTAGGCAGTCCTCTGGGGAATGGTAGCAAGTCTCTACTCACCAGTTCATGCTTCAAATTCCCTAATTAGAGATGCATTCCTTTGGCTTTATCTTCTTTTGACATTAAAATGCCATATGAGATTAAAAACTGTAAGTTGTTATCAGTTATGATCACCTCCACGTGAATGAGTCTATGTGGTCCTTTTATAATATGGTCCTGAGCTATGAAAGCATTCATATTTGGGAACCACTGGGAAGAAGAGAAAAAAAGATGCTCCAAGGACCAAGTTCACAGTCTTGTATATCAACAAACTGACTTGCATCTTGAAACTCTGTTTCAATTTTCACCCCACGGTCCAGTGCATGTTCCGGTTACTCTCACTGTTTCTTTGATCCAAGGGTGGTTAATGAGCGCCAGGCCAGGCCCTCTCCAACGACAGGCGAGTTGGATAGTGCCTACTCCACAATCGCCAACCAGCTGTGCCACTGAAATTAACTTGCTCAGCTGGCCCTCCAAATAAAGCCATTTAAAGAGTGCAATGTACCATAAAAAGCAATTTGTTTCCTTAAGATTTAGTACCCCACATGAAGATTGATTTTGATTTGAAAGACAGAAGCTTCTGCAAGGTGAATAATTTTAAGTTTAACATATTCCTCTTCTCAAGGAGCCAAATGCATTAAAATTAGGTGCAAAGTGCTTCTAATTTGTCAATCACTCCTTGGATAATTCTGTTCCTACATTACCAGGGAAATTGCCCAAGAGACCTGGCTTTTGGCTCCTTTCATCTCCACTATGCTTTCAGGTTGATCATGGCTGCAGTATGCAAATATAGCTCTACAGCTGGGGACTGAGAAGTGGGGAGTGCAAGATAAAGACAGCCCCAAACCTACATTAAATTTGTCTGGAGGTCAGAGGTGCGACAGGCCACCTAAGTTCTTTGACACATCAGGTTGCAGGACAGGGTGCTCAATGAAACAGCTGACCTGAAAGGCACCCCACCTCCTTCCAGGATCTGGTGCACGCTTGCTTGTTCATTTTGTCCATTGGTGAGCACCCGCCATTGAGGGTTTCCTCTTCTGTGCTCACCCCTTGGCACACAGGTGACCAAGGACAGACTGGACCTTGAGGGGCTCAAACATCAGAGAAACAAGAAAACCACAACTGCCCCAGGGAACATTGTGTTATGTTGTGTTGGAGGTAAGCACAGGATACTCTAAGATAACTAAGGAGGATAACTCTTCCAGCTTGAGGGGGTCACAAAAGACCTCTAGGGGAAGGGAATAATGTTCCTGAAGAATGAGAAGTGAGCCAGATTGTCCAGATGGCATAGAATCCTTCCAGAAGGAAGAACGGGTATAAAGAGCATGTAGACTACTATATATATAATTGATAACCAATAAGGACCTACTTTAGAGCACAGGGAACCGTACTCAATATTTTGTAATAACCTATAAAAGAGAATCTGAAGAAGGATAGATAGATTTTGTTCACTGTTCAGTCATTAAGTCATGTCTGACTCTTCAACCCCACGGACTGCAGCAGATCAGGCTTCCCTGTCCTTCACTGTGTCCTGCAGTTTGCTCAAACTCATATCCATTGAGTCAGTGATGTTATCCAACCATCCTCTGTTGCCCCCTTCTCCTCTGACCCTCAATCTTTCCCAGCATCAGGGTAGAAATATCTGTATCACTGAGTAGCTATGTTGTACACCTGAAACTAACATGATATCGTAAATCAACTATGCATGCCATGCCATGCTAAGACACTTCAGTTGTGTGTCTGACTCTTTGTGACCCTATAGACTATAGCCCACCAGGCTCCTGTGTCCATGGGATTCTCCAGGAAAGAATACTGGAGTGGGTTGCCGTGCCCTCCTCCAGGGGATCTTCCTGACCCAGGGATTGAACCCACGTCTCTAAAGTCTCCTGCATTGGCAGATGGGTTCTTTACCACTAGCACCACCTGAGGAGCCCAAATCAACTATACTTCAATTTTTAAAAAGTACCTAGATGCCCATCAACTGACGAATGGATAAGAAAGCTGTGGTACATATACACAATGGAATATTACTCAGCATTAAAAAAAAATTCATTTGAATCAGTTCTACTCAGATGGACGAAACTGGAGCCCATTATCCAGAGTGAAGTAAGCCAGAAGCAAAAACAACAATACAGTATATTAACGCATATATACGGAATTTAGAAAGACGGTAACGAGAACCCAGCATGCAAGACAGCAAAAGGAACGCAGATGTATAGAACAGACTCGTCGACTCTGTGGATGAGGGTAAGGGTGGGATGATATGGGAGAATGGCATTGAAACATGTTAATTATCATATGTCTAATCAATCGCCAACCCAGGATTGATGCTCGGGGCTGGTGCATCAAGATTTCCCGGGGGGAGGGAGGAGGGAGGGAGGAGGGAGGGGGG
>ML660203.1:3255651-3269143 GCA_007570785.1 Antilocapra americana
TTTGTGTATGGTGTTAGAAAGTGTTCTAGTTTCATTCTTTTACAAGTGGCTGTCCAGTTTTCCCAGCACCACTTGTTAAAGAGATTGTCTTTTCTCCATTGTATATTCTTGCCTCCTTTGTCAAAGATAAGGTGTCCATAGATGCGTGGATTTATCTCTGGGCTTTCTATTTTGTTCCATTGATCTATATTTCTGTCTTTGTGCCAGTACCATACTGTCTTGATGACTGTGGCTTTGTAGTATAGCCTAAAGTCAGGTAGGTCGATTCCTCCAGTTCCATTCTTCTTTCTCAAGATTACTTTGGCTATACGAGGATTTTTGTATTTCCATACAAATTGTGAAATTATTTGTTCTAATTCTCTGAAAAAGACCTCTGGTAGTTTGATAGAAATTGCACTGAATCTATAGATTGCTCTGGGTAGTATACTCATTTTCACTATACTGATTGTTCCAATCCAAGAACACGGTATATTTCTCCATCTATTTGTGTCCTCTTTGATTTCTTTAATCAGTGTTTTATAGTTTTCTATATATAAGTCTTTTGTTTCTTTAGGTAGAAATACTCCTAAGTATTTTATTCTTTTTGTTTCTATGGTGAATGGAATTGATTCCTTAATTTCTCTTTCTGTTTTCTCATTGTTAGTGTATAGGAATGCCAGGGATTTCTGTGTGTTGATTTTGTATCCTGAAACTTTACTATATCCAGAGTGAAGTAAGCCAGAAGGAAAAACAATACAGTATACTAACGCATATATATGGAATTTAGAAAGATGGTAATGAGAACCCTGCATGAGAGATAGCAAAAGAAACACAGATGTATAGAACAGTCTCGTGGACTCTGTGGAAGAGGGCAAGGGTGGGATGATATGGGAGAATGGCATTGAAACATGTTAATTATTATATGTGAAATCAATCGCCAGCCCAGGGTTGATAATCGGGGCTGGGGCACCGGGATGACCCAGAGGGAGGGAATCGGGAGGGAGGAGGGAGGGGGGTTCTGGAGGGGGAACATATGTATACCCATGACGGATTCATGTCAATGTATGGCAAAACCAACACAATAAAGTAAAGAAAATTTTAAAAAAATATAGAATATATAAGATTGTATAAAAAAATTGATATATATTAAACACTCAATAAATGTTAGCTATTATCATCAAAAAAAAAAAAAAGACGAAGAAGCAAATAGTGGGACTTCCCTGGTGGTCCAGTGGTTAAGAATCCTCCTTGCAATGCAGGAAACATGGGTTCAATCCCTAGATGGCGAACTAAGATCCCACATGCCACAGGGGAGGGGAACTAAGCTACATGCCACAGCTACTGAGCCCTGTGCTCCAGAACCCTCGAGCCACAACTAGAGAGTCCATGCATCGCAAGGAAACATCTCATGTGATGCAACTAAGATGCAAGATGCAACTAAGACGCAGAGAAATAAATAAATTTTTTTTAAAAACTTGAAAAAAGAAAGGAATGAAAAGAGCAAGGACCTCAGAATATGCTATGAAGCTATTTTCCCACATTTACTGTTGAATTTAATTTCTCTTTCAGGACTTTGGTAATTACAATAAATGTCAGTTACGGGGGGGGGGAAGAAGCAAAAAGGATATCCATGAATGGAGTCCAGCCAGTGGCTGGAGGCACAGAATTTAAGGCCCTCCCCCAGGAAGGGGCACTAGCAGGGCTGCACTCAGATCCAGCAAGGAACTAGGATGCACCAGGGAAACTGAGGCAGGTAACCCGTGATAGAGATGAGGGAAGACTGCAGCTCAGGAAATGACAGCAGAGTCTGGCACTAAAGTAAGTTAACAGTGTTGCTCATTCAGAATCTGTCATGTATTATATACTTTGTTACGAAGATATAGATAAGAGGCACAAGTCTTAAGGGCCAGTGAATTTTTATCTATGTGTACATCCATGTAACCACAACTTGGATCAAAACATATACATTTCTTGGGAGTTCCCTGGCAGTCCAGTAGTTAGGACTCGGCTTTCACTGCCATGGCCTGGGTTCAGTCCCTTGATTGGGGAACTGAGATCCCGCAAGCCGTGCTGAACAGCCAGAAAAATAATATATATATATATATATATATATATATATATACACATTTCTAAATATAGTAGGCTGCCCCAGAAAGTTTCTCATGCCCATTCCCAATCACAAAGGGACCACCATACTGACTTCTACTCCATAGATTAATCTTCCCTCCTTGTCTTTGAATTTCATTTAAATGACATCGCACATTATCTGCTTGCTGGTACTTGCTTTTCTCATTCAACATAATATCTGACGTTCATCCAACTCACTGCATGTAATGGTAGTCACTCTTTGTCTTTACTATGTGATATTCCAACCCATGAATACTTTACAGTCTATATATCCATTCTATGTTGCTAGATGTCTGGGTGGTTTTCTAGTTTCTGGCCATCATGAATCATGCTGTTTTGAACATACTCACATTTGTCTTTGCCACTAATGTATGGTGGACACATGTACTCCTTTCTCTCGGGTATGTAGCCAGGGCTGGAATTGTTGGCTCAAAGGGTAGCATGTTTAGATTTAGCCGATACAGTTTTGCTGTTGTACTTTGCCTCTTTGTAACCATGTCTATACAACAGGGTCATGTCCTCTGTTCTGTGTTCTCAGTGCATTGACCCTTTAATCATTCTATAATGTTCCTCTCTATCCCAGGTAATTTTCTTTATTCTAAAGTCTACTTTATCCTATATTAATACAGCATTTCTCAATCTGGCCCCCCAAAATGTAGTTTTCATAGGTGACAGTTATTAGGAAAAGGCACTCTTATACATTGTGGTGGAGTTGTATGATGACAAGGCTTTTTAGATGACAATTTTGTGTAGTATCTACTGAAAAATGTACATACACGCCCATTGACCCAGTGATTTTAATTACAGGAATCTATCCCTCAAAAAAAATAATAATTACACACACGCCAAAAAAAAAAAAAACAAGCTAAATGTGCAAGGACGCTGATTGCAGCATTGTTCATAATGGTGAAAACATAGAAACAACCTACACTGCCATCAATAAGGAGACAGCTCAACTGACTACGTTACATCATATTATGGAAAAGCAAACCAAGCCCATGAATGAGGCCAGTCTCTGTACATGACCATGAACAGACATCCAGGACCATTTGAGAGGAAAGCAAAAGCTGAAGAATGACAAGCATGGTACATTTTTAAACTATAAAACTATATTACAGTTCCAATATCATGTGTATGAGTGTGTGTGTATGATAGTGACTAATATAGAAAAGTCTTGAAAAATAAGTAGCAAAGTGCGGGGGCAGGAACCCCTGGGGTAAGAGTCCTGAGATTAGGATGGAAAATCAAAGAGAATTTGAGCCTAATCTATACTGTTGCAGATGGTTGGATGGCATCACTGATGCAATGAGCATGAACTTGGGCAAATTCCAGGAGATGGTGAGGGACACAGAGGCCTGGCGGGCTGCAGTCCATTGGGTCGCAAAGAGGAGGACTTGATTTGGCAACTGAACAACAGCAATAATGTTTTATTTTTACAAGGAGTGAGTTGATAAGAATTATTGCTATAATTAAAAATTAATAAATAGTATTACTGTCAATTTCTCAGTAGACAAATACCCCATAGTCACATAAGCTGTTAATATTAGGAGAAATTGGATGATCCTCTAAAGGAATTCTCTGTATTATCTTTACAACTTTTCTGTAAATTGAAAATTACGCCAAAATGAAAAGTTTATTTAGAAAAACTCATGAAGATAATTGACTGAAATACAAAAGAGAGAGAGAGAAAGCATAAATAAATTACAAGGTATTTGTATTATAGATTACTATGTAGTCATAAAATATAAATCAATAAAATAATATTCTGCCATGGAAAGATCCCCAAGACATATAATCAAGAGAAAAAAAAGGTCAGACCTCAGAACAAGGCATATGGTACAATCTCAGTTATGTGCAAAATTCAATAGAATCTGTGAACATGCCTGGCATACAAATGAGTAGAAAAAGGCATGAGAGTCCATATTCTAAGCCACGGGTCAGCAAACTGCAGTAAGGGCCAGATAGCAAGTATCTCCTGCTTTGCAGGCCACCCTGTCTTTGTCACAGCTATTCAGCTCTGCCACTGTAGCAGGAAAGCAGCCATAGACCATGTGTAGCTGAGAGAATTTGGCCTCAGTTCCCTCAATTTCCAATAAAATTTTATTCACATAAACAATCTGTAGGATAGGTTTGGCCCGTAGGCCCAAGTTTCACCAACCCTTGTCCTAAACTGTTAGCAGAGTAAGGAGTGATTTGTTAGTACTGGGGCTTCCCTGGTAGCTCACCTGGTAAAGAGTTCTCCTGCAATACAGGAGACCTCGGTTCAGTTTCTGGATCAGGAAGATCCCCTGGAGAAGGGATAGGCTACCCACTCCAGTATTCTTGCCTGGAGAATCCCCATGGACAGAGGAGCCTGGCAGGCTACATCCATGGAGTCACAAAGAGTCAGACACGACTGAGCAACTAAGCTCAGCACAGCACCAAATAATTTACAAGAAAAGTATTAATGTCTTATTTGTAGAAAAGATAATATTAATAAACAGAGTGTCCTGGTCCAGTGCCCAGCACAAACACATCTTCAATCAATTTTGCATCCTATCCCCTTCTCTGCGCATCACCATCCTGCAGCTGAAATCCCAGTATGCCCGCGTCGTTAAGCTGCCAAGTTGTCACAATTACTTGATCCATGCAACCCAGGGTGCCTTTCAGTTTTGAGATTATGAACCAGATTCCCAGGAAGGAAACAAGAAAACAGCAGGTGCCACAGTTCAACGCTAAAATGACCTCTGGCTTCCTCACCTGCTCCCCTGCACAGAAGGCCCAGCCAGGTACAGGGATCTTCCAGAAATCTCTGGGCCCTCTCAGGGAGAATGGCTGAGGAGTGAGCTAATTGGAAACCAGGCTGAGTGACAGTTATGTTCAGGAATGATTTGCAAATCGCATCCTCCTGGAGCTTATTAAGGGACTCATTAACGGTACAACAGTACATTACTTTCTGAAATTCTGATCTAAGCAGAAAATTAAAATTATTTGCTAAATGACCTAATAAAATTCAATAAAATGTGCTGAGAAAATGAAAACCGCAATAGATCATCCTGCAGAATTTGGCTAAAAAATAATCTCTCTTTCCTGTCATGGAGAGGCCATGCCATGCCCTTTGTGCAGCCCTGGATGGACCTGGTGCTCAAGTCTGAGCCCCAGTGATCCCACCTGCAGGATGACTCACAGGCCAAGGGGACTGAACTGGGGGCCAGCGAGGGGCTGAGGACACAGGAACCGTATTCGAGGCTGAAAGCCCAGCACCACTGGTCCACCCCCTTAAACCCAGCAGGTTCAGGCCCTGCCCATCATCTGTTGCTTCAGCTACTTCAGCCACCATCTAACTGATCTTGACTGACCACTCCAGTGAGGTCTCCACAATCCTTCAAAGATCCAGCATTAAAATGTCCATTTATTCCATTGTATATATGTACCACATCTTCTGCGGCAGAAACTAACGCAGCACTGTAAAGCAATTCCCCTCAGTTAAAAAATAAATTTAGGAAAGTGTCCATTTAGTTCCCCCATGTGAAGGCTGGACCTTCTACCTTCCTTGCATCGTTTTCCAAGCTTGCTGTTCAGCTGGTCGGAAGAGCAGCCTCTCCTGAGAGCCCGAGGGGGTCATTTTCATCAGTCTCCACTGAGCCTTCTGTTTCCTGAACATCTCTCTTGAGACTTGGCTGCCCTGCTCAACTGTGAGGAACTGGTTAGGGGTGGCAGGGGCGGGGACTGGATCTCATAACTTGCATGGAGCCTGGAAGGAAGTTCAGCGCTTAGAAAACACTTGCCTGCTAAAGAACCTTATCAACTTGAGCTTGCGGAGAGAGCCTCTCAAAATCACTCCAATTCACAGACTTGGTTCTACCTGCTCCCAGAGAGACAAAGATATTCAAAACCGCAAGCCCCCTCTTCCCTCCAATGGAAGGGCAGCAGTTCCACTCCAAGCATTGCATACAAGTGATCGAGCTAACAACGTGTTTTTAGCACAAGCTAACAGTGCACTTAGCTCAAAAAGATGTGAGTGCAAAGGTGTTACCAAGCAGTACAGGCAGGATTTTCAGCAGCTGGCAGAGGCTCAAATGTTCGGCAGCCACCTCTTCAAGGTGTGTGAAGTGTAGGCGATATACTTATCAATGAAAGACACATCTGCACTGGTCAGCCTAATGAGAACCAAAATCATTTCAAAGGAAACATCTAGAGATGTTAATCCTTTCATTTCTTTTAAAAACTAATGGCTCTCCTGAAGAACATATCTGGGTCATGAACCCCAAAATCCTTGAATCAATACCAGCCCCAAACCCTCAAACGTGGTTCCCATGGAAGCCATGGGAACTTAACACCTGTCTGAGAACTGAGCAAGAAGTTTTCAAAGCCACCCACCTGAACTTCCCATTGATGCCAAAAGCTCCCTGACCACATCCTTAATTAGCTGTGGGAGCTGAGGCTCACCAGCCTCCAAAAAGTAACTCAAGGTTTGGCATTGGATCTTGATTATCCTAGAAGGTCACATCTTTAAGATATTTAAGGAGATACCTTAAATATCACATGACTCAGTGGTTATAGATCCAGAGATCCCTGAGCAACTGTCCAACAAAGAAGACAAAAGAAAATCAGATACTTGGCAACAATAAGGCTAACCAATGAAAATGTTAGGCTCCATTGTCTCTGACTCTTTGCAACCCCCTGGAGCCCACGAGGCTCCTCTGTCCATGGAATTCTCCAGGAAAGAATACTGGAGTGAGTAGCCTTTCCTTTCTCCAGGGGATCTTCCCAAACCAGGGACTGAACCCAGGTCTCCTGAATTGCGGGCAGATTCTTTACTGTCTGAGCCACCAGGGAAGCCAAGGCTAAGCAGGCTGTTATTTAATGACACATTATATATCTAGGGGAAATGTCTCTCTAAATAGGATGTCCACCAAAGAAAAATGAAAGTTGAAAGAGACCCATTGCATTGAAAAGATGATCAGCAATGATCTAGTTTAACTTGTCTCCTTTTAGCAATGAGGATAGTGAGTCTCAGATAGAGTAGGTGACTTGCCTGATGTTCACAGCTACACAGAGTAGCAAGTAGCAAGAACTCAGGTCTCTACCTCTTAGCCGGTGAGCCCACAGGAGAGTAGTTCTCAAAATACTGTCCTCAGGCAAACAGCATCAGCATTCCCTAGGAATCTGTTAGAAAGAGATTTGGGGACTCATCCCAGACTTGCTGAATCAGAAATTCTGGGGTGAGAGAGGCTCAGGAAGGAGGGGATTTATGGACACAATTATGATTGATTCTTGATGTTTAATGACAGAAACCAACACAACATTGTAAAACAACTATCCTCCAATCAAAAAAAATTTTTTTAAGAAATTCTGGGGATGTGACCCAATAATTTGTGTTTTTATCAAGTCCTCCAGGCAATTCTGATGCACTGAAGAGTTTGAGAACCACTGTCCTGGAAATGATGCTTTTATCCCCTGTTGTCTTTTCTCAGTTTAGCATGAGGGAATGCTTTATCTCAGTGTTAGATGGAGAGATCATAGACCATAGCCAGAAGCCATCTTGGAAGCTTAGTCCAAACTGCCCCCTGCCCACAAGTCCCTTCTATTGCATTCCTGATAGATGGCTATCCATCTTTGGCCAGATGCCCCCCAGGACTAGAAACTCATCAACCCTTTAAAAATGTCCTTGGGGGACTTCCCTGATGGTCCAGTGGCTCACACTTTCGGGGAACTAGATCCCACACGCCACAACTAAAGATCCCTCATGCTGACACTAATATCCAGCATAGCCAAATAAATATTTTAAACTTTTTTTTAAAAAATTAATTAATGGATAAAAAAGATGTGGGACATATATACAATGGAATGTTACTCAGCCATAAAAAAGAGCAAAATTGAGTCAGTTGTAGTGATATAGATGAACTTAGAGCCTGTCATACAGAGTGAAGTCAGAAAGAGAAAAATAAGAATCAGATGTGGATATGTATATATAGAATCTAGAAAAATGGTACTTCTGAACTTATCTGCAGGGCAGGAATAGAGGCACAGACATTAAGAAGAGACTTGTGGACACACTGTGGGAAGCAGATGGTGGGATGAGTTGAGAGGGTAGCATTGACACCACCATGTGTAAACTAGTTAACTAGTGGGGAGGTGCAGTGTAGCACATGGAGCTCGGCTCAGTGCGCTGTGACGACCTGGAGGAGCGAAATGGGGTAGGGGATGGGAGGGAGGCTCAAGAAGGAGGGGATATATGTATACATATATAGCTGATTCATGCTATTGTACAAGCAGAAATTAACACATTGCAAAGAAATTATATTCCAGTCTTATTTTTTTAAGTAATAAATAATGCCCTTGCAATTCCCTGGTGATCCAGGGGTCAGGACTCCATGCTTCAACAGTAAAGCCTCAATCCCTGTTCAGGGAACTCAGATTCCACATGCCACATGGCATGGTCATAAAAAAACAAAACTAAAAACACCCTTATCTTAGCGTGAAGCTCCCGGGTAGACCATCTTTCATAGGTCTGCTCAATAACCTCCACCCACCACCTATGTCAGAACTGTGCCCTCTGGGTGGCCACGCCAGCCCCGCTTTCACTGAAGCCTCCAAGATGATTGTTCCATGGCTTCCCAGCACCATGGAAGAGCGAGCAGTCACTGGTAAAGGTTGCTGAGTCCATGCCCAAATGATTTCCATCTCTTTTGGGATGGGGGAGGGTCTTAAAGGAAAGAGAGCAAGTAGAAGGAAAAAGAGAGGGAGGAAAGGAAGAGAGAAAAAGGGAAGGAAGGGGATTTCCAGGCTGGCCCAGTGGTTAAGAATCTGCCTGCCACTGTAGGGGACACGAGTGATATCCCTGGTCCAGGGAGATCCCATGTGCTGGTGGTCCACAACAAGAGAAGCCACCACAGTGAGAAGCTCACACGCTGCAAGGAAGGGTAGCCCACACTCTCGGCAGCTAGAGAAAGTCTACACGCATCTGTAAGTAAATAGGGCTTCCCTGGCAGTCCAGTGGTTAAGAATCTGCCTTGCTCTGCAAAGGACACTTGTTGGACCCCTGGTCCAGGAAGATCCCACAGGCCAAGGAGCAACTAAGCACCGTGCACCACTTTACTGAGCCTGCACACTACAGCCTGAGCCCTGCAACGAGAGAAGCCACGGCAGTGAGAAGCCCACACACCTCAACCAAGGGCGGCCCCTCCTCACTCGGCACAGCAGCCAAGATCCGCGCAGCCAGCACGTTACACAAATAAAGCTTTTAAAAACAAATAACAAAGAAGCTATATTTAAAAAAAAAAAAAGGAAGGAAGGCAGGAGGTAAAGGAAGATGGAAATGCTTTTCAAATACTTTGTATTTGGCATTTAATTCACAAAACAAGACTGTGAGATAGATCTTGATATTATTCCCATTAGGAATATATAATATTCCTATTATACATTATTATCCTATAATAATATTAGGATGCAAACGTTTCGCAACGTAAAATAAATTGACAGAGGTCTCAGGAGTGCCTCCTCAGCAGGACCACCAGCAGCGGTCTCCCATTTAGCAGCCTCCTCATTTAGCCCACTCAAGGAGACCAGATAATGGGTCTGTCCAGCAAACACCTGGGAAGGGTCCTCACTGGTCTAGCTTAGGCCACATGCTCGTGCCTGAACCAGTCACTATGGCCAGGTGAGTGTAACACATTGATACACGAGGACAGGATTATGTGCCCTTGCCTAGTCCAGGGGGGTGGGAGCCGCCTCAGTTACACAAGGGGAGAGGGGTGCTGCTAGCAGTAGGGGAGGGAAGGAACGCTGGAGAAACATAAAAAGACAAAAGACTTCCACTACCCTTGGGAACAGAAGGGAGTCCTGTAAACACAGTGAACGTCGTCTTCTTCTGCATGGTGAAGCTCATTGTGTTCAAAAAGTCCTATGTATGTATAAGCATTCTACCCTGCATTATTAAAGTATAATAATAATGGTTAAAAAAAAAAAGGCACCAGAGGGACTTACGTGGTGGTCCAGTGGCTAAGACTCTGTGCTCCCAATGCAGGGGGCCCAAGTTGGGACTTCAATCCCTGGTCAGGGAATGAGATCCCACATGCCACAACTAAGGGTTTACATGCTACAACTAAGGGTTCTCATGCCACAACTAACACCCAGTGCAACCAAATAAATACATATTTTAAAAAAAAAGAATGAGCCAGAAAAGGAAGGTCTTGAGCAGTGGGACATTCCAATCAGCGCAAATGTACAGTCAGCACCCACAACCTTGACTGCTTGTTCCCTTCACATAGGTGAGTTGGGGCATACCTCTGCCAGGAGGAAGGTCAGTCTTTATGGCTCTTTCCCATTTATTCTTCCCATGCACATAATCACTCTTTGAAACTCACTTTTTTTTTAATATCTCAAATATTTCCAAGATGCTTCCTTGGTCAAAGTTCATTCGCCTGTTTCCAGGATGCTCAACACTGGCTTAGCTATGGCCTCCACCCCAGTCAGTATTTCACGGGGGCGGGGCTGTCTGTCATGCATGTTTCCAGCTTAAATGCACAGCCTAGAATACACACTACAGAAACTGCCAGTCCCAACCCAACACCAATTACTCCTATCTAGTTACCATACATTTCAAAAGTAATTCATCACTTAGAACTCTTAAAACCACACAGTTCTTAGTATTATGAACACATTTTTACTAACTTTCAATGATGATCATGTTTAATCTAATCTTAAAACTCCCTCCGCACTTAAATAGGAAACATTATACTTCTGGATTCATTCTGAGATTTAAAAAAAAAAAATTCTTGGCATGTTTTTGCTCTGGGTCTCATTTCAGAGCTTCATAACAGATTGACAACTAAAGCTCTATAGGAGTCTGTTATTAAATATTTCCTTTCACTAAAATCAGAAACTTTTTAACTCCTACTTAAAATGTAGACAAGAAAGGCACTGAATTCCTTATGATTCCCTTTCATCTTCTTTACCAAAACTTTTCTTGCACAAATGCAGAGAAGAAGAAACTAAGGAGAATGTATCATATTCATTCTTTCAACAGATTTTTTTCTTTTCTTTTTGGAGTTTCCACTCTGTACCAAGCACACTGCTGGGTTCTGAGTGAATGATAATGAGCGAATCAAATTTCCTCTGCCCTCATGACATCTATGATATAGTACAGGGGTCAGCAAACAATAGCCTATAGCCCAAGTCTGGCCCACCACCTGATTCTGTACAGCCTGCAAGCTAAGAGTGTTATTCAAACTTTTAAATCATTGAAAACATTAAAAGAAGAATATTTCATAACACATCAAAATTATATGAAATTCAAATTTCAGTGTCTATAAATAAAGTTTTATTGGAACACAGCCATACCTGTTCATTTACATATTGCCTTGACTGCTTTCACACAGTGGCAGAGTTGAAGAATTACAACCGAGATTATATGGACAGCAGAGACTAAAATATCTACTGCCTGGCCATTTGTGGAAAACATTTTCTGACCCCTGGTCTAGTGGCAAGTGGGAGAAGGCATGAGAGAACCATGGCTACCTCCTCACTGTGGAATGAAATCAGTTTCCCAGCCAACAAGTGGAGATGCCACCCACTCTACTTATTTTTGCAGTGAGAGATCCAATAACATTCACTTTTCAGTCAAGGATTTATTGACTGCTACCTTTCAGCTTTAACCTGACTTTACCATTTGATTTTTTTTATATTGATTTGTATGAGTTATTTATACAACTTGGGTATTATTTATTTCCTTATCAGATATATACTTTTGCAACTATTTTCTCCCGTTTTGCAACACTGCCTTTTCCTTTTGTTGACCATTCCTTTGGCGGTGCAGAAGCTTTACAGTCTGATGTAGCGCCCCTTATTAATTTTTGTTTTTGTTTCTTGTACTTTTGGTGTCATCCAAAAAAAAAAAATTGTTACCAAGACCAATGTCAGGGAGCTTTTCTCCTGTGTGTTCTAAGAGTTTTACAGTTTCAAGTCTTATGTTTAAGTCTTTAATTTATTTTGAGTTAATTTTTGCCTGACTTTACCATTTGAAAGCCATTCCCTTCTTGCCTATTTGTTAATCAACCTTTGAGTGCCTCCCCTTCCTCCTCCACTCACCTATATCCCTTTTGTCCTTCCAGACCTAGCTAAGGGTCACCTATTTCTGGAAACATTTGATCAGGATTTTAGGAACCTGGGCACAGTTTGAGAACTCCCAGCATAGTGCAGCTAAGCCAGGCCAGTACTGCAGGTTGAGCTCTGTGGACACGGTACCTTGGCAAGGCCACTATGGTGTCAGCTCAATCCACAGCCCTGTAGGATGAGAAATGTAAACGAGACTGGATGCTGGTGGATTCAATCATACGTGTGTAAATCAAAGAGGCCAGGTGCTATTTTATTAATTTCCACTGGGAAATGCAACCACCAAAGAAAAGAATACCTTTAGGTTAGTTGGCCTATATTTCTCTTCTCTGTTGGAAAGATTTTACTTGAAAACTGAGCCCCACTGTGCATACAACAGACAAAGTGGCTTTAATGTATTTTCTCACTTCTTCATGATAACTCTACCACGTGTTGGCTATGGGGTCCATGTTGAAGAAAGAGAATAATAAAACCTACTTGGGAAGGCTGATGACAGATTAGATGAAAGAATGCATGTCAGGTGCTTAACTCAGCAGTGCACACAGCGAAGTTCTTGATAAATGCTCAATGTGGTTCTAACGGATTCCACAATTTTGAGAAGGACTTTTTATATCTGTATAAACAAGAGCAACTTGGGACTTCCCTGATGATCCAGTGGCTAAGACTCCACGCTCTCAATGCATGGGGCCCATGTTCTATCTCTGGTCAGGAAACTAGATCCAACATACTGCAACTAAGCAAGAGTTCACATGCCTCAACTAAAGATCCTGCATGATATAACAAAGATCAAAGATTCCACATGCCACAGCTAAGACCTGGTACAGCCAAATCAATTAAAAAAATTTTAAAGAGAAGTTTCCAATTTTGCCCTAAAATAGCACGTATCAGTTAGCTCCTGTGTGCCCCTCAAGGCTAGTCTCCACCTTCTGCCACCTCCTTCTGTGATTTCTATGGTGCTATTAAGAGGTGCCCTTGTCCTCTGGCTACTGGTTGGTTGTGGCCAGTGAGGAGCACCTGTGAGAATTGGGAGAGAGGGGTATCAGCGAGGAAAGGGCATTTCTTTCCCCAGGTCCCTCCATGCAGAGGACTTCCCTGGTGGCTCAGATGGTAAAGCATCTGCCTACAATGCAGGAGACCGGTGTTCGATCCCTGGGTCAGAATCCTCTGGAAAAGGACTGAGGACCATGGGAGGCTACAGTCCACGGGGGATGTGACTAAGCGACTTCACTGAAACTGATCATGTCGTTTGTCAAGCATGCCTCTCCGGACAACCCTCTCTGTCTGCAGCTGT